>JACGCM010002597.1:0-268624 GCA_014058105.1 Kingdonia uniflora | reverse complement strand
GGTCAGGAAGGACAAACCTTACTGCAAACCAATAAGTATAACTGCACGGCTGCATAAGTGTTCTGTTCTTCAATGGTTCTATAGAGATGATCTTTAAAGCAGGTCGGTCAACATCGGCAGTACATCGCCGATCTTCGCGGCTACCTTGAGGGTCGATCTCATGCCTCAACCCGCCCCAGCTGCCGACTTAGCAAGGTACACAACTTCCAACTCCATCTTATTGAACGTCAATAAGTATAGGCAACGGCTGTACAAAAGTAAGCGTAAGGCAGTCGAAGAAGTTGTACGCTACTACCAGGAGAAGCAGGCCATACTTCTACAAAATGAGCCCAGACCTCGAAACGGGTATATCATTATCGATTATGATACTTCCCATGTTCGCTTCCCCCACTATAACCTTTGGTCGTATGATCAAGGGCGAGCACCGGTTCCATACCAGTCTGATACGGGACAGTGCTAGCTGACGTACTTCTTCCGGACATTTGAGCCATGCAAAAACAGACCATCCCCCAGTAAAAATGTCAAACTCAAGGGCTCAATGGCACCACTGAAGCGTTGTCGGCCGGATTAGCACCCTGTCACAACGGACCAGTTACCCAAAACCAGCTGTATTGTCAGCACTAGAAGTCTGAATATATAGGCATCCTTGGACACGACTGGATCCATAACCTGAAAGCCATTACAATCAAATTACCACCAAACCTTCATTTTCATACCCCTTGTGGCACGTGGAACTTAAAAAGGTTGTCAATGCCTTGCCCGCTCATGTGAGCACACGAAGATGATCAAGCCCAAAACTTGTCTAAGCCAAAGCAATCAATGTCTCTCTTTCTCCCCCATACCTTCGATTCCCATCTACCACCCATGACCTACTTTCTATATCGAACTCGACGGTCCTGGGCGAGGCACATTCCTAGTACTTCGGATGAGGACCGAAAGCCTCGAAATCACCAACTTCTGCGAGCAATACCGAGGTCTTCGTTGGACTTTCCTGGATGCCTGGTGTCGACCAAACCTTAGCCTGCCATCGACTTGACCTTATACCCACTCTGACGATGAAGTAAAAAAAAGTGTTATTTGGCCCCCGCGGCTTAGAGAATCTGCCAACCGCGAGGTCCAAAACTCCTTGCACCTGGTTTATAGAGGAAGTCAAGTACGCCGACTGATTTGAACATGTTGTTATCCCCAAGAAGACGGCAAGATCCAAATCTAAGTTCGAATGTCACTGACTCAATAAGCCTACACCGAAAAACTATTTTCCTCTCCAATCATTTAGGTTCTCTTGGATGCCACAGCTGGCATGAAAAGATTATCGATGATGCCACGCGGGCTTCGGGTACAATCAGGTACCATCTCCCAGAGGATCAACTGAAAACTTCTTTTCTCATTGAATAAGGCATTTACTATTTTAAACGTCTGCCTTTCGGCCTTAAAATGTGGGTGCCACTTACCATCGTATTGCTACCATCATGTTAAACCTTGCTTGGCAAAGGCAGTCAAAGTTTAAATCGCTGACGTGTTATGCAAAGCCTCCAATAAATAGACCAATATACAGGACCCCACTAAAGTTTTGCCAGACTTGGTGCTTATAACATGAACTTACAGAAAATGTCAGCCTGGATTCTTTGGAAAAATTCTTTAGACTCACTCATAGGCAAACAGATCGTGATTGACCCCACATATATCCGAGCCTTCATGGATATGAATTCCCCTCGAACCAAAAAAGAGTCAAAAGTGCTTGCAAGTAGCCTCTCACAGCTTATTTTAAATACTATAACTCTGTGCTTGGCTTCTTTTTCTCCTATCACGATTCAAGGCGGGCCATTAAGGCAAATGAAGAACGACCGAAATCAATTGGGTAGCAAATGTAAAACAGGCCTTAGAACTCAAAACATACCTTGGTCGAATAACCATGCATGTAGCCACCCCACATGAGAAGGTGAGATGTTTTCTTAGACATGCAGTTACAGGCATTCTCTCGCTAGTCCTGTTATTCAACTCGACTCCAGATCGAGAAACGTGGTACTTTAACATCAAACTCTGACCACTGGAGAACTGATATATAAATCCGAGAAACGGGCTCATACCCTTATTTTCTGGCCGAAAGCTCAAGCATACTTTAAGCTCACCCTATACGTTGTTATCAGCACGATACTCGTTTAGAGATCCCCAGCAAAAAGATAAAATCCTGAGGGACAATAGTGGCCTGATCTACACTCGGCGAATCATGAACATCACCTTCGAGATAATAGGATGATCTCAAATGGCCAGGTAGTCGCTGATTTTCTCATCCGATTCTCGTGGTCGAAAGATATCGACTGGGAAGGAACAAGAAGATGATCTACCAGGAACAATCATCCTGAACAGAACAGACACTTGAACCCTAACACGAATTAGATCATTTTTAAGAGGGACCTGCGGACTAACGTTGAGGGGGTATTGTTATAGGTTACCACCTCTGATGACAGAATCAAAAAGGTTGTCAAGTTAAACTTTAAATGCTCTAATACAAGGCCGGACTATGAAGCGCGGCATACAAGGCCTCGATGCACGCCCGAACTTGGGTGTTCCCAAATGGCAGTTTTACAAATCTCAACTTGTTCAGAGCAGTACACCAGTAAAAATCAAGCAAACGGTTGCGTGGCTGAGTATGCTACTCTTGTCGCCAGTGCATAGCTCATTTTCCTACAAAAGTCTTCTATTACACATACCCTCGGGCAAAAACAGACATGTCGCACCTCGCAGAATAGTAGGCGATGTGAGGCCAGCAAAGTCACAAGTACCCATATCGAAATCCTCGAGCGCCAAGTATGACAGAGGAGTCAAATAATGCCATCAATACTAGGTGCGGAGGTCTTGATCTAGTGACTGGCGAAGCACCATTTCCTTGCTTATTAATAGTTTACTACACCAAAAGATCCCAAAGCCAAACGTTCGTTCTAGAAAACTGCCGCAGATACCCCATTTTCATTGACGGCTCTACACACAAATCTCTGAGCGGATAAACCCTGTGAATCCTCCCAAAATAGGCTAGTACCATCTCATCGAACTCATGAGGGTACTGCGGTGCTACACATTGATGGTCGATCTATGGCTCTTGGAGTCGTAACACAAGGTTTAATTGGCTGGATATTAAAGCTAACAAGCCAAAGAGTATGCGCAAAACATTACGACACAATGTCAACGTAACGCTCATGGCATCGAAGTCTTCCCAAGACTCCATTGTAGCCAAGTGCTGGCCCTTTACGATGGCGAGTGATTTAGTAGCCCCTTTTCCCAAAGCATTGGGTAAACAAAATGTCTCTGGTAGCCACAAGAGTACTTTATAAAGGGCCAAGCCGTGACTCTTGTCAAACAAGAGAAGAGATGTCTTAAATTCTATGGAAAATATCATAACATATTTGAGAGCCATGACATCATTTGATGCGATAACGGTCCACAATATGTTGGAGCAAAGTTAATGCAAAATTTCCCTAAAGAAATATGACAATCCTCTCTCCTTTCACACTTATGAACCTCGAGGAATGGCCAGGTCAAAGCAATCAACAAAACTGTAGTCAATGGTCTCAAGAAGTGTGGTCAATGAGAAGAACGATGAAGGTTCAAGAATTACAAACCTTGTAATCTGGGACTAGTACCACAACTAAGAAAGCGACGGGCATGCACTCCCTTCTCCAGGCTATGGTGACCGAAGTTGTGCTGCCTACCCGTTCAAAGAAGATTAACAGACGCGTCTTGGGACCTCCCGATTGAAGATAATGAGTTTGAACTTGGATCCATATGTAATGGATTGGACAAACCAGATGGATGAGCCATTACAAACTCTGGGCGTTACCACCTTCTCAGAGTCATAAAATAAGAGGTTGCAATGTTCGTTTCAATATTGGAGATTCATTATTCGGACGGTCACCCCTCTTTGAGCCTTGCAATGCCGGCAAGTAGCCGAGTCCTAGGAAGGACTTATGTCGTGTGTAGACCAAGCGATCAAGGGAATCCTATTACAAGGATAGAAGCAAAGAGCCTTACTAATCCATGAACACTGTCGTTGTCTCAGCAACAGGCTGCGGCCACGCCGTGTTCAAACTTATGCAAATACAGTACAATTCAAGATAATACTTTTTAGCCTTGAGTTTCATGTCTATTCTTTAAGTACTTCGGGTATAATAAGTTTACGCAACATTCGACCTGATGATACTTGGGGGTGACCTAGACGGGTTTTTAAGTTTCCAATTCGAGAAACCCAAGGGGTATAAGGGTGAGATTAGATGGACCCGGGAAGCATTGGAGGCAACCAACATAATCCTCATTAGGCTTAGGCAGTCTTCGAAGTTAGAAATTTAATGGTCTAACCCTCAGTAGCACGTTAACCCTTGACCTGACTGATACTTGGGGGCGACATCAAATTTTTTTCAAGTTTTCCAATTTTAAGCAAACCAGGAGGGGATGAATTATCGGTAGACCAAACCTTTGGGGAATGCATTGGAGGCGCCCACATATTGCTTTGTTAAGGCTCATCCGCGGATAGACCCTGAGGGGACCTTCGGGTCAATAAACCTCTCGACTCGGTCAAATCTAATGTATCACGTCAAAACCTTCGACTTGTGATCTACGAGGATGTCCAAGCTCTTCAAGGTTCTAGCTCGAACCTGATACTAGATTTTATACTTCGACTCACACACACGGACACAAGCATACAGACATTCAGCAATGCAAGGTCAATATACACAAGCAATTCAACTAACCTATACAAACAAGCAGCCAAGTCAAATAGGTTAAACATGTTTAAGAGTCTACCCATCAAGTACATCACTCAACTACCACATCGACAAATTTAACATCACAACAAGATAAGAGAACGAAGTGTTACAGAAAGTGTAGACAAAAAATACACATGCTACTACTACATAACTCATACAGGAGTGCGCACTAATCCTCCTGCAGGATCTCAGCGCAACACCTCTAGTACCCTTAACAATATGGTTTAAGTCTGTGTGTCTACACACCACTGACAATAACATATCCGGAATTATACTGTACCAACGCCACCCCTGTCGACACTCGGAGCCATCAATTATCTCCAACACCTCCACCAGTAGGATCACCTTCTATCCATACTGCGCTAAGCAACATTTTTGACGGGGAAGATTCTGTGTATGATTTTGCGCGCAATACCTCAAGGGATTATACGCAACTATCGATGAAGAACTTTACCGATGTGTCATGTCATACTCTTTATGTATTGCGCCTGGAAAGCTACCCTCTATTTGCCAATTCCTTCACTTTTCAGCAAACTTAAGTCCAACGTAGTTAGAATTTGAGAAGGTTGGCAACCTCAGCTTAGAGTTCCGTAGCCACACTCGGCTAATATTAACTTTCTCATTTAACACATATCCGTCTCTAATGCACACCACGGTCCCTTCGAGCAAGTTTCCAGACTATCTACACCTATTCGCTGCTTCATATTACTTCTGGGCGTTGGCAAAAGCTGGGACCAATAGCTGCCAGCCTACAAGAATACTGAACATTCAGTACTCTTGAAGCATAGTGATGTGTATTCATAATTTGTATCAGATTCTCATAAACTAGTTACCTGATGAAGAACCTTATTCTTGCTTCTTTGCTCCTTGGGGTCATTTTACAGAGGGATGCCATTGAAACGCCATTTTGAAGCCTGCCCTACTAGTTTGTTTCGCATCGCACCTCATCTTGACATCGTCCCCCATCATCAGATACCAGCCCGAGAGTCCTCTTATACTGGGTAGGTTGTGTTGCGGATTTCAAATGTTTGGACCGTCTTTGCCCTTACCAATTTTAACCTACTGAACTCCAGGAAATGTTTTAGGCAACTCAAAGTGTACCTATTGCTGCAAGACCAGAGCGAAAAAAAAGAGGAGGGAAGTTGATATGGAGAACGTGAAGGGCAAGTATCTATTGCTTCCGTTTCTTTCCTCACATACCTAATGTACCAAATAAACCCAAAAAAAATTCCCCCCGCCTTGTCGTAGTGATCAGTTCGTCTAATACCCCGGATTTTCGATAATGTTCTGCTACCGGGTTCTGCAAAACAAACAAAAGTAAGTTTAAAATAACCTATTTCAGACCATAACCTAATGGCCTTCGATTGCAACTTCCTGGTGTAGACACTATGCCGCAGTTTACTCTTCTTTCCTGCTGCATTATCTATTAATACCTCATCACCAATAAATTTTATTCCCATCCAGGCACCGTAACCACAGGTGAATAGCCAGGTTGGCTACAGCATGAATCTGAAAGTATTCACCTTTTATTTTCTAGAGTAGATGATTACACTATCAATATGAAATAGTATTGCCTCTTATTTGCTTTCTCGAGTTGAATGATACAATATCAAACTACTGATCAAAACCCCTATTCTCACGTGGAACTTCTACATTCATTACGGAGACCCTCATCCTCGCATAAAAAAATTACCCTTCATCTGGCATGGCACCAACATCCCAGTAGTTCAACACTCTTTCACAGCTTTCGAAGGGGCTAGTGCATCCATAATTGATTTGGCCCCTGAAATCATGAAAATCTTCCTGAGGAAATCCTTGAATGTAAAATTGACCTATACAAGCATCACCAATACCCCCTTGAAATTCATGTTTTTTGGCCTGAATAGATCCAGTTTTACTTTTTTCTAAGCGAGACTGGCCCCAATGCACTCTCCTCGAAACAATACAAACTATTACTCTTATCGATCTACGCTCAACTTCCCCTGCCTCCCTCCATACCCCCCGAAGGCTCGACACTACCTCGTTTCCCTTCCCTCCCCTTCCAGTCTCTCGCCACTCACTCTCTACGATAACTGGCCGATCAATGGCTCTGACGCGAAGCCCAACTTCGGTACTACCACAGCCAATGGGGAATCTGTTGTATACTCTAACACTTTTACTTGCTGTCTCCAACCCGCTCGGCCTCTCTCCAAGATAGCTTTAGCTCATTTACTTCGACCTCCTCATCCTATTAGCCACATCACACGAAGCTGTGATAGGCATTACCCCTATAGAAGAAGAGTGATGCAATTAGATCGTATATTCGCTCTCACACTTCGTATCATATTTTTCCTCCCCTCTAACTCTACAACCCAAAGTCGACTGTTTTGACTACAACCCTGGGATCCCCCCTCATATACCCCCATTGTTCCACGGGACCACTATCTCCAGCCACTTGGGCTACCACCCGTCCATCGGCCAGGCCTTCACACAACCAAAACCCTAACATGACCTACCTCACGATACAAACAACATACAAATGCAGCAAAAACAACAGGCCATAAATCTACAAATTACCTATTTGCAAAGGAAATCAGAAGAATAAAGAAAAAACAATACCTGTTCGACTGGTTTGCTTCCCAGCAACACGACGATTCCTTCTCTTCCTCCAAAACAGCCTACCTCTGATAATACGTATTTTTTCTCTTTTTCCTCTGTTTCTCTCTATGATTGATTATTAGGGAACATAAATTCTCCATCACTCTAACATCACCACCTCAGACAAATTAAGTTGACCTCGATTCCTTCCTCACATCTATTAAACCACCTCACCTTCCCTCCATTTTAGCTGAGACGGTATTTAGCAATTTTTCTCAATGTCCCACGTGAGTATCAACACGTCCCCCTTAAAAAATTTAGTCTCACTGAACCTATGACACCCTGCCCGAAGTTGTACCTCCAAACTACCCGTCACTTTCACCTTTGTCCAATACGGGAAAACTCTAATGCCACAGGGCACGTACCCTATGAATACGTACCACCTATGTCCTATCATGTTATGGCTCTTGATCTCATTTTCCGAGCAGAACCATAAATTTTCAAACCGCTCCTGATCTCGTTGCGAACCATCAACAACATTTTACATTGCCCACTCGTCCATACAAATCAAGTACTCGAACCGTTAGTCACAGTTTTTCAACATTCCTCAAGTTTCTTACCATTTTCTAGTGTTTGATTCCTAAAGTTTGACCCTCTAAAAATTATATCGCGCCTAGATTATATTTTATCTATTGTGTTTGTCACAATTATGAGTTATACTTCAAAATAGTACTATTTCATTCTAATACATCACAATACAAAAAAACAACAATAAACAACAATAGGGACATATCAACATCAACACAAACATACCAACTTCCTCTCCCACCTCCCACCACCAAGCCAATACCCAAACCAGACTCCCCTATTTACATATGGGGTAATTCTTGCAGAGCCCTTCCTCCTCATCCTCAACTCGGTCTTTTGCATCGACCTCGTCCTCGGCCATGTACTTCTGAAAGAAATATCGGTTTGCTAGCGCTCAGGTTTATCCACTGTAGCACCCTCCACCAATGTGCGTACGGCATCCACCGATAGCTCTTTTGGCTCCAGCTCGACTAAATCTGACATCACCCTCCAGACCGTGATCGTCGAAGAACTTCTCCTTCAATACCGCGTCTTTTCTTATCTCTAACGTTATCGGGTTTTCATCCTTTTTTGGTACCACATATTTGGGTAGTTTCCATGGGTTCGTTTGTAAAGTAGAAGATGAGAATCTGAAACTTCCCCTGACACCCCCATTATACTATGATTAGAGTCATTATTACCTTTTAATCAATTCCTCTCTTAATCGCCCCTCGGAATTGGCCACGTTTAGCCAGTCAACTATCCAGCTTCCCATGCCCAACCATATTCTTAGCAAGCACCATTTACACAAATTTTTGAGTCCCCAGCTGAGAGGGGGCGAATGTAATAGCCTATTTGTGCCTTCTAGTACCAGTCTAATGCTTGAAGACTACATGAAGCCTACCTAGAGACTCAAAGACCAACATGACATAACAAAGTCCACGAAGCCTTCTGAGACTAATCGAGTACTTGCAGAGTCATTGAAGTTAATGCCAGAACTCAGTACCATTACCTAAAATACTTCGACAATGGACTTACGTGGTCAAAGCCAGACACGTCAGACAACCAGCATACTAGACAGAATAGAGAAAAGCCACCGATAACTACAGTACCAGACCACAACTAAAGTGTCAGAACCAACAACTTCAGTGTCAGACCCAACAAGTGTCAAAACCAACTCTGGGTACAAGTCAGTTACCCCCCTAGGATATACATGTAACTTGACCTCCTATTATGACCAGCCCTTTTATATCTTTAAATAGGAGGGAAGAGGCACTATGAGGGGTTAAAAATCTCTATCGCAAGCCTTATAAGATTACCTTCGAATACTCTGCAACATTCTACTCCTCGATCCTTCGAATACTCGATTTAATATATTCTTTTCCTTACAATTCTCACTAGAGGTCGGGAGTAACCCACTCTAGGCCTCCATGCAAATGTATTGTCTCAGTAGTATCTCATATTATTGTAATTATATGTTACAGACCCATAGTCGAAGATTAACCCCATAGTATAAGAGTCGGTTTCCCCTTCATGCGAAAGTTTGGCCCCTATAGTAGGTCCAGTAAATGTTTCAAAACTATAAATCCATGAGTAAATTGCACAACATCAAGTTTAGAAGAAACATCATCATCGGGGAGGGATAACTGTAATGGCCTAATTTTGTAAGCTCGAAGTGGCCTGGAATTAGCTCTTACAACCATGTACCTGTAACAAAATCTAATTGAAAACAAGAAATAACACAGGTATTTAGCGTGAAAACTTATAATATAGGTTAAAAAACCATGACCTCAGGTTGACGATTTTTGTAATAGTGATATTTATTGCTTAAGGCTGATATCTTATTTCAAGTGATCTCTAGACTTAGAAATGCTTGATCTTGTAATAAGAAGTTTAAAGTTTTGGTGAACGAAAAGATATAGTTATTCTGGGGATATCTCCTATAATTATCTAGTCATTGTCTCTTTTGGAACTTTTTCTTGATATAGCCTTTCCTGCAGTTTATTATCGTGTTGAAGCACGTCCTTAGAACAATATGGTTAGTGGCGGTTGACTGAGTAATGCTAAGTTTGAAAGAGACAAGTGGATTTGACATGTTCAAGTTTTTCGGTTTTTTTCAACCTCAACCTACATTCCTTGTAGTTCATAGAGTATGTGGCAATATTGACTGAGAACTTCTGTGGAGAATGCGTTTGTCTAACATGGAGTTAATTTGAACTAAAGACAGCTCAAGTTAGGTAATATCGAGGGTAGGCCCCTTCATTGCCCCGTACCACCGAAGTACGAGTGGCTTGGGTTGAAAAAGAATTTTTGGGATATGGGTTAGAAAATTGAATGAGGAAGTAATGATGGTGTTTGACTGTATGAAGAATGCGCGTGTCAGGAGGAAGTACATGCATTTAATGTTGATGAAAATATTAATGTATGTGACGGTTAGGGATTGAAGAATCACATTGTATTGAATGATGACGCTTGGGAAACATACCTGCACAATAATTGTATGGCTATATAAATAGTACCTGTACTGAGGATGGTGGCCAAGTACGTTTGTTTTTCTGATATAAAATCCTCTACAAGTGTTAAGATGGTGAGACTTGTAGGATGGTTCTTGAAGAGGGAATTACTTCTGAAATGCAGATGTTGATGTTGAAGTTTTTTGGAGATCAGTCCTTAGAAAATCAACCATGTTCCTATTCTCCGACGTATCAAGGAAGTCAAAACTAAAGTGGCTGAAGCTGAGGAAGATTTTTACCGTAGATGAAGGTTTCACCAATTGTCTTGACAGGCGAGCAACATTAGGTTTTTCTCTGGATTCTTGCAAAGACAAGGTTGGGAGACAGATGTAGGATTGGCGCAACTACGGTGCAGTTACGCTGATGTCTTACGTCATAATAGATTCTAGGTCAGACCCTCTTCATATCTACCAACTCTCAGAGGTTGGTGGTTATAGGAGAGGTGGTGATGGTAGTAGAGGAGGAAACGGCGAATGGAAGTCTCTTCTATATTTCCATCGCTACTCTGTACTGAGAAGACCTTCAGTTTGAAGGGATAGTTCAAGTACTGAGTCTCCTATTCCCATAGTTTCCATTTGAAGTACGTCTAGACTTCGACCAAACTCATGGGAGGGAGGGTACTCATTGTTTCCAATGTTTGCTTTACATCAGGGTAAAAAATTACTGAAGCAGGATAAACTGAAGGATTTGACGTTTCGGAGTGCCTGAAAGACTTGTTAGTTGGAAAAGCACTAAAAAACTTATTATCTGTAAGTACCTGAAGCTGAGTACTGGATAGAACTTTTATCTGTAAGTACCTGATGTCGAGTACTTGAAAGACTTGTTATCTATAAAGCTCTTGAAATAAGTTTCGAGATGAATACAATTGTTATCAAATTTGTGTTGATATAGAAATAAAATAACTATAAAAATCAAGCTGTATGAAGACTTTGTATGAAATAAAATGCATGAGGGCTGAAAGTAAAATACTTATAATAATCAACTGTTCAACATTTACCTTTGAAATATGTGTTAAGATGCGAATATTATTCGATCTGTGAGCTGAAAATATGGGAAAGAAACAAATTATAAGTTTTTAGAATGAAGATCAATCTCGTAAAGATCCTTTTCGAAAATTTATCTGGAAATAATAAGTTCGATATGTAACAATCTGGGATTACTAAGCTTGATAGGAAGAGATACGTTTAAATAATTTCTCTCAAGACATGGCATTTTTGTTACAAGTTAAAAGGGTAATATCATGATTTGCGAGGAATTGATAGTAAAAATAGATAAATAAGGGTAGAATGATTTTTGAATCTAAGGGTAGAGATAAGGATGGTCTGGACTAGATCGCAGAGAATTATTTATGCCACTGAAGGAGGATTGGCAATAAAGACCGCTGAAGTGCGGGAGAGAATTTTTGGACTGTTGGATTATGATGCTAAGTTTCCAGTGAGGGAGTGTCAGTTCTAAGGTTTAGATTTCTTGGGTTGGGAACTTGAGTATATACATTTTTTCTATGAGGGTCTTTTTCACGAACTGGCGGTGGATCGCGCAGATCGAGAAGAGGTAGTGGGATTGATTGCTGAAGAAGAGATTGACTTTGAGGATGCGAGGATTGCTATAGGTTTATTGATTGGATGTGGTTCCCAAGGTCATCAAGGTTGTTTTAGATATAATTATATGAAAGGCGAACGGAGCGGACATAAAATAGGGGTGATAAAAATGTAATTGTTTGAGTTTGAATAATTTGAAAGAAATTGTTATTGAATAGATCCTTTATTTCTGTGAATGTTGTTTGTGACTATTATGAAAAACCAATTTGAAAATATTTTGAAATTGTGTTAAGTGAGCTTTGGAAATGACGTCATTGCTGTTATAAGAGTAGAAGAAGAAACACGTACAAAGAAAGCTAGGAGTTTATGATTTTTTCCCTTGTACAAAAGTTGAGAAAACCCGATTGCGTGTAATAGTAAATCATCATGAATGTGGTGAGGCCAGAGGGAAATTTGGAAAAGAGAGTTAGAAATAGAATAAAATATGAGAGAAAAGACAATGATGGGAAGGTTTTTTTACCGAAAAGGTGCAAGACGTCTGACATGGAAAGTAGAAGGGTTGCCTCGGTTCCAAAACTGAGGACGGCTCGTGTGAGGCTCAATAACTGTCAGTGGTTAGAGATAAAAAATAAAAATACTGCTTCATCTTCGTCAATCAAACGTTTTTTAATTTCTAAAAACTTGAAGAGCAGTGAGAGAGGAAGGGAAAAGAGAGGCACAAATAGTATAGAAACTCGTTCAAACTGGGTCCCGAAGGTGGTTGTACAGCAACGTGGTGAGGAAAAGATTCGGCGTTTCCTCGGATTCACACTCATACATAGAAGGTGAGGGAAGGATTTGGTATTGTTAGGAAAAGTGATAAATTACTATTTATAGTAAACTATGAAAATATTTTGTTATATGATATATGAAAGATATTTGAATGTGGTTGACGTATATTAAAAGATAATGATAAATACCTGGACATGTGAGTAGGTCGGACGTGCCGTGTAGGATAAAATCATTCCATGTAGTTAATATGAGGAGTTCCCCTATAAGTGAGGCAACGACCTCTGGTTGGTCGGTTGAGTCTGAGATTAGAACGTCTGGAAGTATGGAAGAAGTAGGTACTAATCAATTTCTTGGTTTCCCTGGAAGATTGGTATCCTTTCCTCCTCGTTTGGATACATTCAAAGAGTTTTATAAAGCCAGGGCTTCTCTAGGAGGTAGATGGGGTAACTGTATAGATTATGCCAGTAGACAATTTAGGGGATGTACTATAGCAACGGGAGAGGAATATTTTTATTTGTTGGCTGATTTGGCGAAGGAGAAAAGGGATAGGGGTATTGAGGAATCGATCTCTTTGGAGTATTTTTATGAAGATGTTCAGACTAAACTTTCACACGGTTTTTTATGTTACCTGTCTCAGTTAGAGTATGGGTTGAGTCTTCCCCTTAACAACCTGGCGAAAGAGATTATGAATCTCATAGGGGAATGACCCATTCAGATGAATGGGAACATGTGGGAGGTGATAAGTGTTTGTGAATCTATGAATATACAGTGGGAAGGTGATGGGAGAAGGAGGAGGATATCTTCAAAGGATGTGTTACAGTTTTATTGTGTAAAAAGCTATTCTACAACTGGAGGGGGATATTTTTGTGCGAGCACAACTCGACCTCGTTTCTTCGATCTGAACTCGAGAGGTCGACCGTGGAATGATAATGTGATATGGGTGAAAGGTGATTGCCTTCAGAGAGATGATGAAGAACCCATGGAACTTTTGTTTGGAACTATAAAACAAAGTAAGTATAACAATGTAAAATATATGAGATTGATAGTTAAAATTGCATGATGCTTGCTGATGTTAATGTTTTGTGTATGAAAGGTCCTAAATCACAGGTGACAAGGAAATAGTCATTATTGGATACAGTCGCTCAAAAGCAAACAGAGCTCGAGGTTGTACTAGAAGATCTTTGTATTAGCAGGAAAAAGTGCTTTAACAGCCGAGTTGATAAAATTTTGAAATCTCAGTCGACAATGCTAATGATGAGTGCTGACGGCAGCAAGAAGAAGGGGACTGATGGGGAAATGCGAGCGAACTTGCATAAGGCCCCTGGAGTGGACTGCGTAGGATTTCCTGAGCCCATTACCACGAGCAAATTAGCTCAATCATTCCCCAAAAGGCAAATGCTGAAGCATCCTTCGGCTTCTGGGACCACCGGAAGTGGCGAGGCGGTGGAAAAAAGGAAAAGGGTTGAACCTGAAATGTCGGGGGTGAAGGTCGTAGATGATCGACTTACGGTGGAAGATAATTAGAAATTAGTCAAGGAAAAAGCCAGGTTGGCAGCTCTCCACGGGGAGGAAGAGATGAGCAGAATGGTATGTTCATAAGCTCGAATAGGTATTGTAATGGATTTTTGTATTTTGATTTAAGCTCATTAATTAGGCTAATTCTGTTTGATTTGTGCAGGCTGCCTGACTAATGAAGGGAATATGCCTCGAGATTGAGGAGGAGAGAGCTGAGATGAAGAGGAAGAAGGTCGAGATCGAAAGGAAAGTAACACAATTAAAATCTAATTTGAGCAAGGAGGGGAAGCGGATAGAGGCCTTGAAGGCTTCTCAAGTAGTAGAGATCAATAAGCTTTAGGCGGAGGCAAAAGTGGACTTGGAGGAGGTGGTTGCTGAGCCTGATAGGCTTGGGTGTCACCTTATGTCCAAAGGGTATTCTGAAGATGAGGTGGATGCCATTAGGGCTGACACCTATGTGGAGGAGGATGAAGATGAAGAGACTAAAGATGTTTCCATTGGCGCTTTCGATGGGCTAAATGATGTGTCTCCCAAGACAGTGAGAGACAACCAAGTACATGAAAATGAACGCCCAGAGTTAGAAAATGAGAAGGTAGGATAGTGTGATAGAATTGTGATTGTATAAATATTTGGGAATGTTTGTAAACTGATTAGGTATATTTTGGATAGCATTCTATAAGCTAAGTTGCTTTAGCCATAATTAGGCTATAAAATAGTTGCTAGGCTCTATGTCCTCCACATGTATTATTGCTTGTCTCAATAAAAAAAAATACAATCGTTTAAAAAAAAAAAATTTGCTTTCGAAACCTTGTTGTAGGAACTTAAGGACATATGCCTAAGAATAAAAGATTTAGAGGTTGAGCTTGCTATGAAGAGAGAGACCTCAGCGTCCCTATTATCTTTGCAAGCGGAGCTGCAGGTTAGAATAAAACAAGAAATATTTGATTTGAATGCTTTATTAATATAGAGCTACAAGGTAGTAAATAGAGTATAAAGACAGACCAAAGAGCCGTTACCGACTCAGGTGCATACGACACTGGAATGGTGTGCATAAAAGATGTTTGTTAGCAAGCTAAAATATAGAGAATGTATACCTTAGACTTGGAAGTTTATGTTTTGGGACATTCATCCGAGATTGTACTTCGACCTTAAGTTCAGAAGTAGTTTAGATAGTAGACGTTAAAAAATAGATATCTTATTAAAATAAGTCTTATGCAGTGATTGAGTATTCTAAATCAAACTTCATATAATGTAACTATCATGTGTAGGTCGAATTGGAGTCAGCTCGTCTGCGCGAAGGTGAAGCTCACCAATGTAACCAAGAGTTTACAGAGGAGTTCGATAGGATAAGAGAGGCGAATGAAGATAGAGAAGATTAATATGTGAAGGTGCACTACAAGAATGTTGAGGTAACACAAAATGTTATCGACCTAACTCGGCAGATTGAGAAAAAGGATGCCAAAATTGAGGAAAGGCAGAAAGAGCTCGAGGAGTTAAAAGAACATGTAACAATACTCAAAAGCCAGAATGATGCATTGGTGGTAAAGAGTAGGGAAGCTGACATGGCCCGTTATACTATACATGCTCTTTCAAGATTGGAGCAAGGTTTAAATCGGTCGATGGCTAGTTTGAGAGACGATCTGGTAGAGCTAGCCAAATCAAGTGTATTCTTGATTTAACTAATATAATACCGATTGAAAGTTAGTATTATCAATGCTTTAGTCTATGTATTGTGTACAAAGTAGAGAGATGTATGGGGGAAAAACTTGTAAGTTTCATTGAATTTTGAAAAAGAATGTACATTGGATGGAGATGGAAATCTCACTTTTGGAATGAAAAGTGAAGAAACTGAGAAGGAGTAGTGAGGGACCAAACGATAGTATTGTTTCAGTCGCCTAGTGTTCCAAGGACTTGAAATGCAGATTCCTCTTCTGTCATGAGGTAGTATGATGTCAGGCCTGAGAGACCTGTGATAAGGAATGAACCTTCCCAATTGTCTGCTAGTTTCCCTGCATGAGGCCCTTTGCGGTATTGAGGTATTTCTCTGAGGACGAGATCATTGATTTGGAAGGTACGGCTTTTGACTTATTTGTTGTAAGAATTGGCCAGCATATGGTGATATCGACCTAAGTTAGCGACAACGCATTCCCTGGCTTCATTGATCTAATTGAGGCTACAAGCCAACTCGAACTAATTTTCCTCGCCAGTTAGCTCGTGATCTTTGACTAGATGATGGTATTCAGAGGAAATGACATCCTCGTTGCATAGATAAAGAAGAAGGGAGTACAGCCTGTCAACTAATGTAGAGTGGTACGATATGCTCATAGGACATGAGGAAGTTCTTGAACCCAATTCCCTTTCTTTTTATGAGTATAGCCAGTTTTTGAGTCCATCCACGATGGTTTTGTTGGTGATTTTGGCTTGGCCATTGCCTTGAGGGTAGTAGGGATTGGATGGTAAGTGAATGATGTTGTGCTAGTTGAGGAAAGCTACGACTTTTTCACCAACAAATTGGTACCTGTTATCAATACGAATTAGGTAGGTGTACCCAAACCGAGTGATGATGTGTTCCCAGATAAAAGAGATGACATCTCCTTCTCTGGTTCGACAGAATAGAACTAGTTCTACCCATTATTTAAAATAATTGGCAGCTACATGTAGGTGGTGGCGGTTATTTGGAGAATTAGGAAATTTGTTGATAAGGTCAAGTGCCCATCTTTTGAATGGCCAAAACATCGTGCTTGAATGGAGTTCGAGTGCAGGGGCGCGTATCCTCTTTCCATGTCGCTGACATGCATCACATTTGCGTAAGTACTCTTCTGCTTGCTTACGCATATCAAGCCAGGATAGTCCTTGCATAATGGCTATATTTTCTAGTGATCGACCTGCGGCATGGGACACAAGTCCCTTCATGTAAATCGCGAAGCATCTCATCCCCTTTATGTTTGGAGAGGTACTTAAGGTAAGGCCCCGTTACTGAACGGTGGTATAAGGTACCATTTTGATTGGTGTAGCGCTTTGCGTTATCTATCAACTGTCAGCACTCCTTCAGATCTGTTGGAAGCGGTCCTTCGCATTTATTCTTGATACTAAGATAAACTAAGAAAGGATTTCGTCAATCGTCGCCTCCCCCTTTATCTCCCCCAGTGTTGATCGTGCATACAAAAATGCGATTAATGTTGGGGGTTAAAATCTCTTAGATCTGGAGATATCGAGCTTTTGTACTTAAGACCCAGGCTTGATATTCCAAGGAATCAGCGTGTATGTTTTCTCCTCGAGGAAGATAATCGAGAGTTGTTTGCGTGAACTTGCTCATTGTAGGGGCCTAACTTCATGAGAGGGGAAGCTGACTCTTGCACTATGAGTTTTATCTTCAACCAGGGGGGTTCAAGCATATAATCAATAATAATAAGGCCTACTATTCTAATAATACACTTGTGTCGAGGCCTAGAATGGGTCACTACACGACCTCTGGTGAGGATTTGAAGATTTATGTTATATATGTAGAGTAGTCGAAGTATCAAGAACAAGGTAGTTACAGGATATTCGAAGGTTAAGTTGTAAGGTCTGTTGGGAGAGATTTTCTAACCTCCTCATAGTTCCTCCTCCCTATTATTTATAGAACATAGGAAGGGCTAAGTCACTATTGGAGGTCAAGTTACATCTGTATCCTCTGGGGACAACTGACTTGTACCTGGAGTCGGTTCTGACGCTGTAATTGTCGAGTCTGGCAGTACAGTTGTTGATTCTGACACTGTAGTCGTTAGATCTGGCACCACAGTTGTCGAGCGGCATACTCCACTGTTCTGTCTGGTGAGCTGGCTGCTTGACATATTTCCCTTCGATCGTGGTCAAAGTATTTCTGGTTCTCGTAGTTCATGCGCTGCTCATCTATCTTCGCCTACAGTGGTTAGCTTTGATGGTTCCTTCGAGTGTTCGATTACTCTCGGAAGGCATCGTGGACATATTTACCATCTTACTGGGCTTCGAATCTCTAGGTAGGCTTCGATGTAGCCTTCGAGTATTCAATTGGGGCTAGAAGGCTGCGAGTAGGCTACTATGCTCATCCTATCTGCAATGAGGGTTGCGTATTCAATCATCTTGCCATTATTCTTGTATTATCAGGAATAATGGTAAATTATGAGTAGTGAATCAGTGTAAACTGAGAGTTTGAGGACGCTGAGCTTGAGAGTGAGATTGAGTCTATAAATGAGAGTTTCGTACTCGGTGACATTGCTAAAGGCCTCAAAATCTAAGCGGATTAATTTCTCAATTCTGTCGTTGAGAGGGGTAATTAATACGATTCTAATTCCTGACGCTGCGGGTCTTGCTGATACATCTGTAAGAAGTCTCTACCCTTTCTTCGTAACCCATTCAGCTCGCTCGTCAAATACTTTGGGGGGTAGATCTTTTGAAGTTTCCCCTGAAAGGTCATGATCGTACTCTTGATAAGAGACTTTCCCAAATAGGTTTTGAGATCCTAAAAAGCTGCTTCGTATTCTGATATTTATTTAAACTCTGGATTTGGCTGAACTTTTCCTTATTTTGTGCAACCGTGGAGTAATAGGAATAGCCAACGATAGCGGTCTAAAGATTTTAAAATGAAACGGTTGATAACAGCAATCTTTTCGGCAAGTTTCTAAATGTTTTTCGTCATTTTTGGAGATAATATGTCAAGGAGAGCCCAAATCTTATCTGGATCGGCCTCAATCCCCTTCTTGCCGATGAGGTAGCCTAAAAGTTGACCTGAATGTACTCTGTATTGACATTTATCAGGATTGAGATGCATCCTATAAGATCAAAGAATATTGAATATCGTGTTGAGATCAGAGATGTGGTTAATGGGCTGCACGCTCTTGGACAAGAGATCGTCAATGTAGACTTCCATGACTTTCCCGAATTGTACTTTGAACATAGTAGTCATTAATCATTGATAAGTTACACCTACATTCTTGAGTTTGAAGGGCATGACTTTGTAATAGTAAAGTCCTCTTTCAATGATGAAAATGGTTTTTTCTTAAATCTTCAACCAATAGTGGAATAACCAAGGGTAGAATCTGATTGTATCCTGTAGCAGAGTCCATCATAGATAGAATTCCATGACTTGCTATGGAATCAAGGATCTGACGAATGTTGGGAAGAGGGAAACTCTCCTTTGGAGCATGTTTGTTAAGATCAGTAAAATTTACACAAACTCGGACTTTTCCATTCTTCTTTGGGATAGTGACGATGTTGGATATCCAATCTAGATACTTGGCTTCTTGAATAAATCCCACTTTAATCAATTTCTTGATCTCCATGTTAACTTCATATTGAAGTCGCGGTATTAGGCATCGCTACTTCTGTTTGACTGCCATGGCGTGGAGGTTGATGCCTTATTTATAACATGCCTTGGCCGGATCGACCCTAGGCATCTCTTCGAAAGACCACGCAAAAATGTCTCGATTTAGTCGTAAGAATTAAATGAGAACGTCTTTTTTGTACTGAACCAGCTTAGTACCGATGGAAGTACCTCTGTTAGGTCCATTAATATTGATGTACTCGGTGGGCTCCTCTGTGGAAAGCTGATAATTACGGTGGCCAGCTTGCTGTAATTGCTATGCAGTATATTTATTAGAGGTATCTTGAATTGCAGAGACGGTATTCTCGTAAGCTCGAGAAAGCTTTTGACTACCCTTGATCTCTTAGATACCTTCGTTGTGCTTGAAGCGGAGAGCTTGATGATAAGTGGAAGCGATTGCTTCCATGTTATGAATCCAACAACGACCCATAATCCTGAGATAATGAGATTTGGCGTTGATCACATAGAAAATGACGTCGATTGTGGCTGGTCCTACGGTGATAGGTAAGATGATCTTCCTTACTAGTTCTTCTTTAGAACCATTAAATCAACTGATATCGGTATCGCTTTGAATGACTTGATCGGCAAAACCCATTTGGTCGATAGTGCTCTGAAAGATAATCTCAATACGGCTATCAATATCGATCATCATCGTGTGCATGACAAACTTCTTCATATTGAGCATTATGACTAATGTATCATGATTTGGAAATTTAACATGGCTAGTATCGTAATCTTCTAATGATATCCCGAGCTGGAGATTGCTCAACTCAGGCAGAAGTATGGCTTCTTTGTCTTGAGGTGTGAGATCGCAGCATTCGGACAGCCTCTTGCACTGATCTGATTGATCTCAATCATGTTAATGTGGTGCATATGGTAGAGATGCTTCTCCTCAGCTTTATCTTTGACCAAGATTATTTCGTGTTGCATCTTATAGCTGCAATCCTTGTATGATTCCAGGTCGATAATATATTCCAACATTCGCCTCTCCTTGAAAATGTACTCCAGTAACCTCTCTAAAGCATAACAATTATCAGTAGAATGATGGTTTACCTTATGATGCATGCAGTATGGTCGACTTTCGATTGGTTCCAATGGTTGGGAGAGACGGTTGAGCTTATCCTTTGTGAAGATTGGAAAAATTGTAGAGATTTGAACATTCATATTTGGGAGGACGGGTTTGTCTTATGATTCGCCCTTCCAAGGGTTGCTGGTGTTTCCCTTGGCACGCTATTGGTCACCCTGATCCTTCTTCGGTTCAGTATTTCTATCTGTGGATGGACCTTTTGTGGCTAGGACAGATTTAGTACATTTATGCCTTTCCAGGTTGATGTAACTATTTACCTTGGTGATCATATCCTCCAAGGTCGCAGGTTTGTTGAGGAAGAGGTGATATTTGGCTTTGCAGTCAAGTTGGAGTGCATTGGTAAAAGCAGTAACAGCTGTATTCTGATCAGAATTAGCCACTTTACGCGCAAACTCTAAGAACTTCTTTGTAAATGCCTCGAACTTCTCTCCGTGCGATTGCTTGAGACTTATAAGGGAATATAAATTTTCTTCTTCCTTATTGTGAGCATACATTTTGATAAATTGTTTTTGGAGTTGGTCGAACATGTATATGGAGTCTTCAGGCAGAGAGTGGAACCATCAGAGCGGTTTCTCCTATAAACTTATGGCGAACAGACAACAGAGAATATGGTTGAGATTGGAGTACAACCCCAATAAATCACGGTATTATTGAATGTGTTCATTCGGATCGGTACCCTTCTGTTTGCAAATTTTTGAAGTATGGAAAACATTCTGAATATCCATATTGAATAGTTCTTTGGTAATTGGACTTCCTTGTAACTTGGTATGGTCGTCGGTAGTGCCAAAAACTTGTGCTTCGATCAGCTCCTTGATACACTGGTCCATATGCTCTTGTGTGACATTGTATGACCTGACGAGGAGGTTGCAGATTATGAGTACCGGTACCTTCACTCAAACGATCTCATGCAGAAACTCGAGGTTGAGGTCTCCGTTCTTCCTCTTGACGTACGGAACATCGGCGACCTCGGCTTATCTCAGACTAAACCTTTCCCCCCAAATGAATTGAAGGTCGAGGTTTATTTTGAATACTTCTAGAGAGAGCTTTATTGGTGGCTCCTTGAGGTCCCAATCTTTCCCGCGCAGAGACCTGAGAGGCTTCTGGTACCTGATCGCGATCTCGTGCTGGAGGAGCCTGCTGAGTATTCTGCAGAGCTTGCAAGGCAATCTGTATTATTGTCATTTGGCCTTCGTATCGTTTGAGCACTGTTAAACGAGCTTGTCGCTTAACGTCGAGCTCCTTCTCTTGGAGTCCTCAGTCAAGAGTTAACTCACATTCGGGCTCGTTACATTTCTCTATCTTCATGTTGAGATTTTCCCGTAGCTTAGTAAGTTGTACCGGCTCAACTGAAGGGTCAAGCTGGATTCTAGTTGCTGGTCGTCAGAAAGTAACTATGATATAAATTTGTAGTAGAGTGACTGAATGCCTTAGGATATCGTGGAAGGTATTTCCTTTCTCACAGACGGCGCCAAATGTAATGGTCTAATTCCGTAAGCTCGAAGTGGCCTAGAATTAGCTCTTACACCAATGTACCTGTAACAAAATCAATTTGAAAGCAAGAAATGACGCAGGTGTTTAGCGTGGAAAACCTATGAATAGGTCAAAAAATCACGACCTCAGGTTGAGGATTTTTGTAATAGTGATGTTTATTTTTTGAGGCTGATATTTTATTGCAAGTGATCTCTAAACTTAGAAATGCTTGATTTTGTAAATAAAAAGTTTGAAGTTTTGGAGAATCTAGAAAATATAGTTTTTTTGGTGATTTCTCCTATAATTTTCTTGTCCTTGTCTCTTTTGGATTTTTTTCTTTATATAGGCCTTTCCCGCAGTTTTTCACCATTTTGGAGCACGTTCTATGAGCATTGTGCTTAGTGGCAGTTGGCTGAGTAACTCCTGAGCTCGAGGGAGACAGGTGACTTTATCTTGTTCAGGTTTTTCAGTTTGAGCTCGACCCATGTTCCTTGTCAGTTTGTGGAGTATGTGGCAATGTTGAATAGAGAAGTCATATGAAGAATGCATGAGTCTAAGATGGAGGCAGTTTGAACTGGAGATAGTTCGATTTAGGTAAGATCAAGGGGTAGGCCCTTACAAGGACGATTTTAATGTAACGGATGAGACTATAGATAAGATAGACATTACTGTAGGTGTAAATCTAGTAAAGTAGATAAAGTTATAGATAAAGAGAATACAAAAGAGAAAGATAAATTGTTTTTCATATATCCTGAGGGAGTAGTTGTAGGAAAGGAATTTTTGAAATATAAAAAGAAATTATTGGGAGAATGGGCAAATTATATGACGGACCAAGGTCATTTGTTTAGGGCCTATGTCCCTGGAAAAGGGGAGGACGCAGTATACTATCAAGTCCCTTGTTTAGATAAGTGAAAAAGAGATAAGAGATTAGTGAGGATGTTAAAATCTCATACTATAATGGTGTCGGGTTTGCAGGCCCAAATTATGCGTTTCTGTGTTATCTTAATCAAGTCGCATATGGCATTAGAATTCCTCTGACCTTCTTTTAAGAAAGGGGTTATGAATGTATTGCAGTGCTGCCCTGCCCAACTTAATGGGAATGTGTATGACATGATGAGGGTATGCGAGGCTCTGAATCAAAAATTGATTAGGGAAGGGACTACCAAGCAGTTTAAAGCAGATGACGTCCTAAAATTTTATAAATGGAAGTTCGTCAAAGGTCGCAATAGTGGTTACCTGTATAGTGATTCCTCTAGGTTGAAATTTTTTGACTTTGAATTTACAGGTAGACCTTGGAATGACCACCTTGTATGGGTAGGGGGCAACTGTATGTAGGTTCCCGGTAAACCAGCACTCGTCCTGAACTATAAATATTTTAATCTGAGTAAGTAACATTTGTCAACTTCGACCAACTATCAGCATATCTTCGAGCTACTAAATATTATCCCTTTTCGTGTTTGTCAAAACCCAATCCTACATCGGCGCCTGATAATACCAACTTGGTCGACTATGTATCTCATGAACATGTCAAGTTAAATCAAGTACTTGGTGAGCTAGGTATCCAAAGGGATAAGAGGGTAGATTCCATAGTGCCCAAAGCCCGTCGAACTCACGAGAATGGAGCTATGGCTAAGAAGAAAGCCTGTTTGACTGTTAATGATGTCACTAGTCTTCCTCCGCCTGCGCCAGAAAATATTAACGTGAAGCAGACTACCCAGAGGTCGAGAAAACCAGCTCCGTAAACTATACATGCTAATGTGGTGGTGATCTCAGACAAAGAGATCGCAAAACCTATTATTGGAGATGTGGTGGAGGTTTAAGAAGTAAGTAAAGTTACTCCTTCGAAGGTGGAGAAGAGTTCGCTAAAAAGAAAAAGGTACAAGGATGAAGGTAGCATTCGTACAAATGCCAAGGTTGCGGCCAAGATGAGAGAGCTGAAGCAACAATACTTTACGATGCCAGAGACTAATCCTCAGCAGCTCGATGAGGTGTACCAAGAGAAAAATTTTGTGGTATGTATTAAAATCTTTGATGTGCTATATTTGGAATATAATCTGTAATTCTGAAGTTGTGTTTTTGTATTGGCAGCTCTCGATGTTGATGAAGGGGGTGACGAAGTTCATTGAGAAGAGGAGCCAGGATTTTGGAAATCTTACTCTGAGGTTAGAAGCTCAATTGGTGAGATGAAGGAGCTTGAAGCTAAGATTGAGATTGAAAAAAAGAAAAGGGCTGAAGATGCCAAGGCTGCTGAAATCAGTATACCTTGCTATCTGAGCATGATAATGTTATATCACAGTCATACGAGGCAATGTAGGTGGAAAGAAATCATTTTGTCCAATCTTTTTATAGCTTTGGGTTGACTGCTGCTGATGTAGAGTTGAGCCGAACTGGCAAATATAATGAGATAGTCTTCCCTTAGGATGTAAAGGATGAAGTGGTGGTTGATACTACTGGTCCATCCAATATATCTACTTCACCTACTGAACTAGGTCTAGCTGCTGATAAGACATTGGATCCTCCATCTATGGTAGAAATTAGCAATAATCTTTAATCACTCTATGGTATTCTGTGTCAAACTATTCTGTTCGTTTGACTTTGATGGGATTGTACTCTGTAAGATCGTAAAACAGTTAAGTTTGATAGACGTTTTTTAATATGTTCTCCTTAAATATTTGTATGATAACAAGATATTTGCAATCTGTATAGGAGGTAGATCGATTAAGAAAAACTATTTTCGACCTGGAGAGATCGTTGGGTAGAGCAAGAGATTCAGTGGCTCGTGTTCAACAGGAATTAAATAAAACTGAGTATGAGAGAAAGCAGTTTAAATCTAACTCGGAGAAAAACCTAAGAGAATTATATGACCTTCATTGTAGATATGCTAAGATAAAAATAGAAAGGGATGAGGTGTTAAGAAAAGAAGAGGAAAGGGGGGTGTTAGTTCAAAAATTGAAAGAGTTGACCTGTTATAACGACCTGATTGATAAGGCTAGGTGCCAAAGTCTGTTAATAGTTCTGACATTATATTTTGAGGTCGAAGTGGATCACTACGGGCTTTAAAAGAAGCTTATATAGAGCTTTTGAAGGGAAAGGGTATAGTACCTGACTCAGCTCGAGTAATGTTTCTAGCTCAAGAAGCACGTAATCGTCATAATGTAGATACAAAAAAAATGTTTAGCGTGAGCTGAGGTGTCCGTTATATGAGGTGATGTAGAACCTTTACCTGATATTTTTGACTTTATGTAGGACCAAATGACAATGAGGATTGTATTTTTTAGGATAAGGAAAGAGAAAAAAGAGGTTCAACAGAAATTAGACGGTGAATTAATGGAGTTACAAGATGTATTGCCACAACAACTGGAGCAAAAAATATCTTTAGCGACGTAATTGTCAAAAGAAGTAACTGTTCGAAAGAAGGTAGAAGGTGATGTGAGGGCTTTAGGTGTATTGCAAAAGAAATGTGTAAGTGTCTACATAGGGTGCATATAGAATTGAAGGAGCATCTCTATCCGTCACGAGCAAAAACTGCAGCTCGAATGGAGCACATGCGTCACATAGAAAGTATGATTGATTTTTATGGAGGGGATTTGGTGATGGTAGAGAATGAATTTAGAAAGTTCGTAATGGATTGTGGGAAGGATTTTGATGTGGGGAACGCAAAAGTGGAAAATATGTGTTTTACAAAAAAAAAGGAGGAAAAGGTTGTTGAAAAATACATTTCTAGACCGAGAAAAAATATCTCAAAAGAGCACGATGAGGAGGTCGAGCGCCTGGTACCACGGTCTCGGCGAAAGAAATCCCAACAAGAGGTGGTGACCTTTGTGGCTCCTATAGATGTTCAAGTAGAAAACTCATAGAGTGCGAGAAACAAGGAGCAATCCTCTCATAGCTCAAAAAAATGAAAGAAGATTAGTTCAGTTACTTACAGCACTTGCATGTGCATTAGTTCTTTGTAAACTATTTTTGATGTTAAATGAAAATGTATCAATAGATCAATGTATCGATATAGCTAGATGAATGTATCGATATTACTCAAATATTATGTTCTTGAGTAAACTTTTGTTTACTATGATATATAATATATTTGAATATGTAAATTAGTAGTTATGTGAATGCTGATTATTACTATAGGGTGAACTAGAAGAGGTTCAGAAGAAGTGTGAAGAATTATGTGGTTCAAACAAAAATCTAAATGCTGATCTGAATCTCCAACATGAAACAATATATAATGTTACTGATTTAAAAAGAAGATGGAGGTGATAATAGTAGAGGAACGAAGCATAGTTGCTCATTTGACCAAACAACTGGAAGATAAAGAGGTCAAGTTAGCCATTGAACGGAGATAGATGGAGGGAGTAAAAGAAGTTATAAGGAAAAAGGATGTAGAAATTTTGGGTACTTCAGTACAAATCAGCCAACAAGGGGTTAAGTTGACGTCTGCGCGAACTCAAATTACAGAGCTATTGGCGATGTTAGAGAAGAAAGAAAATAATGTGAAAGACTTGCAATATCAGATAAACATGCTCGAAGTGAAGAAAGTTGGTGCGCGAGCAGCTATCGAAGAGGCAAATGGTCATGCTAGTAAATGTGAAGTATTGTGGTATGTTACGAACATGATGTTAACAGAGATAGAAGAGGCCCATAGTAAACAAAACGAAACGATAAATAAGGACGGGATCACGATCTGCGCTTTAGAGCATAATGTTCAAAAGTTAAGGTGAGACATTTTGGAGTATAAATTGGAAAATAGGGAACTGCGTGATGCGTAGACCAAATTGGAGGTGGATCTTTTCAAGGCTACAATAAGTCTTGAGGCAAAAGTATTAGAGAAGAAGTGTAATCAAGTTCGTATAGATGAATCAATAGGCTTGGTGGAAAATATGGGCGAGTTTATGTCCAGAATTAAAGGTCAGAATGATGTGACGCTGAGTGAAAAGTGAGCTCTAGAAGAACACTGCAAAAGTTTAGAAGCTATGCTGAAGGAGGCTAAAGGTAAGCTGTCCAATTTTATTCATTCAAATAAAGAGAAATGTGATATTAGTGATGTACATGAGAGAGAGTTAACGGCAGTGCTCTCCTTCTTTATTTCTGAGTTCAAGAGATTGGAGGCAGAAAGCAAAACTGTATATGACAAGCTAGTTGTCGATGGTATGCAATGTGAGATGCGGTTAATACGATCTGAGTACCTAGATCCCATGATGGAAAAAATTGTTGTTCTTATAAAGAGTAAGATTAAAGAAGGAAAGCAAATATGACTGAGAGGATGCCAGAGCTCATGTGTCTGCGGCTTTGTGGGGAAAGTTCACGTAGTACTGTACGGCCTGATAGCTCAACTGATAGCTCGAGTGACTGATGAGGCGTTATAACTATTTGATAGGATTATTCGTACTATACCAATTAAAATATAGTAGATAGGGTGTAACAAGGTAGGACAGTTGATTAAAGTATTGATTTATACAGAGTTGTACTAACCTTGTGATGAATCAATTGTGATATATAAGCCTGGTAGCTGTTTTGTCGTATAATAGAGGGTTGGTTTGGTTTAAGCAACAAACATTTAATAAAATAAAAGATCGGTTTGGTTGAAGTAACAAACAATCTGTAAAATGTAAACTAGAAGATCGGTTTGGCTGAAGTAACAAACGATCTGTAAAATAGAAGATTGGTTCGGCTGAAGCAACAAACAATCTGTAATGTAATAGAAGATTAATTTGCCTAAAGCAATAAATGATCTATAAAATAGATGATCGGTTTAGCTGATGCAATAAACGATCTGTAAAATAGAAGATTGGTTTGGCTGAAGCAACAAATAATTTATATGTGATAGAAGATCAATTTGGCTGAAGCAACAAACAATCTATAATGTAATAGAAGGCCAATTTGGCGGAAGCAACAATCGATCTACAATATAATAGAAGATTAATTTGGCTGAAGCAACAAATGATCTGTAATGTATTATAATGTGGTGAACCCACTGGTAATCTGTAATATATAGGCATGTAATCTGTATATAAAATTACTTGTATGATATATTAGAAAAGTACTATATTGTAGGATTAATGTACAAAGAGTGTTAGATGAAGTACTGTATGAAATAGTAGAAAGTAGTCTAATGTAGGGCGATCAAACATAAGTATTTCATTGATATAAGACCTACGTACAAAATGATAGATTTATTAGAAAAGTATACTGTGAAAGATTATTATCTTTGATATAATTTTAATCTCCTTATGTTCTAAAGATTTGGCACTCGTTCCCTAAGTTTATTGGTGAGGTCGTAAGAGCCAAGTCCACTTTTTCCAATAATAATAAAATGACCTTCCCAATTTTCGGCGAGTTTGCCAACATTGACTTCTTTTTTGTGCTTGGGGACTTCTCAGAGGACTAAATCTTTAATTTCAAACTCTCTATGATGGACTCATTTGCTATAAGATTGGGTTAAAGCCTGGTGGTATCTTCCCAAGTTCATGATTGCCTTGTCTCTAGTTTCCTCGATCCAATTCATGTTACATGCCAATTGGAATTCGTTTTCTTTATTTGTTATGGTATGGTCGCGTAATGGGTGATGATATTGAGTGGGGATGATTGCTTCAGTACCGTATGCCATCAGGAATGGCGTTCATCCAGTCGATACCCTAGGCATTGTGTGATATGCCAATAATACATGTGGTAATTCTTACACCCAGTTACACTTTTTCTCTGTCAACTGCTTCTTGATTCCATCGATGATAGTTTGATTGGTAATTTTGGCCTGACCATTTTCTTGTGGGTAGTATCGATTGGATAGAGAGTGGATGATGTTCTACTAATTGAGAAACTTAACGACTCTAGAACCAACAAATTGAGGTTCATTGTTAATTCTGATGAGATGAGGGCAGCCAAAATATATTATGATAGCTTCCCATATAAACCTGATGACTTCATCTTCACGTGTTTGACATAAAGGAACTACTTCTACCCATTTGGTGAAGTAATTAGTTGCTACTAGGAGGTGTTTCCTTTTGCCCAGTGCAGTGGCGAACTCTCCTACGAGGTCGAGGGCCCATCTTCTGAATGGCCAAACGACATTGCTAGAATAGAGTCCCAAGGCTGGAGCTTAAATTTGGGGTCCATGTCATTGGAAAGCATCGCACTTGCTTGCATATTCGATGGCTTGAACTTTTATTTTAGGATAAAAGACTCCTTGAGTAAGAGCCCGATTGACTAAAGATCGTCATGTTGCATTGGACCCATAAGTACCTTCATGAAGTTCATATAGAAATTTTTTAGCCTCTTTATTTGATAAACATTTGAGATAGGGTCATGTGACTGATATTTTATACAGGAAATTATCGGCCACGACGTATCGTTTTGCATTATCAAGCACACGTCTTCTTTTAGCAGGATTTTTAGGGAGTTCGATGTCAAACGTGTTTCGGGGTCCAATAAATGTGAGAAATAGTCATCTCCAATCGTCCTCATCCTCTTCAACGCCCCCAGTATTAACAGAATATGAGCTTATGATGTTAATGCTAGGGGTGGATAGTATTTCGATCTTCCGTCCTGAGGACTCCCGCCAGATAGGCAAGGGAATCAGAATGTTTGTTTTCTCCATGAGGTAAATGTTCAATGATAGCGTTCTTGAATCTGCGCATTTCGTCGACTAATGCTGCGGCATAATCAATCATTTTTTCATTTTTCTAAAATTTCTCTGTATAATGGTTCACAATGAATAAAGAGTCCGTGTACACAAATAACTCGGACCAATCTCTAGAGCCATATCGAGACTGTGAATTAATGCCTCATATTCCGTCTCATTGTTGGTAACTTCAAAGCTGAGTCTGATTGTTTTTTCAATTATATCATTGGAAGGCTTAATAAGGATGATGTTGATGCCTGACCTCACAGGTCCGGCTGAACCTTCCGTTAGAATATGCCAACCTTTTTGAGATATCCAATCTGACTTTTCTGTGAACTATTCTTCATTAATTTATGTACTATCTTCTTCCCAGTCTGGATCTTCTACTGGGAAGTCTGTAAGAAAATCTCTACTACTTGACCTTTTTCAGAATATCGTAGTTCAAAACGTATGTCATGCTCGCCAAGAGTTACCGATTATTGTTGTACTAGTCTAGATTAAACGTGCTTGAACAAGATTTCGCATAAAGGATAATTTCTTATTACTCGAACTAAGTATGCTTGGAAATACAGCTGTAACTTCTGTGATGTGTAAACGAGAGCTAACAGTAGTTTCTCGATCTTAGTATACCGGGATTCTGCTGGAGTGAGAGTTTTGTTGATAAAGTAGACAGGTCTCTTCGTCTTCTCATCAAGTCGAATAAGGACAGAACTCAATGAATCATCGATAACAGCAAGATATATATTTGAGTTCCTAAAAATTTTATTCACACTCTGGAGTCTACCTGATCTTAGAATATTTTTTAGGCTTCTTTTTCGTTGTCCCTTCATGTAGTAGGTCGAATAAACATCGACATCGATCTGAAGACTTGGAGACAAAATGATTTATTACTACTATCTGACCTGCTAGCTTTTGTACGTCTTCCTTTATTTTTGGAGAAGGCGAATACAATCTGGATCAGCCTTTATGCCATACTTGCTGATGAAATGTTCTAAGAATTTGCCTGACTGGACCCCGAACTGGCACTTATCAGGATTCAGTCGCATTTTGTAGAAACGGAGAATTTTAAAAGTTGTGTGCAAATCTGCACGCGATATGGTTCTCCTTTTTGAGACTTTTACACAACATATCATCAATGTATACTTCCATCGCCTTTCCAAAATGGTCTTTGAACAACTATGTCATCAACCTTTGATAAGTGGCTCTAGCATTCTTGATACCAAAAGGCATAACACTGTAGCAATGTTGGCCATGCTTTGTATTGAAAGCTATTTTCTAATGATCGTTGGGTAGCAGAGGTATTTGATTATACCCTGATGCGGCATCCATCATAGATAGAATTTTGTGTCCCGCAGTAGAATCGAGCAGATGGTTTATGATAGGAAGTGGAAAACTATCCTTCATAGTATATTTGTTGAGAACTCTGAAATTCATACATATTTTGATCTTGCCATTTTTCTACGGTACTACTACAATGTTCGAGATTCATTCTGGATAATTGGCTTTTCAGATAAAACCAACTTCAATGAGTTTATCATTCTCTTTGTTGACTTCTTTTCGAAGTCTTAGTGCTAAAGTTCTCGATTTTTGCCTGACAGCTTCAGTTTTATCTTTTAAATTAGGCTTATGGCAGGCCAGATTGGGATTGATGCCCGACATTTTATGAAACGTCCAAGCGAATACATCACTGCAGCCTTTAAGGAACTGAATAAGAGCATCTCGTTCAGCTATGGGTAGAAGAGTTCCAATTAATGTTCCTCATTTATCCCCATTGATTTCAATGTACTTTGTAATTTTTGAACTTGGCAACTGGTTTTCTGTAAAGTTTTTTATAATGTTCCCTATTATTTTATGTAATTGCTATGCAAGCTGTGGTATTGATGGTTCTGGTACGATGGTAACAATATTTTTACAAGCTCGAGCTAGCTTCTGACTGCCTTTGATTTTGTAAATGCCGCCATTACATTGGAATAGCAGCGCCAAATGGTAGGTCGACGGAATAGCTCGTATATTATGTAGTCAGCAACGTCCCATTATCCCTATATAATAGGATTTTGTATTGATAATGTAAAATTCAATGTGGACTATAGCTCGTCCTGCCGTAATAGGAAGAATGATCTTTCCTACACATTCTTCTTTAGAGCCATTAAATCTATAGATATCAATGTTACTAGGCTATACTTTGTCAGCCAGCCCATCTGATCAATCATTCTTTGAAAAAGTAGTTCGATGCTACTACCAGTATCTACCATCATTGAATATAGTATGACAATTCTCATTTTCAACATGATCTCCAATGCATTATGGTAAGGAAAGTTAACGTGGCGAATATCACAATCGTCAAAAAAGATCCCAGTGCATTGGGAGCTGGATACGGGAAGTAATCGAGCTTCTTTATCATCCATGGATAAGTCGTGACATTGGCTGACATGTCGTCTTTTGCTCCTATATGATTTGTTAATAGTATGAGTCTCAATGAAGTGGCTGAGGGAGATATGGTATAAATACTTCTCCTATGCCATTTTTTTGACCTGTACGACCTTTGTCGGAAGTCTGTAACTCCCGTTCTTGTAACTTTCAACGTCTACGATATGTATATGCATTCGTCCATCCGCCAAAATATACTCCAACAGTCGCTGTAAAGCGAAGCAATGCTCTGTTTCATGATGTCAAACTTTGTGGTGAATGAAATATGGTTTGTTCTCAATGGGTTAGAGATACTGTGTATTACAAAAAAAAACTTATCCTTTTGTAGTATAGGATAAATGCTAGCTATGGTAACAGTCATCTTGGGAAAATAGGGTTTTGGCATATTACTGCCTCTTTGAAGTCAATCTTTATTAGATTTTGTTCGCTTCCAGTCTCCTCCCTGATCAGCAGTACGATTAAAATCTTGGCCCATAGATTGATTTCTAGCTATCAATGTTGATTTCTGAGTTTTTTGTCTGTCAGACACCATTCTTTCGAGATTGATATACCCGTTGACATTTTTGATCATGTCCTCCAAATTCGTGGGTTTATTTAGAATGAGGTACTCCTTCGCCCTTCTATCGACGAGTAAAGCATTGGTAAAGTCCGAAATAGTAATATTTTGATCAAGTCGATCTACCTTTCATGCCAACTCTTGGAACTTCTTAGTGAATACCTCGAGCTTATCTCCTTATACTTGTATAAGGCTGAATAGAGAATATAGATTCTCCTCTTTGTCTCGGTTGTGCGAGTAATTCTTGATGAAGAGTTCCCTTAACTGCTCAAAAGTTGGTAGGGTGTGGAGCCATCGCAATGGTTCACCTTGTAAACTGGTAGGAAAAAACCGGCATAGAATGTGGTTGGATGTAGAATGTAAGCCTAGAGCACGCTAAAATTCTTGAACATGTTCTACTGGATTTTTCCCCTTGTATTTTCAGATTTTCAGAGTGTGGAAACTAGTGGGAACTTTGCAATCTAGTAGCTCATGTAGAATCAGACTCTTCTGTAATATGTTGTGGATTCCTTTAGTGGTCTGAATTTGAGCATCGAGAAATTCTTTGATGCGCTTGTCGACATGCTCCCGAGTTACGTACTGACAAGCTATTGTGATTGGTCGAGGAACTCGTCCTTCACGAGGAATGTGGTCGCTACTTCCTTTACTAAATCGCTTGAAAGCCAGAATTCAAACTTTTCCTCGGGGTTACTCTTCTTAACTAACTCCAGTGAGACCGCCATTAACTTCTTGGTGGACTTCCCGTATCATAATAGGTTCTCCCCCATGTTGCTTATGCTTAGATCGAACTTCATCTCCTAGATTGTTTTCGTGAGGTCCTATCCTGTCGAAAACGTAACACAGAGCCTTCAACGCGTTTGTTCTTCTAGGTTCCGACCAATTGACTTTGCAGAACCTTCAACACGTCCTGGATGCATGTTAGTTGTTATTCCAGAGTAGCTCGCCTGTTGGTTTCAGAATTGAGATTAGCCTGTAACTCTGCTAGTACGGCGTTTCCTTCTTCTGGAGAAATTGCTGTACTATAATCTGGAGGTGTCATCTCGTATAGAAATAATTATCTATTTTCTGAGACAATAAGTTTGAGAACTTCGTTCCCACAGACGGTGCCAAATGTAATAGCCTAATTTCGTGATCTAAACTTAGCCTTTACACCAAGGATATTTAGAGCTTCTAGATGAATAATTTTAGAGTAATAGCACAAACCTTAGCATTGAAAACCTTTAAATAGGTTAAAAACCATGACCTCTCTTGAGGATTTAGAAAGCGAATAGTTTATTGATAGCTGCTAGATATTACAAGAGAAGCTCTTAGTATTTTGTATAGAGTTTGAGTGAGCATTCCTCTGTCTCCCGTCACCTCATCTCAGATTCTCTAGTCCTATTTATAGGCCTTAAAATATGACCGTTTGACGACCATTATTATCCTTAATGATGGACCTTACAATATGTATTTAATAATATTTGATTTGATTGTGTAACATTCTGATCTTTGCTGTTTTGTAACGGCTTCATTGATGACGGTGGGTTTTCTTAACTCGAACTGTTGATGTAGAGGTCGATAGTGATGACTAAAACTTTGTAATTGTAATATGTCTTCAATAGTGCCACACGTTATGCTGTTAAGGTCGAGTGGTCGTATGATGGTCGAAGATGAAGCATGAGTCTAAAATGTGGAATAAGCTACTACAGTAGTAACATCCTACAGAGATAGGATCAAAACATGTCATTGCCTTAAGTCCCTTGGGATTAGATTAATTGTGTTATTGAACGAGAAAAAGTTTGGTCCTAAGCACTTAGGACCGAGAATTTTTCTAAGCGCTTCTCCATTCGACATGTTTCCATCTTAACTCATGAAGTTAACATCTACCATCAAAATCATCCAAATATCTTTAATTATGGAGATTTTATTACTCGTCATTTATTACAGACATAGTGACTTGATTAATAAAATATCAAAATGAATCAAAACTATTAATATTTCACACTTAGTTTTTAAATTAAATAAATAGTTGATCAAAATATTTTCCTAACAAAAAGATATATGGAGAAATAGATTAATTGGCTAAAATAAAGCTTGATTTTTAATGGTACCCCAAAGCCTACGAAAATTGTTGGCCGTAGACTGGATCAAAATAATATGGAGAATTTCTATTATTTTTTATGTTCTTTTTTTTTTTCTCCGTGGAAATATTTTTATGATTTTTCTTTTACTCTGTAAATTATGTAGGTTTTCTAGAAAAATATATTTTGGGGTGATTTTATGGATTTTCATTTATTTATATATTAATTATTAGAATATAAGTAGGAAACTCTATATATGTAATTAAGGATTAGTAAACAAATCTCCATAATTAAATGAATTCTAAGGATCTTAGCGATAGAGGTTAACTATGGTTAACGACATGAGTTAAAATGGACACATGTCGAATGGAGAAGCTCTTAGAACGGTTCCGGCCCTAATCACTTAGGACCGAACTTTTTCTCATATTTAACACCTCACCGACTGTGTTATGCCTGGAATTAGTTGTCATATATATGGAACTCCCACAAGTTACTTGTAAACTGTCACTCCGTCAGTACAAAGTCTAGGTATGCTTAGGGTCAGGTGGACCTGCCGCCTAACCTAGTAGGATCATTTGGCTACTAGGGGATACGCTAATGCCGGGCAGCCGCAGCTGCCGCCTAGGTCTGACTACTCTTAGCCCTACTTGATGCGCTGCAACAAGCATTGCTCCTAATATGTATTTTAGTGTAGTCCCATTTTCAGCTAGGATGTACAATATACTCGATGTATTTTATCCTCTTGTTTAGTGCCCCTAGTTTGTGCAAATTTTTTTCGCGTATTGTATCCTCTTCACTTGAAACCAAAATCAAAGAAAGAAATTATAAAAATAAGCATAAGAGCAACCTCCAATCATTAACAAATCAATATGGCGAAATCAACTTAAAGTATGATACTGAAGCGGATTTTTTTCAATGACTTTTGTTTGTATGTCCCGCCTTAATTTGCTTAGGATAATACACGAAAATATTAACATGATTACCGAAAGACAAAAATAAGTGTAATGAATCTCTAGAATGAAAGCGTTCTAATTGATTTAGAGTTTGACAAAAATTACATGGCAAGAAATGGTAGCAAAGCTACCATGATTTTCAACTCCGTCTTGGTGGTTTCTTTTCTTTTAATGGTCTCCGCGACTGAGGAGCATTGGTAGCGTTTGTTTTTTCACCAAGTCTGACTCAGAGGTCTAAGTCTGACTCTGTTAAGTGATTTAAACTAACTCTTAGGACTTAGAGGTGTTCTTTTTTTGCACCAACTCAAGTCAGATTTAGATTTTTTCACTTAAAACTGCCCTCTACACTAAAATCCAATATGCCATCTGAGTGGAAGATCTGAATCTGAGTCTTAATTTTTACCCAAAACTACCCCTCCCCATTCCACCTAATTACTACCCCTATCCTTTCCTCCCCCAACTAAGAAAAAAACCCAACAAAGAAAAACAAAATACCCAGCTCCGAACCTCTTCCCCGAACAGAAATCGATTAGAGGAACCCTAATAGACGTAGAAATATGTAGAAATCAAAGCCTAGGTTATTTTCCGTATAATCTCACAAAAGGTTACTAATTTAGATTTATGTTTTAGATCAAAGCCTTTATATCAAAATTAGTTTAGATTCGTTTATTAGTTAATTAGAAAATTATATTTTTAATACGTTTACTACCCATGGATTTGACTCCCGCTTACCCTTATTATATTATGACACCCGTAGTTTTGAGCGGGGTATTTAAAGACCGAGTTTTTCTCGCATCAAAATTTTATTTTAGCAAATTTATTTTATTCTTTTTAGTTGTTAAATTTGCCAATTTATTTATTTTATGTTTAGATCTCTGAGATTTCTTTCCGAATAAATTAGTCTCAATATTTTCTGATAAGCGGTTTCGGAGATATTAATTTTTTAAGAAACATACTCAGTTTTCATCGAAAGATGTGTTCCTGAATTTTTCACATTTTTTGACCATCAATATTTCACAATTGGGAAAAAAAATTCTACGAAAGTTTTAGATAATTCAAAACCCTTTCTGAATTGCTATAGATCATATTTTTCTGCTTAGCCGTTATAGAGTTACAGCCTTTTGAAACAACGGTAAAAGCAGTCTCAGTAAAAGACGTTGCTGTTCATTAATCGGTTGTTTTGAGCAGTAGAGAAGCAAAATTGCAGAAAACTTCCCGCTTCAATGTTTTTCCTTTCTAAATTATCTTTCCAAATTAGTATTAGTTAATATTCTCTCTCAACTGAGCTGAATGATATACGCATTTGAAAATAAGGACGTCATAGACTGCAATAAACTTGGAAATTGAATTTATATTTTTGTTGTCTTAAGTTAACTAATTAGTTTTTTCTCTTGTTTTGCAGGATAATCACAAAGTTGGTACTCAGAGATCGTGAGGAATTTACAACATCCATTGACAAGCTTCTCTCTAAATCCTTCTTGTGCCCTCTAAGTGAAGGGGCATTTCCTTCTTTCGCCCCCTAAGTGAAGGGGCGGCCACAGCTTCATCGGGAAACACTTCCCGTAGATTGGTCCTCTCTTAAAACTTGACATATAAAAGGGGTTCATCACCGCTCCGCCCCGGCATTAGGAAAGTAATTCGTGTGGACTGTTCAAATACACGTTGCTCTTAAATTAAAAAAATTTGATATATTTGGATTGACCTGTTATCGTGTTTCAATTTTTGCTCCATGCTTTACATAGTAAAGGTTTATAATCACTAGGGCTCTTCCGCAGGATTTCATCACCCAAAGGAATCTCCAGCGAGTGGGACCTCCCACCTAGGGATACGGAGAAATTCGTATCACACATTCCTAACTGTCCCGACCTTTAAATTTAATTAAAACTTAAAAAGCTATTAGTAAGATTTTCAAGGGATTTCATCACCTGAGGAATTAGGAGGTACCGGATCGGCGTACCAACACGGATTCATAGGAACCACTTTAGCCAACCACCGCGAACCATTGGTTGTTAAGCGACGCCACCGCTCCGTGTGAGTCACGTACGATAAGGCGAGGCACACGGGCGTGAGGACTAATGCTCAAACACTAAGACCGTTGTTAGTATAGTGAAGTTTTCGTGTTAAAACACCGTTGAACCGACCTACCCAGTTTGATAACCCGAGATTAGTGATTGACTTAGTAATTTAACTTTAAAAACCGTTGATGTGTTTATCTTAAATTGTATGTTTAAATTCCCGTTAAATTTTGCAATTTTATTTCATTTCATTAGTATATGCCCAAGTACGATCGGATTAGGCAACACATTGATATACCACCGATTCCTAAAACAGCTAATACGGCTAACCAAGTCTAGCAGGGAGACCTTCAGGCCATATATGACCTTGAAACTGAAAATGAATTTCTTCCTGAACCAATGGGTGACAAGTCATTGAGGGAGCTTTTTGCTCCCGTTTCGGAAAACTCGCCAAAATGTATTAAGTTGCCAGTAATTATGGTAACCCAGTTCGATATCAAGCCTGCAATTTTGAACCTAATCCCACCATTTCATAGACTTGATAACCAAGACCCATACTTACATATCAATGAATTTGAGTCTATCTGCCAAACGTTTTGATGTAAGGACAAAGCAATGGAGTACATTTATTTACTCATGTTCCCATTCTCTTTAAAAGACAAGGCAAATCGTTGGCTGAACTCTTTGTCATTCGAGTCAATTGACAAGTGGAACACCCTTAAGCAAAAGTTTAAAATCAAGTTTTTCACCATACATAAAACTGACCTTTTAAAACGTGATATCTCTGATTTTCTTCAAGAAGACGGAAAAAAAAATTACGAAGCATGGGAACGTTTTAAGGAAAAATTGTTAAGGTGCCCCCATCATGGTTTCGAGAAATGGAGACTAATCCAATTCTTTCTGCACGGGTTAACTCTTTCAACCCGTGAATCAATCGATGCCCGTAGCTCAGGGAAGTTCCAAGATATGGATGAAACTGTTGCATATGCATTTCTTGATAAATACGCTGAGACATCCCAGCAATGGGACTTTACTTCTCGTGATCGTAGGCCCATTAGAAAAGGAGGCATCCTTGAATTATCTGAAAGCCTCGAAACTTCCTTACACGTAAAGTCGAGGCTATGACCGTAGGGAAAGTAGCGGCCCCTAAACCGGTATCCATTCTTGGGGTCTGCAATTTATGCAATGATCCGGACCATGTTATTGCTATCTTGGATAATGAAAGGAGACAACACCAAAATAATTTTGGTAGATCTCATTGGCAAAGTAATCCAGCATTTTCTTGGAGGAGTCAACCACAAGGACAATCCAGTTATAATCCTCTACCATATTTGCAGAATCAAACATACCCGACCAAACAAGCCCACCCAGTTAGTTTAGAATCCACACTCCAACAGTTTATAATAGAGATTAGGGGGGTTACCCAACAAAATTTTAGGGAACTTTAAAAAATGTGAGCCTTTACACAGAAGCTAGACACCCAAATAAGACAAATAGCAAACCAATTAAGTGAACGAGAAAAGGGAAAATTCCATAATCAACCAATTGCTAACCCGAGGGCCACCTTTGAGGTTCATACCCAACAGAGCTCACCTGAGAACATTGAAACTGCTCCAGTAGTTATGACCCTTTGGAATAAGAGAACTATAAAAACTGGACCAGGCCCTATACCGCCAACTAAGAGCAATTTAGTTCCCAAATCTCAAGAGAAAAACCCATGAAAATCTAGCATCTAGCCAACCCGAAATTGCAACATCTAGGCCACATCATGTTCCAACTCTACCGGATCTAGTAGACAAGCCTTATGTGCCTAGGGCCCCATTCCCTAAGCGACTTATTCCTGCCAAAAAGAACAATGGCCTGAAAGATGTTCCCAAGTTATTTAAACAAGTACGGATTAACATTCCGCTCTTGGACGCTATCGATTAGGTTCCGTCATATGTTAAATTCCTTAAGGAACTGTGTATAAAGAAACGTAGAACCGGAGTTAGGAAGAATTCATTTAGTATTGAAGAGGTTAGTTCTGTCCTACTATTTGAAATTCCGATCAAACAAAAGGACCCAGGATGTCCCACCATTCCCTTAGTAATAGGAAAATACTACATCCAGCATGCCCTTCTTGATCTTCGGGCTAGTGTAAACCTTATTCCATTTTGTGTTTATGAGGACCTCGATTTAGGAAAACTTAAGCCCGCCAAGATACAACTTCAACTCGCTGATAGATCTACCAAAACTACTAGGGGAATTGTTAAGGATGTGATAATTAAGGTGAACAAATTTTACTTTCCAGTAGATTTTGTTGCCCTTGATACACCACCAATTTTGAATTTCCATGGCCAAATACCCATTATTTTAGGTCGAACTTTCCTAGCTACTTCCAACACTATAACCAATTGTAAAAATGGAATAATGAACCTAACATTCGGTAACATGACCTTGGAACTAAACATGTTTAACGCCATGAGGCAATATCAAGATTCTGCTGAAGAATATAATATGGTAGGTACCATTATCTCCGAACATTTTAGGGACGACCTTTTAGAAGATTGTCTGGAGAACGACATCGTTGGTATTCACGAGTCAAATCTAAATAACATTTCAGCTGTTCTTGAAAATAATCTTTCTGCATACATTCCTCCTCATCGGTATACTCCCAATTTCGAGTCACTCCCTATGACTTTTAACCCCCCAGTTTCTTTTATTGTGTCACAACCAAAGCTTGATCTTAAAGTACTTCCAGATAATCTTGGATATCGGTTCCTCGGGCCTAACAAAACTCTTCCTATTATCATTTCATCTTCATTGGACTTAGATCAGAAAAATAAACTCCTCGCAGCACTAGATACCCACAAAGAAGCAATTGGATGGTCAATAGCAGATATAAAAGGAATAAGCCCATCAGTGGTTATGCATAGGATACACTTAGAGGAAGGATCTAAAATATCTCAAGAACCACAACGACGTGTGAACCCTCCAATGAAGGAGGCAGTAAAGGCAGAAGTTATGAAGCTTCTTGATACGGGTATTATTTATTCCATCTCCGACAGCTCTTGGGTAAGCCCAGTCCAAGTGGTACCTAAGAAATTTGGTATTACTGTCGTAAAAAATATAGACAATGAACTAGTACCCACACGCACTCATATAGGATGGCGAGTTTAGATTGATTACTGAAAGCTAAACGCGTCCACTCAAAAAGACCATTTCCCATTACCATTCATGGATCAAATATTATAACGTTTAGCTGGTCATTCATTTTACTATTTCCTGGATGGTTATTCAGGATATAACCAAATTTCAGTAGTCCCTGAAGACCAAGATAAAACCACTTTTACTTGCCCATTTGGAACTTTTGCCTATCGTCGCATGCCTTTTAGCCTATGCAATGCACCCGCGACCTTTCAACGGTGTATGTTAAGTATTTTCTCAGATATGGTAGAAAAGTTCTTAGAGGTCTTCATGGATAACTTTTCCATTTATGGCTCTACATTTGATGAATGTCTTCTACACTTAGAATTGGTCTTGATCATGTGTAAAGAGAAAAACCTAGTCCTAAATTGGGAAAAATATCATTTTATGGTAATCAAGGAATAGTACTCAGCCATTTGATATCATCTAAGGGGATAGAAGTTGATAAAGTAAAAATTAATTTGATTTCTTCTCTACCTCCTCCTAAAACAGTGAAGGACGTTCGCATATTCCTCGGGCACACAGGTTTTAATCAATGATTTATTAAAGACTTTAGCAAAATCTCACGACCTTTATGCAATTCACTTACTAAAGACATCCATTTTGATTTTAACGATAAATGTCACAAGTCTTTTGAAACTCTCAAGTCCTCATTGACCATATCATCGATTATCTAGCCACCCGATTAGACCTTACCCTTCAAAATTATGTGTGATGCTTCAAATTATGTCGTGGGTGCCGTGTTAGGACAACGCTTTGAAAAAGCACCCCATGTCATTTGCTTTGCGAGTAAAACACTGAATTATGCCCAAATTAATTATACAACGACTGAAAAAGAGTTGTTAGCCATCGTTTTCGTGTTAGAAAAATTTCGATCATAGATTTTAGGGTTAAAAGTCATTGTGTACTTTGACCATTCAACCCTTCGATATCTTCTTAATAAAAAGAACGCTAAACCACGGCTTATCCGTTGAATCTTTTTACTCCAAGAATTTGACCTCGAAATACGTGATAAAAAAGGTAAAGAAAATATTGTTACCGGTCATTTATCGCATTTGATAGTTGTCCACATTAACAAAGACCTTCCTATTCCTAAGTATTTTCCAGATAAATAGTTAATGAATATTAATAGGGCACCTTGGTTCGCCGATATTACAAATTACTTAGCCGCAGGGTACATACCACCATATTTGAGCAGACAAGATAAGAAGGGATTTGAAGCAATCTCAAGACGATTTATCTGTGAGGATCCCTATTTATTTAAAGTTGGCACTGACCTAGTGAATCGTCATTGTGTCCCTGAAAATGATATTCCACTAATTTTAAAAAGTCTTCAAGATGATGGTGATCATTTTGGGCCCCGTAGAACAGCTAATAAAGTACTTCAATGTGGTTTTTATTGACCTACTTTATTTAAGGATACTTACGACCATTGTTCACGATGTGACCGTTGCCAAATGATTGTTAACATGGGTCATCGGGATGAGATATCTCTTAACAACATTTTAGAAGTTGAAATTTTTTATGTCTAGGGCATTGACTTTATGGGCCCATTTCCAGTGTCTAATGGTTATTTGTGGATCTTAGTAGCAGTTGACTATGTTTCTAAATAGGTGGAAGCTGTAGCATGTCGGATAAATGAACACGCTGTCGTAATTAATTTTTTAAACTATAATATTTTAGTGCGATTTGGCACACCCCGTACAATTATAAGTGACGGTGTAACTCACTTTTCTAACCGTTATTCTAAAAGTCTTATGCCGAAATATGATATTAATCATAAAGTTGACACCCCATATCATCCACAGACAAGTGGGCAAGTAGAGGTTTCAAATCAGGAGATAAAAAGAATTTTAGAGAAAACTGTCCGACCAGATCGTAAAGATTGGTCTACTCGTCTTAATGATGCTCTTTAGGCCTATCGGATTGCTTATAAATCCCAGATTGGAATGTCACCTTATAGATATATTTTTGGCAAAGCTTGTCACTTGCTTGTGAAATTAGAACATAAAGCTTACTGGGCAATTAAGAGATTTAATTTTCATAAAGACGCAGTAGGACTTCATCAAAAACTTCAACAAAGTGAGTTAGAAGAATTAAGACAAGAGGCGTAAGACAATCCTAAAATATATAAGGACCGGACCAAAACATATCATGATAAACATATAATCCAAAAAATCTTTACACCAGGACAAAAGTCTTATTGTTTAACTCAAAGCTGCGTCTTTTACCTGAAAAATTATAAACCCGTCGGCATGGCCCGTTTGAAGTCGTAAACATACACCAAAATGGTTGGGCTGAAGTAAAAAATTATCATACTGGGAAAACTTTTAACGTCAATGGCCAACGTCTTAAACCTTATCCCGAGACAATCCCTTTAGAAAATTTGCCTGATATAGAGATCTTTGTGAGCCTGAATGCAGAGAATTGCCCATCCCTGAATAATTCCTTGACTTCACATAAGTTTGGGGGTACAGGAGTTTTATCTGGCTGAAGACGATAAACTTAGCGCCTTCTGGGAGGCAACCCACGACACATTCAGGTGAAAAAATTTAATTTTTTCCTTTCCATTTTTATTTTTTGTTCTCTAATATTATAGACAATATTTCATTTAACTTTGGGGGAAGGAAAATATTTTTTAAAATATTTTTTGAAAAAAAGTAAAATAATGACACTCTTGGCAATTTATGATGTACTTTTGATAAATTTTCAACATTTAAACTGAATTTATTTTAACATAAATATTAGTTGGGAAACCCGAATAAATCTAAAAGGAACAAAGAAATTAAAAGTTTACAAGTATATACTAAAATATTTTGTACGCCATCTTAAGTTAGATGTACTATATTTTAATTAGCGACTAATTCAAGTTAACGTGGTATATTTTGAAAACATGCACTTCACTATAGTTTTGTAATTGATGCATTCGATATGTTATTAACCAATTTTAGGGAAATCTAGTATTTATGTTAGGAATAATTCACTCCAAGGGAGACAACTTCCTAAGAATAAGTTCATTCCCGAAAGAAAAAAAGGAGCCAAAATTACTTCTAAAACTTTCACGCTGCAAGGCTACTCGCATGATTAAGAACTGGAAGAGGAAAAATTATCACCAATCTCGAGTATGACCATGAACTATATGAAAGGAGCACGAAAAATATTACTTGTATGAATCCTGAGTTTAAGTCATGAAGGGGATCCAAACCCCAGCAACCTTAGTTAACTGGCGGGGATTGTCGACCGAAAACTCCTTGTTACGAAGGCTTCAGTAAGAAACAATGTAATCAAAAAGGCTATGAAAAATAAGATACCGGGGAGTAAAACTGACTAAGGCACTTGTCAAACTGACCGCTAAATTTATTCCAGTAAGTACTCGACTACCATACACTAACTCAATGATTCTAGACAATGTATTAAGCAATAAAACTATCTTCACAATATACTCAGATATATCTGGTAAAATACTTGAATTTCTTTCAAATCATGAGGTAGTATCTCTAGTATTGGATAAGTACAATATATTCTATGGTATACTCAGGGAACAATAGGTTTTAAGGAATTTCTTGCTTGTATATTTTTGTCATAGCTAAATAAGGATAAATTGACAGGAAATGAGTCTCCTGTTATTTTGAATTGCCATAATGTCATTATTGACTTTTGTGGGTATAGTCACTATATACCCTCACGAGACAATACTCGTCCACCAGGGACACCCAGGGGTTTAACGGCTTGTCGTATACGTTAAATGCAATTGCGAGTCATGCAAAAGTGGTTTCCTTTCTTAGTTTAATTTTATTTCATTATTTTACTCGGGATGAGCAAAATGATAAGGTCGGGGGTATTTGATAGACGTAGAAATACGTAGGATTAATACGCCTAAAAGTATCATTTTCTTAATCCCAATTTATTAATTTCTAATGTTAGTAGCATTTTCTTATTTTCAGGCACTTATCACTGCTGGAGCTAATATGTATAAAAAGGCATCTAATAGAAGGTATAAAGAGTTGAAGCACCTCTAATAGTCTCTCAGGTATAAGGAAGATGTCTACATTCAATGCACTTATAGATTTCCTCTATAGAATAAAGATGATGAAGAACTCTACAAGGATTTATCTTTACTTAGGGATTGAGTTTTAGAATTGTAAACAACTCTCTCCTATCTCCTATAAATAGGAGAACAATTCTATGTATTTTTGACATCTCAATCTTAAAAAGGAATAAAGCTTGCGTTTTTCAGTAACTCTCTTTTTTTCTCTTTTTTATTTTATGCGTTTAATTTAAGCTGTGATCAACACCATTAATGGAGAGCTAATCTCCTTAGCTTAGGTTAAGGATTGAACCTCCTGTGAAGTGAGCTAAATTGATGTTAATAGTAGTTTAGATCTAGAATTAATCTTCAATTGTCTTATTTGTAGTTACGAAGAGTTGATATAACCATGACAACTCTAAGTTACTGTAGATATGAGGAAGATGTCGAATTAGCCATATTCGATTATTTTCACGCTCAAAGGGAATTCTAGATCACTAGAGTTAATACTCTCCACCTAGCCATGAAAAGGAGTTTATAATCCCTAGATCTGATTGTCCATAAACAGCGAAGTTCTTACTTAGGGTTTTAGCCACAAACCCTAGATCTTAAACCCGAATAGACCTAGCCATGGCTAATATGTGTGGATAGAAGCTGCTGTTTTCATATCCTTTAGTAAACTAAGTCGGAGGTGATCCAAAGCCTAGGTTCTTTTCTTTATAATCGTACCAAAAGTTAGTACTTTAGATTTATGTTTTTGATCAAAACCTTTTTATCAAAATTAGTTTAGATTCGCTTATTAGTTAATTAAGAAATTATATTTTTAATACGTTTATTCCCCGTGGATTCGACTCCCGCTTACCCTTATTATATTACGACACCCGTAGTTTTGAGCAGGGTATTTAAAGACTGAGTTTTTCTCGCATCAAACCCCAAACACCACAACATGTACTTCCACTTCTCCTCTTCAAGTTCTCAACCCAACAAGATGACACTCGTGTCCTTCTCCAATTTTTGCTGAAATGGAGGAACCCCAAACCAACATACATACCTTTTGCTTCTCAAAACACTCTCTAATCAAAACCCAAATCAAATACATGCTCAAGCTCTTAAATTTGAACTTTACAATTATAGTGGCTTATTCCGCATCTCGAGCTCATGCTTCATCTTCGAACTACAAAGTAACTTTCAACCTCAACAACGGAGCATGTGGCAATATCACAAACATGTACGGAACGAGTTTCTCAACCAATACCACTCATCCCTAATGATAGTCATGCTATTGGTTAAGAGCCGTCTTGAAATAGCTTATTTCATATCTCAGACTCAAGCCTCATCCTCGATCTCATCAGTATATGGGAAGCACTACTAAAGATGTAATCAAACTTTCTTCAATTTGAGACATTACTTTCGACCTCTACACTAACAGTTCGACCTGCGCGAAGCACACAGTCAGCAATTGAGCCATTGTACAGTAATAAAGACCGGAACGTTACACAACCTGGTCAAAGAATATCTCGCACTCACTTTGTAACGTTCATCATTAAGGGACTTTATGGTCATTAAGCGATCATATTAGAGGACCTATAAGGCGACCTGGAGAACTACAGATGAGGGAAAAAACATTCACCATAGAAAAGTTCCTACTCTATCATCCTACATTCCTAGAACGATCATTGTAATAAACTAGCAATCTCAATAAGATCATCACTTTCTCAAAATCCTCAGGAGAGGTCATGATTTTAAACCTATTCAAAGATTTTCCACGATATCTCATCTTATTATTTACTGTCAATTGTTCTTGAATATTCTTAATATATTTAGTATAAAGGTTAAGTCCGGATCTCGAAACTAGGCTATTATATTTGGCACCGTCTGTGGGAATCGAAATTCTCAAAACCCATTGTCTCAAATACCGCTAATCATTTTTTTTATCTCAGAATGTTGCGTCTAGGTCAGAGTATGCCGATCATCTAAGTGGAAGAAAATGTAGCTTTAACAGACCTGAGGGCCACTTTGAATTGAGAAATAGAAAGGTGTGCAGCCTTGGAAAAACAACTCCCGAGTGTACAAGACGCGCTGAAGGTTTTATAGGGTCAGCAGGTCGCCGCCCTAAAAAACAAAGCGGTACAACCTAAGGGTTCATGGATATTTGCTAATGACAGAATTGAACCTTCTCTGAAGGGTGTTCACGCAGGAGGTGTGCTTCGATCAAACCATCAACATCAAGGCATGGAGCCCATCCCTATCCAGGAGATCCAACAAGAAGTAGATGGCGGTCTGGCGGGAGTCAGATAGACAAAAAATCAATTACACAACACAGATAAAGAGGAAAACTTATATTCCCTTTTCAGCCTCAAATAGATGCTTGGAGAAAAACTTGAGATGTTTACCAAAAAGTTCTTGGAATTAGCACAAAAAGTAGATCGACTCTACCAGAAGATCTCTATTTCCGCTTACACTAATGCTTTATTCGTCAATGGCCGGGCGAAGGAGTACCTCGTCCTCAACAAACCAACAACATTGGAAGACATGATTGAAAAGGTAAACGAATACATCAACTTGGAACGGATGGTGTTCGACAGGCAGAAACCTCAGAAATCAATACTGGTAACTTGAGATCAGTCAAACCGTTCTGATTTTAATTGGACACCAGACCAAGGAGGAGACGGGAAATGAACCAAATCCAGCGATGAGCATCCTCGAAAAGGGAGTAACTTACTGAAACCTTATCTTCTAAAGATGAATGTGACTATAGCCAACATCAACCCTATATTACAAAAAGATAGATTATTCCGCAATGCACAGTACCTTCAACCAATCGAGAACAAACCATACTGCATCCACCATAAGGTCCAACATCATGAGACAGAGCAATGTTTTGCCTTACAACAGTTGTTAGAATACATCTCCGCAGATGAGCGAATGCACGAATACATAGTGGATGTAGAGAGTTATAAGAATGGGAGTTACAAAAGACCCACCAAAGCTGTACAAGTCGAGGATCCCGTAGCCGAAAAACATTTGTACCATATCTCACTCTGCCATCTCGTAGACACCCAGGTCGTTAAAGAATCAAACAGAAGCAAACGAAGGTGTATCGCCCAATGTCACGACTTATCCATGCAAGATAAAGAAGCTCATTTAATTCCAGTATCCAGCTCTCAACGAACTGGGATCTCTTTCGATGATTACGATGTTTGGCATATCAACAATCCTTACCATAATGCATTGGTGATCATGTTGAAAATGCGGAATATGGTGCTTCATACGATGATGATAGACACTGGCAGCACTATTAAACTCCTTTTTCAGAGTATGATCGATCAGAAAGGTTTTGTCGATAAGGCCCAACCCAGCGACGTTAATATATGTGGTTTCAATGGATCCAGGGATGAGCATGTAGGAAAGATTGTACTTCCTATTACTGCAGAACCGGTAACACTCGACATTGTCTTTTAAATTGTTAATACAAAATCTCGTTACCTGGGGATAATAGGAGGTTGTTGGTTACACAATATGTACGTTATTCCATCAACCTATAATTTAGCATTACATTTTGAATGGGAAGGTAGCGTTTATGAGATAAAAGGAAGTCAGAAATTAGCACGAGCGTGGGAAAATTTTATCGTTGGTGGGCCAGAACCTTCCGAACATCAACCCGCATAGCAATCACAGACGACAATAGAAAACATTACAGAGAACTATACAGTAAACTCTGCAGGGCAACATTTTCCCTGTCCGATGCAGTAAAACAACAGAGTACATTGAAATTAGGTTACCCAAGCCTGGGACTTATATTGGCCCTCATCTTCCCTCAGCAGAGCCTAATACTATCATCCAGTTCCTTAAAGAAAATAGTAATGTCTTTGCTTGGACGTTTTACGGGATGTCGAGCATCGATCCGAACCTGGCCTGTCACAAACTTAACTTGAAGGATAAAGTCGTAGCTATCAAACAAAGACAGAAGACTTTAGCACCAAAACTTTGAGAAGAAATCAACAAAGAGATCAAAATATTCATCGAAGTTGGTTTTATCCGAAAAACCAATTATCCATAATGGATATCGAATATTGTAGTAGTACCAAAGAAAAATGGGAAGATTAGGGTATGCGTGGATTTTACAGACTTGAACAGACATACTCCAAAAGATAGTTTTCCACTCCCTGTCATAAATAACCTGCTCGATTCTACATCAGGACACGAGCTATTGTCCATGATGGAACCCACGTCAGGATACAACCAAATACCTATGCTACCTGACGATCAATAGAAAATAGCTTTCATTACAGGGCATGGCCTATATTCATGGCCTATAGTGCTGCAAAGTCATGCCATTCGGTCTCAAGAACGCTAGAGCTACTTATCAGCAAATGATGACCCAGATGTTCAAAGATCCCCTTAGAAAAATAATGGAGATCTATATAGGCGATATGCTGTGCAAAAGTCATAAGAAGGAAGACCATATAGCAGATTTGCACACGGCTTTCGATATTCTCCATTTCTACAAGATGCGGCTCAACCCCAACAAATGTCAGTTCAGAGCCCCGTTAGGGAAATTTTTTGGCCACTTAATCAGCAAGCGCGATATTGAAGTTGATCTAGATCGTATTCGTGGATTATTATTTATGCCTTCTCCGAAAACGAAGAAGGACATCTAGAAGTTAGTAGGCAAGATTGCCGCAATAAATAGTTTTATTTCAAAATCATCTGATCGCTGTCGATAGCTATTCAACTTATTACGTGAAGGGACAACAAAACAAAAATCTAAGAAGGACCCCAAGATCGAATAGACAGCAGAGTGCTAAGCAGTATTTCAACAACTTAAACTTTACTTAGGTTCACCGCCAGTAATGAGTACACCTAGCGAAGGAGAAGAGTTCACCATTTACCTTGCAGTTACTGAAGAATCATTGAGTTCTGTTCTCATTCGACTTGATAAGAAGACTGAGAAGCCTGCCTACTTCATCAATAAAACTCTAACTCTAGCAGAATCCCGATACAGCAAGGTGGAGAAATTATTTTTAGCTCTCGCAAAAATTGAGACAGTATTTTCAAGCCCATTCAGTACAAGTAGCGACCAACTACCCTCTGCGTGAAATCTTATCCAAACGAGAAAAATTCAGATGAGTTCAGCAATGGTCAGTCGCCCTCTGCGAGACTGACATCCACTTTGAACCCAAACATTCTCAAAAGGGTCAGGTCGCAGCAGATTTCATTGCGGACTTCCCCATAGAAGATCCTGATTGGGAAGAAGATAGTGTAAAAATTCATGAAGAACAGGTCAAAGAAAAAGCATACATGATAACTCAAGGGGGATGGCGTCTTTTGACTGATGGATCCTCTGGACCTACAGGATCAGGCATCGGAATCGTGCTAATCACACCTTCTAATGATAGAATCAAAAAGGCAATCCGATTAAATTACGAAGCTACCAACAATATAGCCGACTACGTGGCAATGATTTACGGTCTGGACATGGCTCTTGAGATTGGAGTATACGAGCTGTCCGAATATACGAATTCTTAGCTCATCGTAAACCATTACCCAAAAGAATTCTTGAAGAATGGGAAAATGATCGATTACGCAGCCGCAGTGGCCGATAGAATGAGTAGATTCAAGTAAATTTCTATCAAACATTTACCGCGTGGAGAAATCAGACATTTTGATCCCCTCGCATATCTCGCAGGAGTCCTTGGCTCAAAAGCTCGATATCTCAAGATCGAAGTATTATCGACCCCCAGCATTAACGTCATAAGCTCAAATTCTGTTAATACTGGGGGCGTTGATGAGGATGAGGACAATTGGAGGCAACCTTTCCTTAAGTATATTGGAACCAAAAGCAAATGCGATGGCAAACTCCCTCAAGACCCCACTGAAAGAAGGCACATACTTGATAATGTTAAATGCTACATCGTTGAAAACGATCTCTTATACAAGATTTCGGTCATAAGGCCGTATCTCGAATGCTTATCCCACAAAGAAGCTCAGAAATTTCTACATGAACTACATGAAGATACTTGTGGTTCCCACATAGTAGGAAGATCTTTAGCCAATCGAGCACTTACCCAAGGCGTCTTCTGGCCTAAGATGAAAACCCAAGTAATCAAACTCGCAAGCAAATACGATGCCTGTCAACGTCATGGTCCCCAAATTTAAGCTCCAGCTTTAGAGCTCCATTCCAACAACGTTGTATGTCCATTTAAACGATGGGCCTTCGACCTTGTCGGGGAATTTCCTACTGCACCAGGAAAATGGAAACATCTTTTTGTCGCGATGGATTACTTTACTAAGTGGGTAGAAGAAGTTCCTCTGTGCCACACACGAGAAGAAGACGTCATCAAGTTCATCTAGGAAAATATCATCATCCATTTCGGCTGCCCCCATCTCGTCAGGATCAACAATGGACCTCAGTTCGTTGGTTCCAAAGTCGTCAAATTCCTTAATCAATACAACATCGTACATTCTCCTTCAAATCTGTATTTCCCTCAAGGGAATGGTCAGGCCAAAATCACTAATCATACTATCATGGATGGAATCAAAAAGCGCCTAGCAGAAAGAAGGGAAATTGGGTCATAGAGTTACCACATGTGTTATGGGCTCATCGAACTACACCCCAAGTTTCAACTGGATGCACGTCGTTCCACCTGGCTTACGGTACAGATGCAATAATCCCTACTCAGTGCCATCACCCTATCCGCGACCATACCATGACCGATACAGGAAACAAATTCCAGTTGGCATGTAATATGAATTAAATCGAAGAGACTCGAGACAAAGCAGTCATGAATTTGGGAAAATACCACCAAGCCTTAGCCCGATCTTACAACAAGCGCGTTTGGCAGAAGGAATTCAAAATCAAGGATCTGGTCCTCTGAGAGATCCCCAAACATCGCAAAGAGCTCAACACAGGGAAATTATCCAATAACTGGGAAGGTCCTTCTGTCATTATCGGGAAAAGTGGCATCGGTTCCTACGACCTCACCACCGAGCATGGCGAGCATATACCTAATCCATGGAAAACAAGAAGACTGAAGTTGTATCGTAGATAACAAATTTGTCACAGTATACTTTCCTTCAATCAATCCATCATTTTGTATGATGATCTCACACCAATGAAAGACTTACATTTGATCTGCGTACATCTGAGTATTTTCTCTACATTATAGTATTTTTTCTAATATATCAACCAAGTACTTCTAATCACAGATTACAGATCATTGTTACTTCGGCCAAACCGATCATCAAAATATATTATAGATCGTTTGTTGCTTAGGCCAAACCGATCTATCTAAACACATTTCACGGTACATCAATCTTACACCAATGAAATACTTGTGTTCGATTTCCCTGCCTTACAGTACTTTTTCTAATATATCCAACAAGTACTTCTAAACACAGATTACAAATCGCTGTTGCCTCAACCAAACTGATCATCTAAATACATTACAGATCGTTTGTTGTTTAAGCCAAACAAATTTATCAAAACATATTACAGGGTACGTCAATCTTACATTAATGAAATACTTGTGTTCGATTACCCTACCTTATAGTAGTTTTTCTAACATATCCAAAAAGTACTTATATACACAGATTACAGATCATATGTTGCTTCGGCCAAATCAATCGTCTAAACTACATTACAGATTATTTGATACTTCGGCCAAATTGATCATCTAAATACATTACAGATCATTTATTGCTTTGGCCAAATTGATCATCTAAACTACATTACGGATCATTTGCTGCTTCGGCCAAACAGATCATCTCATACATCGCAGATTATTTACCACTTTGGCAGAACCGATCACATATCGCGCTATTTTCCATACATTATCGTTGGTACTTCATACGGTTAGTACGGTTAACTGTTTCGTCTTTAACTATTGCTTCATGCATCTATATTATTATTCATGTTGCATATACATACAACATAATCACATTCCTCACTCCTTGCTAGAGTTATCACTTGAAATGTTACCTGCATTAGAAGGTCCTACCACGTCCCTTATATCACTTCTACGTAACTTCTGACGCATTAATTCTGGCATTCTCCCCCCCGCAATCTTATTTCCCTCTCTAACCACTCTCTGCTTAAATGATTCAATTCTAGAAATCATGGGTTCTAAATTTATAGATCGGATTACCTCCATCTCACATTCTGCACCTTGACCAGTTAAACCATCATATACCCTCTGACTTTCAGCTTCCAATCTCTTCAATTCAGCCGCAAAGAACGATATTACTGTAACCATCTCCCTCTCGTGACTACCACTTGCCTCATTTTTCACCTGCTTACTGAGAAGAAGTTCGCTCAGTTTATGTTGAAATTCCTTCAATGCACTTTCCAGTTACATACACCGATCGTCCACTCGTCGCTTTGCCTGGCACACATCCAAATTTTGAGCTTCCTGCACTGTCATAAATTCGTCCATATGGTAAATTAGAGATATCAAATTTTCATAACCTGCACATTCTACCTTCTTCGAATCATAACTTATCTCCAACCGCAACAGATCCTCATCTAGCTTCCTTATCTAGCTTCGTATTCGCGCATCGAAGTCTGTAATTATCGGACTGATATTCCAGTATGTCCAGATACTGCGACTACATAGTCCGTTCTAGATCACATATTTTGTTTCAATCCATTTTTATGACTTCATTTTGTTCCGACGACCTTACCTCATACTTACGAGCACAAATTCGAACATTGCTTATCCCCACCTCGAGCTTATTAACATGGAAATGCAAATCTTTCACATTATTTCCTTCCCCTACCAAAGTGACTAGTAGTTCTACAATTTGCGTTCGCCCAGATAGCACTTCAGTATCTCGTTGACTAGCTCGTCCTGAGCTACTTCCAGCTATAACACCCTTTTGTCTTATCTCCTCTCCTAAACTCTCTATCCTTCTCAAACTGACAGCCAATACTGCATCTTTCACTTGTAGAGTATCAGTCAGGAGGGTTATTACATTTTGCTCTTCCGACATCTCCGCACTCAATTTTTCTTCTACTTTAGTAGCACTATCTCGGGCACCCTGACTCGATCTTAGCTCAGCGCTCGTTTATTCATTCTTGGCATGTAACGGGTTACACTGACTTTGTATAACAGCCAGATCAACCTATCACAGCAGATTACATTTATAATAGTTTTTCATAACAACATAGTACATATAATAGTTCACAAGGTTACATCAAGAATGTGGTATCTGAGTAAGTCAAATATGTCATTCTGTTCTAACAACAAACATATTACATTTCTCATCAAATAGCAGGAAAGACTGTATACAAGAAGACAAGAGTACTTTATTTGCGACTCTTCCGGACATGAGACGACTGCTGTTTGTCTTTTACCATCTTCCTATTCGGCATCTGCACCTCTACTGATGTGGTAAAGGTCACAACCTCTAATTGGCATTGCTTACGCTTCATTCGGGGTATCAGATTCTCAACCTCCTCCTCTTCTAATGACTCCTCTCACGACCTAGGAATGGGTTGTTCATCAACAATTCCTCCTTCACCTCGAATAAACCACAGGCATTCTGGCTTGGCATTTTCCACTTTAAAATCTATCCCACATCCCGTCACGAACTTCCTAAATTCATTCTCTACTCTAGCTAGTTCCCTGTTACGAACTTCCTAAATTCATTCTCTACTTTACCTTCATCCAAACAGCCACTTCATTCGACAGCTACTTTGCTAAAGGCATTTTTTACTCCTCGTACTATGATAGTTCGTCCTGTAATATCCTTAATTCACCCTCTAATTTCTTTTGGATCTCAATTTACTCTTTCCTTACCCTGAAAAATACAATTCTCATGGCCCTCCGATCTCACATAAAGCCAAACGCATCAGATAAAGGTTCAACATCACCCCATACAACAGACACACCAGCTCGAGCTCAACATTTGTTTGCCTCTAAACTATGGCGATTGCATGCTTCTTGAGCTTAAAACATAACCCAAGCTAGGTCCGGAACTACACCTCTCTCCCTCAAAAGCTCTACATAAGCCTTTTTAACCCTCGTTCACTATCTACTTCGACCTCAAAATACAGAGTCAGAGTTAATAACATACTCTTACATCTCGCCTTATCACTTGGGTCGTTAAAGCAAGATATTTCTTTTGGCTTTCAAACTAATATCACCCTTTCCTCTTCCTTCCTTAACACCTCGTTTATATACTTTTATCTTAGCGTATTTACATTACAAATCATATAACTCTTTAAATGTTTTCACTGAATTCAACTTAAATTGCCTTCTCTCATATTCAACTTTGTTAAGTACCTGTTGAATACGGGTCACAGAGTCCCTCGCTCTACTCAACGACTTCTCCAATTCGGAGTTTGTTTTTCTTAAATGCTTTATCTCCAGTCAAATATTCCAAACCACCCCATGAACTGTTTAAGAACGTGGGTCAAGCTCAAACCGAAAAAACCTTATCCAGACAAAGACACCTGTCTTTCACGAACTCATCAGTTACTCAACCAATCGTTACTAACCACATTATTTGAAAAACGTGCTCCAGCACGATGAAGAACTACGGAGAAGGCCTATATAAAGGAAAATTTCTAGAAGAAACAAAGACTGAAAAATTATAACAGAGATCATCAAGAAACTACTAAATTTTGATTCTCAGCAAACAGTCAAACTTCTTAATTACAATATTCAAGCTTTTCTATGTCTAAAGATTACTTGTAATAAGATATCCGCCTCAAGCAATAAAGATACTATTATAAAAATCCACCACTCGAGGTTGTGGTTTTTTACCTAATCAGAGGTTTTCCACGTAAAAATCACTTGTGTCATTTCTTATTTTCTATTTGAAAATTATTGCAGGTTCATTAGTGTGATAACGAATTCCAGGCCATTTTGAGCTTACGGAATTTTGCCATTATATTTGGCACCATCTGTGGGAAAGATTGCATTTCCACGATATCCTAAGGCATTCTTTCACCATAATTTTCAATCATGGTCACTTTCAGGTGACAGTAATAGAGACCCAGCTCGATGTTTCAATAGAGTCGGGGCAACTTATTGAGTTACGGGCAAATCTCAACGCCGAGACAGAGAAACGCATCGAGCTCGAACTTCAGTTAACAGAGGATTGGAAGCTTCCCGAGAAGGAGCTCGACACAGAATGACAAGCTCGTGTGACAACGCTCAAACGACATGAAGACCAGATGATAACAATACAGACTGCCCTAGAGGCTTTACAAAATACTCAGCAGGCTCTTCCAGCCAGAGGTCACGATCAGTTGCCAGAGACCTCCCGTGTTTCTATAAGGGAGAGATTGGGACCTCAAGGAGTCACCATTAAAGCTATTTCCAGGAATTTACAACATGAGCTACAACCCTCCATACATTCGGGGGGTGAAGTTCAATCTGAAATCAGTCGAGGTCACTGAATTTCCGTCTGTCAGGAGGAAGAACAATGACCTCAACACCAAGTTCCAACATGAAATTGCCTGAGTAAAGGTATAGGCACTCGTCATCCACAACCTGCTCACCCAGCAATTCAACCAGCACGTCATTACGTTACGAAAGAGCATATGGACCAAGGAATTAAGAAGTTGATCAAAACACAAATTCTGGGTACTACCGGCGACATCACGAAATTACAAGGAAGTCTGATTACCCATGAGTTATTTAATATGTAGATACCAAAAGGTTTCCATACTCCAAAAATTTGTAAATACAAAGGTACTGACCCGAAGGAGCACATTCAGCAGTACCATAATTCATTGGGGTTATACTCCAATCTCAGCTACATCCTCTGCCATCTATTCGCCATAAGTCTATAGGAGGAACCACTCTGATGGTTCCGCTCTCTCCCTAAGGACTCCATATATACATTCGATCGGCTGCAGAAATAGTTCATCAAGACATATGCTCACAACTGGGACAAAGAAGAGAATTTATATTCACTTATCAATCTTAAGCAGTCACAAGGAGAGAAGTTCGAGAATTTCTTGAAGAAATTTCAAGAGCTCGTGCGAAAAGTGGATAACCTCGACCAGAAAACAACCGTTACTGCTTTCACCAATGCGCTTCAGCTCAACTGCAAGGACAAAAAGCACATCTTCCTCAATAAGCCTGCGACCTTGGAGGAGATGATCACCAAGGTCAACAGTTACGCTGACTTGGAGAAGATTATGTCTGAGCGACAAAAATATACTAAGTCCGTCCTCCCCACCAAGGGCCCAATTACAGATCGAAGCAATGAATAAAAAAAGGAACAGGGAGATCAGATGTGCACCAATGGAAATACTAGCTACCCTCGGAAAGACGGTCTACCAAACAAGCCCATCCTCCCAAAGATGAATGTCTGAATCTCTACAATTTTTCTACTGCTTTTTAAGGAAATACTCTATCGCGTCTCTCAACCACTGGAACCAATCGATAGTCGACCGTATTGTCTACATCATAAGGTAAACCACCATTCTACTGAAAAATTCAATGCTCTACAGAGGTTGCTCGAATACATTTTAATAGAGGGACGGATGCTCGAATATATCATCGACCTAAAATCATACAAAGATGGCACTTATAAGTAGCAGCTTGAAGTTATTCAGGCCAATAATCAAGCTGAGGAAAAGCATCTTTACCATATTTTCCACAGCAACATGATCAAAATCAATCAGATCTCCAATTCCAATAGATCAAAATGCAGGAGAGTATCGGAATGCTGCGATCTCATACCACAAGACAAAGAAGTCAAGCTTCTTCCTGAGTCGAGCAATCGCCAGCTTGGGATTTCCTTTGAAGATTATGATACTAGACATGTCAAATTTCTACATCATAATGCGATAGTAATAATGCTAAAAATAAATAAGTTTGTCATGCACACAATGATGATCGATACTGGAAACGAAATTGAGATTCTCTTTCAGAGCACTTTCGACCAAATGGATTTGGCCGACCAAATTATTAAGAACGACACCGATATCAGTGGCTTCAATGGATCCAGAGAAGAAAGAGTGGTCAAGATCATCTTACCTATTACCGCAGGACTGGCCACCATCGATGCCATTTTCAATGTCATCAATGCCAAATCTCGTTATCTCGGGATTATGGGCTGCTGCTGGATTCACAGCATGGAAGCAATCGCTTCAACCTATCAACAAGCTCTCTCGGGCTTGTGAATATGCTGTCTTTGTTATCCTAGATACCTCTAATAGATTTACTGTATTATAATTACAGGAAGCTTATCACCTCAGTGATCAACCTTCCAAGGAGGAGCCTACAGAATATATCAACATTGATGGACCAAGCAGAGGTACTTTTATTGGTACTAAGCTGGCATAACACGAAAAGGATGCTCTCATTCAGTTATTGCAACTAAATCGAGATGTTTTTGCGTGGTCTTTCAAAGAAATGCCTGGGGTCGATCCGACCAAGGCATGTCACAAATTAGCTATCAACATCAACGCCACGGCGGTCAAACAAAAATAGCGACGACTGTCACCTCGTCTTCGAGGTGAAGTTAACACCGAGATCGAGAAATTGATCAAAGTGGGATTCATTCGAGAACCCAAATATCTAGACTGGATATCCAACATTGTCATTGCCCCAAAGAAGAAAGGAAAAGTCTGAGTTTGCATAGATTTTACTGATCTGAACAAACATACTCCAATGGATAGCTTCCCTCTTCCCAACATTCATCAGATCCTCAATTCTACAGCAGGCCATGACCTCCTATCTATGATGGACGCTGCTTCAGGGTACAACCAAATTCTACTTTTGGAAAAAGATTAAGAAAAGACAACTTTCATCACTGAAAGAGGTCTATATTGTTACAAAGTCATCTTCTTCGGACTCAAAAATGCGGGTGCCACATATCAACGGTTGATGACTACTATGTTCAAAGCACATCTAGGGAAAGTTGCAGAAGTTTACATCGACGATATCTTGTGCAAAGCGTACAGTCAACCAATCATATCTCAGATCTCAACACTATATTTAGCATCCTTCGATCTTACAGAATACATCTTAACCCTGATAAGTGTCAATTCGGGGTACATTTCGGCCGATTTCTAGGCCACCTCATATGTAAGAAAGGGATTGAAGCTGATCCATATCAAATTTGGGTACTCCTCAACATGCCCTCTCCGAAAATAACAAAAAACGCTCAGAAACTTGCCGGCAAGATTGCCGCAATCAACCATTTCGTTTTTAAATCTTCAGACCACTGCCGTTGGTTCTTCCTATTACTCTGTGGTTATACCAAACGGGGAAAAGTTTAGCCAAATACAGAGGTCACATGGACACCATAATGTGATGTACCTTTTCAGGATCTCGAAAACTATTAGGCGAGGACTCCCATAATTAGCACCCCAGTAGATGATGAGGAACTGATCATCTTCCTAGCAGTCACAAATACTTTTCACAACTCGGTTCTCATTCGCCTTGAAGGGAGAATCGAGAAACTAGTTTACTTCAGCAGCAAAACCCTCACTCCAGCGGAAACAAGGAACTCTAAAATTGAGAAACTTCTTCTCACTCTTGTTTGCACTTAGAAAAAACTCAAACACTACTTCTAAGCTCATTCAGTCAAAGTCATGACGAACTACCCACTTTGGGAAGTTCTATCCAAGAAACAAATATCAAGGAGAGTAGAATAGTGGTTAGTCAGTTTGGGAGAATATGATAACAAGTTTGAACAGCATTATTCTGAAAAGGGTTAGGCCATTGCTGATTTTCTCACGTATTTTCCAGTAGAGGATCCCGAGTGGGAGGAGCACGACCCCGACCTTACAGAAGAAACTCTCAAAGATCCACCTCCCAAACAAATTGACAAGCGAGCTGAGTGGATTGTAGCAAAGGGTTGGAGACCTTTCACGGATGGATCAGCAGGACCCGCAGGGTCAGGGATTGGAATCGTTTTGATTACCCCCTCCAATGACAGAATTAAGAAATTAATCCGCCTAGATTTTGAGGCCCCTAATAATGTCACCGAGTGCAAAGCTCTCATTCATAGACTCGACCTCGCTCTTGAGCTTGACGTCCCTAAAATTTCAGTTTACACTGATTCACTACTCATCGTCCACCATTACTCTGAACAATGCAAAAGGAATGAAAAGATGATCGAATTTGTAGCCCTCATTGCAGATAGGATGAGCAAGTTTGCGAAAGCAACTTTCAATTATCTTCCTCAAGGTGAAAAAAGACACGTCAATTCCTTGTCATATCTAGCCAGGGTTTTGGGTACAGAAGCTCAATATCTCCAAATCGAAATCATTTCAACCCCCAGTATTGATCGTATTTCTGAATGCACGATAAATACTGGGGGCGATAAAGGGGAAGATAATGATTGGCGAAAGCCTTTTTTAGCCTACCTCGGTGTCGACAACAATTGCAACGGATCACTCCCAGCAGATCCAAAAGAGCACTGACAGCTGATCATCAACTTGAAGCGCTACACTAATCAAAATGGTGTGTTATACCGTCAATCCATCATAGGGCCTTACCACAAGTGCCTCTCCAAACCAAAAATAGATGAAATGCTCCGTAAATTACATGAAGGGACTTGTGGCTCCCATGCCGCTGGTCGATCATTAGCAGACAAAGCTATTACACAAGGATTATTCTGGCCTGGCATGCCCAAGCAAGCAGAAGAGTACTCACGTAGATGCGACAGCTGCCAAAGACATGGGCATATGATACGCGCCCCTGCGCTCGAACTCCATACAAGAAAGGTGTTTTATCCATTCAAAAGATGGGCACTTGATCTCGTAGGCAAATTCCCCAACTCTCTTGGTAACCGCCGTCACCTACTCGTAGCTACCGATTATTTTACAAAATGGGTAGAAGAAGTTCTACTATGTCGAACCAGAGAAGAAGAGGTTATCTCTTTTATCTGGGAATACATCATCACTCGGTTTGGGTACCTTCACCTAATTCGTATCGATAATGGGCCCCAATTTGTGGGAGAGAAAATAGTAATCTTCCTCAACCAACACAATATCATGCACTCACCATCCAATCCTAACTATCCTCAAGGCAACGGCTAAGCCAAAATCTCTAGCAAAACCATCGTGGATGAACTCAAAAAATGGCTTCACTCACAGAAAAAAGGGAATTGGGTTCGAGAACTGCCTCATGTCCTATAGGCATATCGCACCACTCCCAGATAGTCAACAGGATATACCCCATTCCTCCTTGCCTATGGCACTTAGGCCTTCATTCTTTCTGAATACCATCATCCATTTCGAGATCACGAGCTGACTGACAACGAAAATGAGTTTGAATTGGCATGCAACCTTAATATGATCGATGAAATCAGGGAATGTACCATCGCTAACCTAGGTCGATATCATCATATGCTGGCCAAGTCGAACAACAACCAAATCATAAACATACCTTCTAAATTGATGATCTCATCCTCAACATTACAAAGAGCCTCATGCTGGAAAATTAGCCGATAATTGGGAGGGTCCATTCATTATCATAGGTCTCTCAGGCCTGGGATCATATTATCTCATGACAGAAGAGAAAAATCCCATTTCAAATCCTTAGAACAATATGTAACTTAAATGGTACTATCGTTAAGCGCCTTACTACTCCATTTCCATTTCTCGCTTTTGATTTTTTTTTCTCTTAATTCCAAAAGTAAGATTTTTCATCTCTATCCAATGTAAATAATGAACTTATCAATGATACTTCTAAGTTTTTTATAACATCTCTCTACTTACGTAGATTCAACCAGATTCTATAAATTAAAGCATAGATAATTTTAGCTTTCAATCGATCTTATACTAGTTAAATTGAGGATAACACTTGATTTGGCTGGGTCTACTAAATCTCTGCGATTGAAACAAATGTAGAAACTTGTTTCATATAAAAGACTCTTACAGGAATAAAATAAGGCAAAGGTAATACTAGCATTCATCTCTTTCAATATGTCTACAACATTTTTACAGTTAAATCAAGGATATCACTTTGTTTGACTAACGCAACCCATCTCTGCAATTGAAACAAATGTAAAAACTTGTTTCATATCAAAGACTCTAATAGGCATAAGATAAGGCAAAGGTAATAATAGTCTTCATCTCTTTCAATACGTCTACAATATTTCTATAGTTGAATCAAGGATAATACTTGGTTTGGCTAACTCTACTGAATCTCTGCGATAGAAACAAATGTAGAAACTTGTTTCATATCAAAGACTCTAACAGGCATAAGATAAGGTAAAGATAATGCTAGCCTTCATCTCTTTCAATATGTTTGTAATATTTCTATATTTAAATCAAGATTTACTTGGTTTGACTAACTCAACCCACCTCTGCGATTAGAACAATGTAAAAACTTAATTTATATCAAAGACCCCACCAGACATAAGATAAGACAAAGGTCATACTAGCTATCATCTATTTCAATATGTCTACGACAGATACTACTTATTTTTATGTCATATTACAAGGGATACCTTTTCTGCTGTTGGGATGTCAGCCACGCTTCACCCTCCAGCAGGAGGTCGATCAGAACTCAGCTCGCAAATTACAGTGACTCTACCTCTCTCTATCAGATCAGCAGGTCGAGGGCCAAAATTCATTTCCATGAAGGCCATGCAGTTCCCTTGATCTATATTCACGCTACAAATGCATCCCTTGTCGGACAGGCTCTTAAACAAGGTATCCCGTTCTAACTCAAGTCTTTTTACTTCCTTTACAAAATATGCAACGGTCTCCTTTAACAGGTCTGTCCGTGATGCATGAGCTGCAACGATCCATGAAAAGTTACGACTTACATTCTCAAGGCGTGACTCCAAAGTCTCATAAAGTTTCTTCTGATGTACCATTTCCCTGTCTGTCAAATCGTAAAAAGCTATATTCTCTTCCAATTTTATGGAATATTTAGCCGATTTGGCCGGAATAGAAACCTCCAAATTAGCCACCTGAGCGCGAAGTCTCGCAATTTTAACATTCAATTCTTCCCTGGCAGAAGTATCCTATAAATGGTCATCTTTCTTCTTCAGCAGGACTTCCTTCTCCCTGATTTCCCCTTCCAAGACCTTCTCCCTGACAAGAGCAGCATCCAACTTATGTTGGCATTCCTTTAAGTTCGCATTCCCTTTCAGCATATGTCCATGAATTCGAGCCACGTCACCTTCTAGCTCTCTAATTTGACCTGACAGACTAACTACATCCTCTTTGACTAGAGGAACTTTAACATCATTTCTTCTCTCCCTCAAGCACTCCCTAGCCTTGGCTTTCATGACACACGCGTTGGCTTTCACCAATTCGGTCTTTAATCGTGCCACCCTCACATTTAACTAATCGCACCTTCGTTACACTCCCCGAAACTCCAAATCCTTGGCAGTTAGAACTAGGTGCAAGTGTTCGACTGCAGCTTTCGAGGCTGATAGATGTTCTCGAGCTACATTCAGCTCGTTATCCTTTTCAGTCATTTTTTGTTTCAGTCTCTCAAGTTCGCTTCTACATTCTGAAGATCAGCTCAAAATTGTCCTTCCAATCATTCGAGGGCCTGAATACGGTATTGAGCCATTTTAGCTTGCTTGCCCTTGACCATCAGCGTGTCAGCCCGACCTTGAAGCTTCGTGGCATGATCTTTTGCCTCCGTAATCACTTTTATCCTCTCCTCAATTTTGACGTCCTTCTTCTCGGCAATGCAAGTGAGGTCGACGATAGTCTGGGTTGCCTCAAAATATTTAAAATGCACTTTTACATGTTGATCTTCCTTGTTCTCATTCGCCTCCCTCGCCCTATCAAACTCCCCCGCAAATTCTTGGTTACATTGGAGCGCCTTATTTTCCCATGAGCGAACTGAATCCAATTCGACCTGCACAATAATAGATACGTTATATACAGCTCACTTTAGAGTACCCATCGACATGATACATATCTCGTTTCTAAAATGATATCTAATCTCTAACATCTACTGTGTGCAACTACTTTTAGACTTGGTGGTCGAAGTAATATCTCAGACAAGTGCTCGATGACATACATTTTGAAGTCTAAGGTACATGTTTATGATATTCCACTTTATCTAAATACTTTAATTTTTTCTGCGCACTATATTAGTATTATTTTTCTAAAAATTAATAGCAAGTTCTGATCTACCTCCATGCTTTACGTTATCTAATTTACTTGGTAGTTTTATGTCAAATATAGCATACAAGTCAGGAAACCAATTCCTATCTAACCTACAGCTCCGCTTGCGAAGAAAGCAAGGCTGAGGAGATCTCTTTTTCCCTGGCAAGCCCAGTCTCTAGATCTTTTATTCTAAGACTCATTTTCCTAAGTGCCTATAAGAGGGTTACAAAAAACAAGAAAGGGCTCAGCCTACAGAAATCTATTCAATACATACAGAGTCCAACAATTTACAAGACATTGCAAAATATTCATACAAAACATTTCTCTACCCTACCTTCTCATTCTCGCCCTATGGGAGTTCAGCGTCATCCCCTTGGTTGTCTAGCACCGTCTGGCGGGAGACACCGTTTAGCCCATCAACAACTCCCACCGCCACTTCTTCATCATCGCCCTCCTCAACATAGGTGTCTGCCTTAATGGCATCCACCTCCTCCTTAGAATATCACTTCAACATAAGATGGCACCCCAGCCTTTCACGCTCTGCCTCCACCTCCTCCAGATTCACCCTCGCCTCCGCTTGCAGATAACCAATCGCCACATCATGGAAAGCCTTCAAGGCCTCTAGCTTCTTTGCTTCCTTGAGAGTATCAGCCTTCACTCAAGCTACCTTATTTTCAACCTCGACCTCAACCTTCATCAGCTCGTATTTTTGTTCATCCACTCCGAGCCAAATTCCCTTCACCAAACGAGCAACTTGCATAAAACAATTCGACCTCAACGTAAGTTCGAACGCAGTAAATTTTTTACATGATCACACATAAACACGTACCATCCTGCTCAGATCCTCCTCTCCATGAAGAGCCGCCAGTCTACCCCTTTCCTCCACTGCTTTGAGATTAACCTTGACAGCACATCGCTCTTCAACAACCTTTTTCCTCTGAACTCCTTGAAGGTTCGATCCTTCTCCTTTTCTCTTTTTTGTCAATCTCACCACTCCCTGTGGTAGCAGAGGCTGACGCACGCTTTAAGATCTATTTATTGGGAAACGTTCAAGCTAATGTTCTCGACGTAATAAACACCGGCTGAGCTGAGCTGTCTATTCTAGGGATCTTGGCAAAATTGGTTCGACCTTCCCCACTAGTTCTTCTCTTCTTCCCATCATCAACACCCGCCATCAGCCTGGTCGATTAAGATTTTTAAACTTTTTTTGACTAAGGCCAATCCTCTTCTTTCTACTAAGGCCAAGTCCTTCAAACACAAACTCGAGCTCAACCGCTTCCTCTGCAACTTCGTCCAACAATGAATCTTTCCTCTCCACTCAGGACTTCAGACCTGCTATACACAGCATTGGTTATTACCATCTAAAGACCTTCAGTTCATACATATCAATATTATACTCAATGCATTGTTCTACTTACAGTTCTAAACAGAAGATCCAAAGGTTCTTTATCATCTCACTGAAGACAATTACCCTTCACCCATATTCCATTGCTATTATAGGCTCGACTTGCTGAATTAAGATCGAAGAAGCGATGCCGAGTTGCACTCACACAGAAATATGACCCAGCACTGGCTTTATAATTCTTTACCCCATAAAGCTATAATGCGTCCTCAGGGGATATCCTCCTCACTTTTCCCTCATTCTCCTATTTTTCATTTAGATGGTCACAGATAGTTATTACCTCCCACATGTTCCCGTTCAATTGAACAGGACATGCCTCTATCGTATTCATAATCCCCTTCGCCAAATTGGTAAGTGGATGACTCAACCCGTAATTCAATTAAGACAGATAGCATAGAAAGCCCTCTTAAAGGCCACTCCGAACACTTCTATCAAAATATTCTAATGAGATCGATTGATCTATACCCCTATCTCACTTTTCCTCCTCCAAATTAGCCAACAAGTAAAAATACTCTTCCCCCGCTGCTACAGTACATCGTCTAAACATCCTACCAGCATATTCTATGTTGTTACCCCATTTTCCTCCTACAGAAGCCTTGGCTTTACAAAATTCTTTGAATACATCTGAACCAGGGGGATAGGCCACCAATTTACCAGGAAATTGCTCCAATCCTATAATAACCTCAATATCAGACTCTACCGCCCGACCAGAGGTCAAAACCTCATTTATAGGTGAACTATCCATCTCACTGCAATTTTGTACGCAAAGTTTGATCCTACCCAAATACCTCTTACATTCGACTTACATATAGGTTCAGGTATCTACAATTATTTTATATACATCGATCATTCATATGCAACATATCTTTCAGATATTCTGTCTATATGTCATATATCATAGATTGTTATACATAGAGATTTTCTAGGATTTGCTTAAAACAGATTATGATTTACAAAAGGAAAAAATAGTACACGTCTCTGCTAACCTTCAGTATCAGAAAGAGAATCTACAGTAGTGCCAAGTCTTTCCCTCACAGTACTGCTATATAGCCACCTATGAGATTTCGTGCCTGGAACTATCTTCGACTATTGATCACTCGCATAATCCTTACCAAATCCTCTGTGATTTTTTCGCGCTTCTCTCTCTATGCTCTCCATATTTTTAGAAGTTGAAAAACATTTGAAAGATGAAGATGAAGTACTATTTAATATTTGTCTCTCCAACGGTTGGCAGTTATTGTGCCTCGCACGACCCATCCTTGGTTTTGGAACTGATGCTCCTTTTCCAGTATCCATGTCAGACGTCTTGTACCTTTTCAATGAAACCGTCTTTCTATCATTACCCCTACCCTCATATTTTAATCTATTTTTATCTCCTATTTCCATAAATTTATATGAATTTCCCACACTCATGATGACTCACACTCCACGATATTAGATTTTAGTAGCTTTACATAAAAGACAAAACTTGAAGCTCCTGTATTTTTCTCTTCTTGTTCTTTATACTTAATAGTGGTGATGACATCATTTTCAAAGCTAACAAAATTTTTAAAATTATTCAAAATTTGTTTGTCAAAACAGTCTCAACGGCATTTGCAACTACAGAGGATCAAGTTGAATTCTGGTTTTTCTGTTAAAATTGGCAACATTTATATTTATTTAGGATAACACTTTACGTATAATTACATCTAAAATAGCCTTAATGATCTGGACAACCACCTCTGACCAGATCTCGTCCATCTATCATCCCATCTTCAAATCCGATCTCCACTTCAGCAATCAGTTTAACCATCTCTTCTTGATCTACAGGATCCTGCACCAATTCACAAAAGCATACCTCATAGAAATACCGAGCATTCTTAAGTTCCCTGCCCCTTATATCCATCCGTTCGGGCTGACATTCCCTCACTGGAAACTCTGCATCATAACCAAATTATCCAAAATTCCTCTCCCGTACTTCAGCAATCTTTATGGCCAATCGTCCTTCAGCGGCATGTCGAATTCTCCGAGATCGAGTCCGCATCATCATAAAACATTCTCCATATTCAAAAAATAAATTCCACCTTTATTTATGCATTTCTATAATACTTTCCACTCAAAGCGTGATTTTTACCTTTAATCTCGTAACAGAAACCCAAAAAATCTTGAGGTAGACTATTTGAACTTATCCCTTCCCTCAAACTCATACGCTACGTTATTCTTCAATTCGAGAATTTTTTTTTTAAGATTTATCCTTCTATCAAACTCTATTCGCTAAAATTTTAGCATCACTGATTTCCTACATTTTTATCTCCAACATTTCCAACACGTAGAATTATCATACTTACATTACCACATAAATTTTTGCACATATATGTCTCAATTTGAATAACAACACTTGCGGTATTCATAAACATCAATTTATTTTAAACATCCTTCAAACGATTCAGTTCAAATATATGAGATATTTTATAAACACAATTAATTGGATGGCAAATTTTAATTCATGTCGATAACGTTACACGTGATTTTATAGATAACAAGTTTTTTAGTAATCAATCTCTGGCCATACAGGCACTCCGACACATCAACTCCTCCAGTTCTTCCTACTTCAGTAATCTTTCACCCTGATGGAAAGCAAAAATTAGAACCAACAAAAAGCTTCCCTCACATTAGTTTTGTTGAAGTCCAGTCGAACTTCAAATGGAAACTATGCAAGCAGTAGACTCAGTGCTGGTACCAACTCCACAAACCAAAGGTCTTCTGAGCGCCAAAACATGATGGAAATGTAGAAGCAGACTTCCACTGGTTGACTCCCTCCTCTACTATCGTCACCTCCTCTTCTGAAATGCCACATCCGAAGAGTTGGTAGAGATAAAGAAGGCCCGACCTTAGAATCCATGGTAATACAAGAAATCAACATATAACTGCCCCACAGTTATGCCTATCCCTGTATATGAAGCCCTAACTTTGGCTTCCGCGAGAGTATGGAGACAAGCTCAACGTTCCTCGCCTGTCAAGACGATGAAATGAAATCTCTACTTACAGTAAAATTCCTCCTCATCTTCAACCGCTTTGTTTTCTGACATGCCTTGATAAATCGGGGGGACAGGAGCGGGAATCGATATCTCCAAGGATTGGACACCAAAGTATTTTCACTTCAACCTCTGCATTTCAGACGTAATCCACTCTTCAAGGACCATTTTCCATGTCTTCACCATTTATTTTTAATATTTCAGTGAATATTTTTAGATTATAACCGCACTCTGCTTCAAGGATTCGATACAGGTACTATTTATATAACCCTATATTTATTGTGTAGGTATATTTCACCAAGCGTCATCATTCATTACAGATGCAACTTTTCAAAATCTAACCGTCACATACATCAGCATTTATATCCACATTCAATATACGTCATTTCCACATAACCTATGTAACTTCCGTACAGTCAAAGACATCATTACTCCACATTCAATACCCATTAGCAATTGATCATTTCTCAACCAAAGCCACTCGTGACATCGATTGCGAGGAGGCAATTGAAGGGACCTATCCCTCGATCTCACCTAAAATTGAGCTGCCGCCAGTTCGAATTACCTCCATCTCAGACTCACGTATTATCAACATAACTTCTTCAGTCAAACATTCCAAACCACCCCGCGAACTGTTTAAGAACGTGGGTTAAGCTCAAACTGAGAAAACCTTATCCAGTCAAAGATACCTGTCTCTCACGAACTCATCAGTTACTTAATTAACCGTCACTAACCACATTATTTTGAAAATGTGTTCCAGCATAATGAAGAACTACGAAGAAGACCTATATAAAGGAAAAGTTTCATAAGAGACAAAGACAAAAAAATTACAAGAAACTACATAATTTTGATTCTCAGCAAACTGTCAAACTTCATTCAAGCTTTTCTATGTCTAAAGATCACTTGTAATAAGATATCCGCACCAAGCAATAAAGATATTATTATAAAAATTCTCCACTCGAGGTCATGGTTTTTTACCTATTCAGAGGTTTTCCACGCAAAAATCACATGTGTCATTTCTTACTTTCTATTAGAAAATTGTTACAGGTTCATTGTTGTGATAGCGAATTCAAGGCCATTTCGAGCTTGCGGAATTTGGCCATTACAAAAGACATAATACCACATAACATTTAAAGGGGCATGCTATTGTCAACCACAGAATGAGATTTTAGCACGTTCCAACAGAGTGTCCACTGTTTGCTCTATAGTATGAATTGGCTCAGCACTGCCTGGAGGAAGGTCTGACACTTTCTCAGGCACACTAGAAGCATCACCAGCCATCTTTTCCTCCTCATCAGGGAACATAACTTCTACATATCTACCAATCCAGGTCAGATCCACATCATCAACATTCAATCCAAAACAATAGTAGGATTTGATAAAGTGGTCTCTTTCCACAAAGACTGTTATAACCGCATCAGACATGAGCTTGTCATGCTTTGACAACTCATTAAGTTTCTCTACAACTATGGTAGCTTCTGCAGCCCTCCTCTCCTTCTCCAACTGAAGGTCACCCACGAGCTCTTTCACACGAGCTGACTGAGCCTTGAACTTCGCTGTTAGAGTATCAAATTCTTGGCCCCTCTTGTCCAGACATTGTCTTGCCCCCTTTATCAGCGTTGAAGGCTACCAATGCAAAAAGAAGGAATAGTCAGTTAAACAGTTTTACTCAGTTTAAAAGTCACATCAAGTTAGTTTTCAACCACATACTCCGAACGTATGCTAGAGATACTCATCCTCGAACTGCTGCGAGTTCGTCCTGGCCATATGACAGTACCTCCACTCCGACTCTTACATCTTGGCCATAGTGTGAGGGTTAGTTCGAAGACTGTCCACCTCCAAAATCCATTTTCTCTTCAACAAAATCTTCTTAGCGCAGACACGCTCACTTTAGGTTTTTCATGTATACTACCAGCAGTAGGCTTTACGATCTCTTGTTCTGTATGCACAGCCCTAGCAGCTGAGGTACTTTGCTATGTTGGCTTTCAAACTTTATGAGTGACCGATTTGGTCGTCTGAGGTACAAACAGTGGAGGACTAAGCAAGTTAGCAACGGTCTCTACAGCTTTCCCCTCGACCATAACTCGTTTTTCTTGAGCTCGCTGAACTTTTGGCACTACCGAATCTACTCTTTTGTATCTTCAGATACCCAATTCACTGAGTAACTTCGTTAGCTCGCCCTAATCACGAGTGACACAATCAAACAGACTGGTAATATTTGGAGTAGCCAATGGTTTGGCCTCTACCAATAAAAAGGAACAGAACATCAGTTCAACAGTATGCGAACATAATTACCGACTATTCGAAGGTTTGTCAACATTACTTACCCGGATTATAATATCTATGGTTCAGCTCGAGCGCTGGCTTATCTGGAACCTGTAAACAGTTACCTTTAACCCACACCAGGTGGTCGTTCCATGGTCTACCCGCGAATTTAAAATCAAAGAACTTTGGCCTAGCCAAATTACTATACAGGAAACCACTATTTTGACCCTCCATATACTTCAACTTGAAAAACTTCAAAACATCTCCAGCTACGAACTGCTTTGCAATCCCTTCCTTCATCTACTTTTCATTCAGTACCTCACATACTCTCATCATCTCATAGACATTCCCATTTAGTTGGGTAGGGCAGCACTGTAATACATTCATGGCCCCTTTCTGAAAATAGGTCAGTGGAATTTTAAGGCCGTATATGACCTAATTTAAGAAACATAAACCCCCCCACTTGGTCCTGATAACCCAAGCCCATTGTAATACGAGAGGTTAAGCCCCTCGCTAATACTTCTATCCTTCTTCCAATTTTCCAAACATGGAACTTGATAGTACGTTGCTTCCCCCCTTTTTTTGGAGATATTGGCTCTAAACTAGAGACCTTGGTCCTCACGTACTTCCCCCACTCTCCTGGACATTTCTTTTTATTTCACAAGTACACTTTCCCTATATCCACCCCCTCGGGGTACATGACAAGGACTCTCCCTTTCTCTTTTTTACCCTCCCTCTCCTATGCACCCTCAGATCTACTGGGCCCCACCACCACTATCGTCATCCCAACACTATTAACAGTTTCCTCCATTATACTGCACTCGTCCCCCCATCCTGAAAACAATGTTTCCTCAGAATAAGACGACACTACGAATTTGCTAGCAGGAATACAAGGTTTAGAACACATACTGAACCTACAAATATAGAGACATATTTTATCATTATTTCTACATTACAAATAGTACAAACAGACCCACCTTCTACCCAGTCAACACGTCAATTTTCCTAATTCCCAAAACAAAAAAGCCAAAATTAAATCATTTTAATTTCCCTCTTCTTCTCCAACACACGTATTTTCTCTCTCTAATTCCTACATTACAGGCCTTTTCTCATAGTTATTTTTAAAATCCCCAAAAACCTTAGATTCCAAAACCAACTATGCAAATTACTAAAGTATACAGATTACTACATGACACAGATTACTCACAAATCAAATAAACAAAATTTTTACATCACCAACTTGTACTTATAGAACAGCAATCCTCCACTTTACCTGGACGTCTCTTCGAATACGAGCGTTCCTGTGGTCTCTTTGGCTATCTTCAATCATCCGGTAAAGATTTTTTCTCAAATCACAATCATCACTCAAACGCCTCCTCTCCTTGATAATAATATTTGTACTACTTTTTTCTCTCTCTTAAACTGTATACAATTTATGAGGGAGAGAGAGATGAGTTTTTATACTCTCCCTTAGTTTAGGAAATGACGGCACCTTCTGACATGTGTCAGTCATCCCCACTATTACTGAAGGCACGTCTTTTCGTTTCACAACATCATCATAACTTTTGTGATAACGTTTGCCATCATCACGTTTATCACTATTATCTACCATTACCAATCCTACACCTCTTCTCAATCTAGTTCCAAAAATGACCAATCCTCTTACTTATACTCTACCAAGATCGTACAAACATTCCTAAAATAGCTCAATTTCCAAAAATCTGAAGATATCTATACAGTTGTTAAAATCCTACAGCTGTCATGCACAGTATTACTACAAAATCAATATAACAAAATACTTTATTCAACCAGATCGAAACATCTCATACTTTATTCTCTCACGATCCATCACATTACATTTATTCAAATTCAACCATAGAATACTCCCACAAACATATTACGTTTAACAAGTCTCATGATTCTGATCTCGTCGAGCTCCCCAGTTACATCTAAAGCAACCCCGATGGTTCGGTTGCCTGCACAGAACTAACTCCTATTTACTGCCCTTACATCCTCTTCCACGATCTTATCGCATGCGAGCTGCTGAACTGTCAGCTCTCGCACCCGGGGATCCAACAGAGACTTGCAAAAAATAGTTCCCCAAACAAAGTAATCATGTTCGATGAGCCTGCCTTCATTATCCAATCTGACCAAATTCAGCTAAGAATATAGCGTTCACGAACTTCAGCAACCTTGATATAAAACAGGCCATTCGTCGCCTGCTACGTACACTGAGAATGAGTCCCTACCATGCTTGAATACAACAACTCCAGAACAATGCAAAGAAAAACAACAAGGAATCCCTACTTATATACAAAGGAAGATCTCCGTAGAATTAGTTACCCCACAGATTTTCTTCAAAAAAATATTATTTTTTTATGAACATTTCTGGAGCAGTAGAATATCTATGCAGAATATTGTGATAGACCATTATTACCATAGTAGAAAGTATCCCCTTAGATGTTGTACATGGCAATAAACAAGACGACAGTTAGCTCCGCAGACCTACATACAGCTGCACATCAACCCTGTCACCCAGCTCATATAAATTTCACATCAATTCGTTTACCTCACCACATTCTTGACCTCCATTAAATTTTACCTTAACTCTCACTGTCATTTTTCCCTCCATACCCATGACACCTGTACATCTGTGTTACCAAGGCATAGGGTGCAAACAGAAAGTGAAACAAACATGCTCGAGGCAAAGTAGTATCATAACATAGCACAAATATTTCATTCAGTCTGAAAGTCTTTCCTACAAAATTCTTTACAACAGAATACAGAGATTTTACAGACTACTACAATTTACATCAAGTATCAGCTCGTAATGTTTTTTATAGTACGAACAGTCAATAGACAAAGCAGATTTCAAACTTTGATCCCATACTGCAAGACCCAGGGAAGTTTGAAATAGGCATTACAAATGAAAGATCTTCTTCATGGCCAAAGAGTTATGGTCCATGGAAGAAAATGATCATCTGCATCTCCCTCACTTCCCCGCATGCTAGAAACAGACAGAAGGCCTAATTTCTTTAACAAGACCCACTCATTAGTAGGATATTAACGAGACTCCCTCTACCAAATGCCTGTCGCTTCATCTTTAGTCGTAATAGCTTCCTCTGCCAACAGCCGAAGACCGTTAGGACGTTCCCCCTCAGATTTTAATAGGTAATGAAAATGTACCATTTGGTAGTAATCATCCTCTGCCCCCATCACTTTTTCATAAGACATACGACGAAAAGTGGGAAAAATAGGAATTATAGTAGGCAGATACAACAGTTGATAACCAAAATACCTGATACACAATTGCCCCATCTTCCTTCGGATCTTAGACTCTCGGGCCTGAGAACTAGTCGTCACCATTATTACCACAGTAAACAAAGAGGGCAGAGACGAAGGGTTTGCTCCAATCACTCAACTCATAGTGCCTTTTATACGCGGGTCAGCATTTAAAGCAGACTCTCCAAATTCCCAACGCTAAATGGATTCCCCATACAATAATATTTGACTACAGTCATTGGTTCAAGGAAACCCAACAGGCACCAGCAGATATTGATAAATATACATTGGAAATGAACCTAAGATATAACTACAGCATTTAATGATACTTTTCAACTAACACCACTCGCCCATAATCATTCTTATACTATTGGCTGAGAGGGGGCAGTTGTAGTGGCTTATTCCGCATCTCGAGCTCATGCTTCATCTTCAAACTACAGATGAACTTTTGACCTTAACAACATAGCACGTGGTACAATCATAAACATTTACGGAATGAGTTTTTCAACCAATACCATTTATCCCTAACGATACTCATGTTTTTGGTTGAGAGCCGTCTTATAATAGCTTATTTCGTATCTTAGACTCAAGCCTCATCCCTGATCTTATCAGCATACGGGAAGTACTACTAAAGACGTAACCAAATTTTTCTCAGTTCGAGACATCACTTTCAACCTCTACACTAACAGTTCGACCTGCGTGAAGCACACAGTCAGCAATGGAGCCATTGTATATCAACAAAGATCAGAATATTACACAACCTGGTCAAAGAATATCTCATACTCACTTTATAGCGTCTATCATTAAGGGACTTTATGGTCGTCAAACAGACATATTAGAGGACTTATTAGAAGACCTGGAGAACTACAGATGAGGAACAGAACATTTACCATAGAAAAGTTCCTACTCTATCATCCTACATTCTCATAACGACCATTGTAATAAACTAGCAACCTCAATAAGATCATTACTTTCTCAAAATCCACAGGAGAGGTCATGGTCTTTATCCTATTCAAAGTTTTTCCACGCTAAATCATCTTGTCGTTTACTATCTATTGTTCTTGAACGTTCTGAATACATTTAGTGCAAAGGTTAAGTCCTGATCCTGGAACTAGGCTATTACAACAATGATACATTTGTACAAAATGCACTGGTAAGTGCTTATGCCAATAGGGATTTATTGGATTTTGTGCGAGTATTTTTTACTGAGAACCCGTAGAGGGATTCGGTGTTGTGGACCGCGATGATCAATGGGTTTGTTAAGAACAACGAGGGGAAGAAAGGGTTGGATTGTTTTATGGGAATGAGGCCATTGGGGGTGTTTGTTGATGGGGTGACAGTTGTTGGTGTTCTCGGTGCAGTTGCTGTGATTGGGGCTGCTTGGTTTCGGAGATGGATTCATGGGCTTTATGTAGTTTGTGGAAGAGTGGAGTTTGTATGTAGTTGGTGCTCTTCTTAATATGTATGTAAAGTGTGGTTGTTATGATGATTCGTGGAAGTTATTTGATGAAATACCGGTTGGAAATGTGGTTTTACGAACTCTGTTGATGTAATGGCCAAATTTTGCAGCTCAAAATTAGATATTACATCAAATATACCTGTGATAAGAAATAGTGTAATGCAAGAAATAACACAGGCGATTTAGCATGGAAAGCCTTTGAATAGATAAAAAACCACGACTTTGAGTTGAAGATTTAATAACTGTAACTTGTATTGCTTGTGGCTGATATCTTATTACAAGTGATCTCTTGAGCTAGAAATACTTGATCTTAAATGATAAGAATTATTGTTGTCTTAGAATATATAAATTTTAGTCTTTATCTCCTTTGGAACTTTTCCTTTATATAGACCTTGCCTGCAGTTCCTTATCGCCTAGAAGTATAGAAGCACGTTCTCCTGAAAATGAGATAAGTGGTAGTTGAATGTATAACTGTTAGTTCGTGGGAGGCAGGTATCTTTGACTTGTTCAAATTTTCTGTAGTAGACGATCCATGATCTTTATCAGTTCGTGGTCTAGGTGCTAATGCTTATTGTATATGTCACGTATATAATGCGTGAGTCTGATATTGAGGAAGTTTGAGTTTGGACTAGGTCAAAGGATAAGTCCCTACAATTGCCCCCTCGCAACTGGAGGCACTGGTGCTTTAGTTGAGAAAAATATTGTTTGAAAGTTTTATTGGAAGTTGCAAAGGTATGATGTAGAATTTGAATGGTTGGGTACTTGGTATTTCTTTATGAAAGACTGTATCTGGCATTTATTGTGTTGGAAAGGATTGATGTACTTAACGTTTGGGTTTCACTATAATATTATTCTTTGAATGATGTGCTTTGGAAATCCATTTCTACATTGAATGCAATTTGGTATAAATTGTAACTATACTGTAACATCATTTATCTGCATGAAAGTACATTATTTCTTTGATTATCTCTTGGCTCACTCTGTCTTGAGAATGGTGATGACCAAGTGTCAGGTATATAAAGCGAGGGTTCTTGTTGAATTGCAAAAGTTGCAGTTGCGATATTTTGGCAATCAATCTCTAGTGATGCCCACTCCCTTACCGATGCCACCAACATACCATGGGATGTCGGAGGATGAAATGGCTAAAGCTGAGGACGACTATTACCAAATGTGGCAGTTTTACTATGTGATTCTGTCAGGGGAGCACCACCGGGTATGCCTTCGTTTACTTGTGGAGGATAAGGTTCAGGAGGCTAATGTGGAAGCTGATGTACATGCCAGGAAATACTATCGGTATCTTGTGAGGGATTGGATTCTAAAATATAATCATTCTTCTTTCTCTGCCAACTGGAAGGTGGTGGGGGTTACGGAGGAAGAGACGGAGGTGGAGGAGACGGGAGACGGAGATTAGAAATTTGTATTCAGTCTTCGAAATTAGGCTCTTTTATAACCAACATCCTCAGTTTCTTGAAGAAGTAAGTCATACTGGAGGTGGGTTCAGGCTCTGTTGCAACCATCTTCCCAGCTTTTCTTGCAGAGGAGATTCATTTTTGAGGTGCATGTACCCTTAAACAAAAAACTGATATGCAATGTAACCTGTAGATCGATATGTAGGAAGGTTCTAAAAAATTGTGTTATGTAAAGTATTATGTAAGCAATATTCGAGCTAGTGAAAAAAATATTTGTGCAAAAATTTTGTGTTGATAGATCGAATTAGAAATTACCATGGTAAATCGAACTAAAAAATATATGTTAAAATATTGAAATGTAATTTTCCATTTTTAGAAAGCGAACTAAAAATAAGTATGATGAGTGATAGAAAGTTGATATAATACTAACATAAAGGTGATATGTAGGTCGAGCTAAAAAAATGGTATAATGTATCTCCTTACAATGCATTAGTCAACCTGTTGAAGATATATGTGAAGATGTAAAAATTACGTATATCGAACTAAAAGAAAACTATTAAATTGAGCTATGGAAAAAGTGTAGATGTATGTAAAACAGGTAAGAGAATATGGATAGAGCTTGAAAAGGATATGTAAAAAATACAATGAGGTCGCTATGAAAAGATAAACTCAAATAAATGTTTTAGCATGATCTTAGGGTTGTCAGTTATGGACAAGTGGACTAAATAAAGATTATACTTGTAGGGGCCTAACTTCGTGGGGAAGGAAGTTGACTCTTACACTACGAATATTATCTCCAATCAAAGGATACAAGCATATAATCAGTACTAACATTAATCTGCTAGCAATATACTTGCGTGGAGGCCTAGAATGGGTCACTTTACGACCTCTGACGAGGATTTTTAGGAGTACTGATATAAAGATCGAGTAGTCAAAGTTTCTAGTACAAGGTGATTACAGGGTATACGAATGTAAAATTCAAGGTCTATGGGGAGAATATTTTTATCCCCTCCATAATTCCCCCTCCCTCCTATTTATAGAATATAGGATGGGTTGAGTCTTCATGAGAGGTCAAATTACAAGAGAATCCTCCGAACAACTAACTTGTACCCAGAGTCAGTTCTAACGCCGTAACTGCCAGATCTGACACTGTAGTCATTGTTGGTTTTGACACTATGGTTGCTGGATCAGACACTGTAGTTGCCGAACGGCTTGCTCCGCCATTCTATCTGGTGAGCTGGTTGTCTGACATATTTTCCTTCGACAACGTATGATCATGGTCGAAGCCTGTTATCAGTCGATTGTTCATATGGTCTCAGAGGGCTTGATTATGAGTTTATTAGGCTTCGGGTCATCAAGTTGGCTTTGATGTAGCCATCGAGTGTTTGACTGGAGCAAGAAGGTCGCGAGTAGGCTACTATATTTGCCCCTTCTCAGCAGCGGCCTTAGAAACTGGTGTAGAGGGCGCGTGCTAAGAAAACGGTTTGGCTTGGGAAGGAAGAAAGTTTGACTAGGTGATTATTACAATTACGAGAAGGCTAATTAAAGACTGTGATTAACGAGGGATTTAACTGTATCAACCTTCAAGTATAAGTAGGGTATTTTGTGAAAACTTCAAACATCTGCACCTTCTTCCCCGAGTAAAATCTCTGCCTCTTCTTCCCGAAGCAGTGGAAATAATCCTAATACTAGGTATCATAAAAAAATGGCTGCAAGAGAGCTTCGTATCCAGGAGAAGACCCTCGAGCTGAAGCAGAGCTTCTTTGGTTATCGAAACCTTGATTGGGTTATGCCTGACTTGGATGAACTGGAGCTAGAAGAACTAATTAGTGGGATGTCTTATGCGTATTGGTGGAGGACGCTACAATGGCTGAGCCCGATCGCCAGCAACCGGCTCTCCTTCCTTGAATCAATAGCTAAGGATCTGGTGAACAGGGAAGATCGTATTGTAGATACTGAGGTGAGGCTCTGCAAGGAATGCCCCATCTGCAAGTAGGGGCTTCTTGAGTATGGTATTGGCGCAGAATTATAGGTAGGAATGCTTGTAGTTTTCTGTTGATGTTGATTGTTTGTTTTCTTTTTTTGTTTTGGAGTAAGTGTATCAGCCCGAATGAAATTAGAATTTTATAAAATGACTGTCGAATTAAAATATCGAATTTCTTGTGTGTAAGTGAGATGAACATGTAGACGATAATAATTTAGACGCGACAGTAGTTCTTTGAATGTCGAACATATTTAGGAGCGACCATTAGAAAACTGCAAGCTAGATCGAAGTGTCGAACAATATGGATCGAGGTGTCGAATACGTTAGAGTATAGGTAATGGTTTTGCGAATAAGATCCCTAAAGGTTGACTGTAAGGTTGAACGTTGGAAGCTGAGAGGTTGACTGTGGAATGTTTACAGTTCCGAGGGAGGTAATAAAGGAGGGTAATTAAAAGGTTGTGGGGATTACGGTGCAATAAATGAGTTAAATGAAGGTATAAATACGGGTTATCAGGAGGAAATTCTATAAGTTTTTCATCTCCATCTTTTTCCTCTTTATTATATCAAACAGCATGGAGACCATGCCCAATACTCGTTATCAGTGAAAAATGGGACATGCCAGAGACTGTCGAATTGGGCGGAAAACGACTGAACTAAAATTGAAGTTTTTTTACAACCGAGGGCTCGACTGGGACATGCCAGACTTGGTGGAACTAGAGCCTGGGGAAGCGATTAATGGGCAATCGTATGCATACTTATAGGGAATGCAGCAGTGGTGGTTTACAACGGCTGAGGAACGTTACATCTTCCTGTAGAACTCGTCCGAGCATATTGTTGGAGAAGAGGACCGGTTGCTGGAGGATGAGTCAAGACCGATTGTGGGCAGAGCTACCCCATCTATAAATAGGGGGTCCTGCATAAGGTAGTGGCAGGGCGTATATTTTTGATTTGACTGTGTTATGTGTCTATTTTTGTTTCTGCATTTTACTGTCAAAACTTTATAATGGAAGACTGCTTCTCATAAAATATGGGTGTTGTATCAGATAAGTAAGATAGACGAGTAGACTGTAGGCGTTTGATCAAAACTCTGGACTCGAACATAAATAAATAATAAGGGTAGAAACATGCTTTGAATAAATTACCCTCGAATAAAAATGTATTGATCGAAGTTAATGTACAAGATCGCTCGAAAACATATGTGTCGAGGGTGAGAACAAAATTGAGCGGGAAGAAAAATTTCAAAAGTAAAGCTTCGACTGCAAAAACTGACAGCCAAAAACTCAGACATGATAGAGGGTAAACTATTCCTAGGGTAGAGTGCCCTACAGATCATCTTAATGTTTCCTTAAATTACAAAAAAAGGAGTTGACATGACATATAGATGTGACTGGACGGCTTAGGAAAGGTAGTAGAGGGTTCTACTTGGTTAATATAAAATTGTTAAATGTTGGCGTGCGAAGTGCACGTGTGAATTGTTGAGGGTAAAAGCATCAAAAAGCAGCCCGGCCAAAAAGTAGGGGTAGTGGGGTAGTGATAATGATAGCGGTTTTGGAAATCAAGGCCGTTTATTATTGAGGAGGTACTTATAGAGGCAGAAAGATATTATTGTTCCCAATTTTCAAAAAAAAATTGAGAGTCAGGAAAATAACATACTCCATTTCTAAGGAAGTTCTTGATGAAGAGGAGAGGAAGGGTCGTTCTTTGTTATTGTCAGAATCAACCATACAGGTATTCGTCTGAACTTCTCTGTAAATAAGTTAAACGTAATTCGCCTTTGTAGTTTTGTTTGTTGGAAATGTCCTAAGGGATAGGTGTTGTTAGGGGTTCTTTGGCGAAGGCCTGGCCGAGGGAGAGGGTCATCCAAGCTGTTGGGGGTCTAGCCCATTTGGACTTTGAGGGTATTGAAGGTGTGACTGGTATTGGGGTCGAGCATTCGACTATGGATGTATCAGTTGGGGAGGGTAAATCAAAGTAAGTTATTGACACATCATAATCAAATATATCGATCTAATTACGTGCCTCTTCTTCTGTAGGGTAAAATGCATACCCGTCGAACGTCGAGGCTGATGCTGATAGATGAAGAGATCAAAGAAAATGAATCGAGTGTGTCTGGTCATTCTCCCATGGATGAGAGCAGCGACGTAGAAGAGTTAAACATTGTGAAAGATACCCCATTAGCCATGGTGGTTCCTGTAATTGGGGCTTTGAGTAAGAGTCGTCTAAAGGCTCAAGTGACTGAGGAGAGGGATGGGGAGATGGAGGGAGGAGAGAGAAGGGGACACAAAGGTAGTGTCGAGCCTTCGAGGGATAAAAGAGGAGAGGGGGAGCAGAGTGGTAATTGTAAGAGTTCGACTGACTCAAAGGGATCTACGGGGTCTGTCTCGGCTAAAGAGAAGCAGAGGTTGGATCATTTTATGGTGAATCTGGAGTTCTTGAAGGTAGGGGTGATATTATATATAGTGGGGCCTGGGTATACCCTCAGGTCTAAACCCCGAGAGGGTTTCATGGCATTCAGAGGCCAGATTCGGCTAGGGATGCAACTGCCCCTTCGCAAGCTGGTGAAGGAGGTACTGAATTTCTAGGATGCTGCCCCATGCCAGATGAATGGGAATTTCTATGAAATAAAGAGGGTGATCGAGGGTATGAATGTAAAGCTAAGAAGTGAGGGGAAGGGTTTGATTGAGTGATACGATTTTGTATCGTTCTACTCGAGAAAACCCAACTAGAAGGTGGACACGTATCACATCCAATGTCACGCAGATAAGCCCTAGTTGTTTGATTTGTGCTCGACGGGTCGAGGCTTGGACAAAGGCTTGGTTGTGGTATGGGGTAATTATGAGAATACCAAAGGGGAAGACCCTTATCAGTGACAGCGTAGGATCTACAATCAATGTAAATTAATGGTCAAAGATTTTTTGATATAATGATTGAATAGACTGATAAATATATTTTTGTTTGTTCTGCAGTACCTAGTGGCCAATCTTTGGAGAATCCAAGGAATTATATTGACGAGCTAATCAACTCGGACGAGGAGTGGGTAAACTGCATGTTCAAGAAACTAGGTATTAAGAGGAAAAGACAGAAGAGGACAGATTCTCTACTTTGAAACGTTCCTATTACGCCGAAACCATGAAAGAAGAAGGGAGACAAAGGTGTTTTTAGGTAGGGGGGTCGATGGAATGGAGAAAGTGAAATTGGTGAGGAAGGTAAATTATGTTCCCTAGGGCAGCAGGCACTGAAAGCCGGTACCCGAAGTAGCTCGTGGTATATCGAAGCAGGCGCCGAAGTAGTCTGACAAAGGAAAAGGTAAGGTCTTTCCCGAATCTCCAAAAGTACAATAGCCGAAGGTAACTCAGCGTAAGAGGTGTAGAGAGCTGGGGGAGGATGATGCGGAGGATGTGGATGAAGAACTAACAGAAGCCAAATTGAAGGAACATGCTCGAGCTACGGGTGCTTCGATGGCAACACTCTGTGGCACTAACCCAGACGAAGCTGGGAAGCGGATGAATAAGACTATGCATCAGGTAACTGCTTTTCCTTTGAAATTATGAAATTTTCCTTAAGTACACCATGCTTCGAGAGATACTGATGGCTCGAATATTCTAGCAGTCATATGCTTGGGCACAGGCTTTCATTAAGGCGTAAAAGGTAATAACAAGGCAATTAAAGCAGGAGGTTGACAATCTGGAGCTTGCTCAAGGGACCAAAGCATCACTGGTGTCTGAGATTAAAATTTTAAAGTGAGAACAGGGGACTATCAGAGATGAATACGAGAGGATACTCGAAGCTCAGCGTTACAATCATACGTAGGTGCTACAGGCAAAGCTTACTGGGAAGGAGAAGGTAATGAAAGAACAGAGGGAGATCTTCCAAGGGTAGTTCGATGATGAATGTGAGACTAATGTCAGACTGAAGATGTTTATAGAAGAGTTGAGGTATGATCCCAAAACTTTGAAACACTTTCCCACAACCAATGATCCAATCGTCGAAGATGTTGTTCTGACCGAGGGGTTAGAAGTGGATGTTACTGGTACAGCTAAGGTAGGTGGCGTGGAAGAAGCTGCTGCTGGGACTGGGACTGATGAAGTCACGGATGCTGCTGTGTCAAGCCCTTCTACTAAAGGTATTGGGGGTGTTGGAGTTAAAGAACCGGTAGGAGGAGATGGTGTGGCTACTCCGATATGAGGTATTGTGTTGGTTGTACCAAACTATTTTTTTATCTTGCTATTATGTTGTAATATTTGGAGTGACAGCTTTTGAACAATGGTTAACTTTCTTTCGAATTGAGCTGTGAACTTGTGATTGCTTTAAATTGTTGATATAGGTTGTACTGAAACTGGTTTGTGTTGAACTTGATTTGTACTGAATTGCAGTACTGAACTGCTGGTGTATGCTCTGAACTTGACTTAAATTGGTTTGCATTGAACTTGATTATCTGATATATGTTGTACTAAAGTTTCTTGCATGTAGTTGAGTTGTTGATTTGTTTGAAGTATAGAGTACTTGTAAAAGTATTAAACCTTGATAAGCATCGAGGTCGGGCCACAAATGTCAGTCGAGGGATGGACATAATATGTGGGTGATACAAAGGAATTAACTGGGCTTCGAAGGCCTGAGCCCAGTCGAAGCTGAACTTGGTCGCTCCCAATGTATTCCCGAGGGTCTGGTCTGTCGACCATTCGTGCCTCTCGAGTTTGCTCGGGATTGGAGACTTAAAAATTTTCAAAATCACCCCCAAGTATCAGTCGGGTCGAAGGGTTAACATGATACATAGGTTAGGCCAGGAAATTTACTAGACTTCGAAGGCCTAAGCCTAATAGAAGTTGAACATGGTCGCCCCCAATGCATTCTCGAGGGTCCGGTCTCTCGAGCATTCGTGCCCCTCGAGTTTGCTCGAAATTGGAGACTTGAAAAATTTCAAGGTTTCCCCCCAAGTATCAGTCAGGTCGAAGGGTTGACATGATACTTAGGTTACATCAAGAAATTTATAGGACTTTAAAGGCATGGGCCTATTCAAAGTAGAACGTGGTCGCCCCCAATGCATTCTCGAGGGTTCGGTCTCTCGACCATTCATGCCCCTCAAGTTTGCTCGAATTTTAAAGACTTGAAAGATTTATTGGAAGACATGGTACAAAGTTCTGAGGAAATAAAATTTTCATTAATTATTCTTTATTTACATCAGGTGAACAAGGAGGAGGTTGCAGCCTTTTGTATGATACTGGCTGCACTGTATTCCATGGATTAGGCAGAGGCTCTTCATCTTCTGTCATCAGGTAATATAAACCCTTGTTGGTTTTGTCGTACACGACATAAAGTCCTTCCTAGGATTCTGCTAGCTTGCCGGCATTTTGAGGCTTTTAGGATTATGTGATGCGGCAAAGTACAAGATCTCCAATGTTAAAACTGCGTGGTCAAACTTTCTTGTTGTATGACTTTTAGAGGAAGAGATGATACCGACCGAGGTTAGCGATGGCTCGGTCTCTGGTTTCGTTGATCCACAGCATATTACATCTGAGTTCAAACTCATTATCTTCGTCTAGGAGGTTGGGATCGCGTATGGGCACTTCAAATTGAGTGGGTAGCACTGCTTCGGCACCATAGGCTAGAAGGAAAGGTTTGCAGCCCGTCGCCTTTCGTGGTGTTGTTCGACAGACCTAGAGGACATGTTATAATTCTTGAACCAATCATCCTTTCTTTGCATCGACACACTTCTGGAGACCGTCGACAATTGTTTTATTGAATACTTCGACCTGACCATTCCCTTGGGGGTAGTAAGGTAATGAGAGGGAGAGGAAGATGTTGTACTTCTTGAGGATTGTCACGGCATTTGAAGATTGTTAAATTTCTGACTTTGTTCCCTACAAATTGTGGACCATTGTTACATCGAATCATATGAGGGCATCCAAAGTACGTAATAATATTCTTCCATAGAAATTTGATGATTTCTTCTTCTCTGGTTCGACATAAGTGTATGGCTTTAACCCATTTGTTAAAGTAATCGATTGCCACAAGAACATTTTTGCGGCTGCCCGATACTTTAGGAAAAGAACCCGTAAGGTCGATGGCCCAGCGCTTGAAAGACTAAGAGACTTGACTAAAATGGAGGTCTTACAAAGGGCTATGGATGTCGTAGGAATGACGTTGGTATTTATCACAGTATTTGGCAAACTCATAGGCTTGCATCTTCATATTGGGCCAGAATAGACCTTGGGAGATGGCTCAAAGGGCCATAGACCGGCCAGCAAGAGCACCACAGGTACCTTTGTAGAGTTTGGCAAGAATTTTAGAGGCTTCATTTTGAGATATGCATTGGAGGAGGAAGCCATTTGGGGATTTGTGACGTAATTTGACTTTGAGAATGGTGTATCTGTGGCAGTTCTCTTATAATGACCGTTTAGCTTTGGGGTCCTCTGGTTGGGTAGAACAGTTAAAGTAGGCGAGAAATAGTATTCTTCAGTCATCTGGATTGAGAATCTCACCCCAAGTATTGATGGCATTGACTTCCATCTGGTCGATACTTGGGCATTCGAGTACTTTGATATGGAGAGTTTGAGATTCGGACTAGCATAGCATAGCTGCTATGTAGGCGAGGGCATCTGCATGTCTATTTTCACATCGGGGGTAGTGAGTAAAAGAAGATTTTTCAGGAAAATGGTACATGCGCTGGCAGACGAGAGCAACATGCTCAGCCATGCGACCGTTGATCTAATTTTTACCAGTGAATTGTATCTAAACAAGTTGGAAATCTGTGAAAATTTCTAGTTTGGGGATACCAAGATCAAGTGCGAGATCGAGGCCATGGATCAAGGCTTCGTACTAAGCCTTGTTGGAGCATTCAAAGTTCAACTTGACTGCCATTTCAATTCGATCATTCTTGGGTGTAACCAGTACGATTCCAATCCCCAAACTATTAGGTCCAGCGGATCCATCCGTGAAGAGACGCCAGCCTGTGTTAGAGTTCCATGGGCTTGTTTGTTCAGGCTGGTCTTCAGGTAGGTCGTCCTCGTGTTCCTCCCAATCGACATCTTCGATTGGGAAGTCCGCAAGGAAATCAACAACTGCTTGGCCTTTTTGGGATACCTGCTTCTCAAATGTGATATCATGTTCGGCAAGATAAATGGACCACTACTATACCCATCTAGATTTTTCCTTCTTACTGGGTACTTCTTCAAGGGGGTAACTTGTGATAACACGAATAGGGTGAGCTTGAAAATATGGTTTAAGTCTTTGAGAGGTGCAGACAATGGTGAGGAGAAAATGCTCAAGTTTCGTGTATCTAGTTTCTACAGATATCAGGGTTTACTGATAAAGTATACAGGTTTCTCGATGTTAGATTCGAGTCGAATGAGAACTGAACTGTTAGAAGTATCAGTGACCGCGAGGTATAAAGAAAGCGTTTCGCCCTCGATAGCTGTATTGATGATGGGTGGCCGACTGAGGTATGTTTTAAGTTTGAGAAAAGCCTATTCGCAGTCGGATGTCTAATTGATCTCAGGGTTATTTTTCTTTTTGGCCTTGTGGATGCCTTATCGCGTAAGAGAGAGAAGAGCCAACTGTAACGGTCTGAGGATTTTAAAATAAAGTGGTTCAGGGCCACTATCATGTAACTACCTTTCAGACATCTTTTTTGGTTCGAGGAGAAGGCATGTCGTTGAGGGCTCGGATATGAGTAGGGTCGATCTCGTACCTCATTTACTGATGAGGTGGCCTAAAAATTTGCCGAACGAAACACCAAAATGGCATTTGTCCGGGTTGAGTTTTATGTTATATGTTCGAAGTATCGAGACGACTTAGGTTAGGTCTTGGATGTGGGTCTATTTTTGGAAGCTCTTGCATAATATGCCGTCGATGTAAACTTCAACCGTCTTGCCAAATAAGGGTTTTAACATAGTTGTAACAAGGCGTTGGTAAGTGGTGCCCACATTTTCATGGCCGAAGGGCATGACGTTAAAATAGTAAAAGTCTTGCTCAGTAATAAAAGAAGTTTTTAAGTTGATCCTCAGGGAGGAGGGGTACCTGATTGTAACCCGAAGCTGCGTCCATCATCGATAATTGCTCATGTCCAGCAGTGGCATCTAGGTGGACTGAAATGATCAGGAGGGGAAAGTTATTCTTCGGTGTATGTTTGTTTAGGTCTCTGAAGTCGACGTAAATTTTGTTCTTGCAATTCTTTTTAGGAATTGCAATAATGTTGGATATCCAGTCAGCGTACTTGACTTCTCTGATGAATCCCGCGGTTATGAGCTTGTCGACCTCGAGGTTTACAGCTTCACGAAGTCGTGGGGCTAAAGAATGCTTATTTTGCTTTACTGTTGTAACGTGAGGGATGAGGTCGAGGCGATGACATGCTAAACTGGGGTCGACACCGGGTATCTCCTGAAACGTCCATGCAAAGATGTCTTTGTTGGCTCAAAGGAAGTCAATGAGCTCAAGGCACTCGGCCTCGTCTAGAAAGGAACCAATGAACGTACCTTGACCAGGACCGTCGAGTTCAATATTGATATTGGGTTCGATAGGTGTGGTAGCTGGTGTCGCGGGTATGGGGGTCAAGAGAGGCATTGATTGCTATGGTTGTTTGACAAGTTTTCAGGTCTGATCGATCTCAGGATGTTCACATGAGCGGGTGAGGCATTGGGAGCCTTTCAGATTCTACGTAATACAGGGGGTAGTGAAACGATGGGTCTGATGGTAGGTCAAAGGTATGGCGTGGAGCTAGTCGTGCCCAAGGATACTGAGATATTCAGATTTCTTGTCGATGACACAAAAACTGGTTAAGAGTGCGACTGAGCCGGCAGTAACTGGAGGCTAATTCGACCAACAGCGACTTTGGTAGCCCCGTTAAAACCTTTCAATTCGATATTGGTGGCAGTGATAAGGTCTATTTTGTTCATGGCTTAGACAGTTTGAAGGAAATGTAGATCAGCTGTATTTTCCGTATCAATAAGCATGGTGCGGAGGACGAGGTATTCGACCTTAATCATAATAACTAATGGGTCAGAATGGAGAAAATGAACATGCGACGTGTCACAGTCGATAAATGAGATACCCTTGGGTCGGGGATATTGACTTGATCCTGGCAGGAGGGCAGGTATCTTCTCCTGGTAAGTAAATTTGCAGCATTCTTCGACACGCTTGCGCTTGGTTTTAGAACGACCGTTATCGATATTATTGACCTCGATGAAATAAACCTAGTAGATATGTACCTCGGTTGGGTTGACAGCAGGGGCGGGTTGAGTTTTGAGGTATGACCCGTCGAGGTAACTAGGGAGGTCAGTAACATACTGATATAGATGACCTGCATTGAGGATTATTTCGAGAGAGCGCTGCAGGGCGAAGCATTCGTTAGTGTGGGGGAAGTTGTACTTATGGTTTTGGCAGTAAGGTTCACCTAGATTGACCTCGATGGGGAAAGGGATACGTCATATGGTCCGCCTAGATTTATGGTAGAAGGAGCAGTAAGCTTGGGCATGACTGGCTTCAGATTTTTTTTTGTGGACTTTGGTAGTGTCATAAGTATGGGGATATTTGTGGCTTTCAGTCACCTGTGAGACAGGAACGATCAGAGGTGTAGAAGGTGTAAAAGGTATAGATGGTGGCCCCTGTCAAGGTTTGGTCTGTTGATTGGTAGATGAAGGTTGCGCCTGGAGATTGGACTCACAGAGGTGCTCGAGGTTGATGTATCCATTTACTTAGGATAATATCTCTTCGAGGGTTCGAGGTTTCTAGAATACGATGTACTCCTTGACGCGGCTGTTATCTGGCAGCGTATTAGAAAAAGGGAGGATGGCGTTCTCCCAGTCGAGGTTTTCGATCTTGCGCGACACGTTGAGGAACCTCTTGGTGAAGGCCTCAAGGTTTTAACTGGGGGATTTTTTGAAATTGAAGAGGGTATTGACCCAGACTTCACGGTCCTTGTAGAAGGAAAATTAGGCGATGAAAATGTTAGATAACTGTTCGAAGCTTCGGATGGAGCCGTTGGAGAGGCTATAATACCATCTCAGAGGACTATATGTTAGGCTGGTGGTAAATAATCGGTACAACAGGTGGTCGGCCGTGGAGTATAAGCTTAAGGTATTTTGGAACTCAAGGATATGAGATTGGGGGTGGGTGTTGCAATTCATGCCGATTTTGGGGGCATAAATGCTTGGAGACACCTCGACGGCGAGGAGTTTGGGGCAAAGGGGATTATTTAACCAACTCCATGAGTTCGGCGTGGGGATTGCAATGATTCGGGGATCAGGATGGATTTTCTGGTTGAAGTCCTGTTGTGCAAGATACGCAGGAAGAGGAATGGATTTTTAGGGTCGCAGGAGATAAGGCCGAATATTTAGCGTATGCTCAGCGCTACGCTACCTGAGTCGTTCACGAGCAGGGTGGCGCCAAGGTTGTCTGGAAGTTCAAAGGTTGGAATCGGACGAGTCCTCAGTGAGGTGTATGCCAAGGTGGATTGAACAAGTAAGGTGGATTGTGGGTGGAGCACCCTCGGCTCCAAGATTGACCGGGGGTACATTAGGTGTGGGTGGGGACCCAATCGAGCATTGGTAGAGACGCGCGATTGGGTAGGTGCTCGTGATGGCAGGGGAACGTCTTTGAGGCTGATAATGTTGCAACTCGCAAACTATGTTATGCTGATCGTCGAGGGCACGATACTATCTATCGGCGTTGCCGTTCGGCTTTAACCCCTTGTCTGCGCTCTTCGCGCTCCTGGTGTAATTGGCTTCTATGATGCTCCTCGGCTTGAGCGAATTGTTGTGTCAAAAGGGCAAGCTGGGTGGCTACTCCGTTGGCAGAGTTGCCGGCATGGGTGAATGTAGAACGGAGGGTGGGGGCCATTGTAGGTAGGTATCAAGAAAAGGGAAAAGGCCGGAAATGGCAGGGGGAGACTGGTAAGGTGGGAAAGCACAAATGGTACCAAATGTAGGGGCCTAACTTCGTGGGGAAGAAAGTTGACTCTTGCACTACGAATATTATCTTCAATCAAAGGATGTAAGCATATAATCAGTAATAACACTAATCTAGTGGCAATATACTTGCGTGGTGGCCTAGAATGGGTAACTCCACGACCTCTAACGAGGATTTTTAAGAGTACTGATATAAAGATCGAGTAGTTAAAGTTTCAAGTACAAGGTGATAACAGGGTATTTAAAGGTAAAATTCAAGGTCTGTGGGGAGAATATTTTTATCCCCTCCATAATTCCCCCTCCCTCCTATTTATAGAACATAGGATGGGTTGAGTCATCATATGAGGTCAAATTATAAGAGTATTCTCCAGACAACTGACTTGTACCAGGAGTCAGTTATGATGCCGTAACTGTCAGATCTGATACTGTAGCTGTTGCTGGTTCTGACACTGTTGTTGTTGGATCTGACACTGTAGTTGTCGAGCGGCATACTCCACTGTTCTATCTGGTGAGCTGGTTGTCTGATATATTTTCCTTCTACCAAGTACGATCATGGTCGAAGCTTGTCCTCAGTCGAGTGTTCGTATGGTCTCAGAGGGGTAGGCTTCAATATAGCCTTTGAGTGGTCGACTAGAGCTAGAAGGTTCCGAGTAGGCTACTACAGTACTATATACGAAATGGGGGATTAAATGTTATCGCAATCAGTGTTTATAAATAATGCTTGAAATGTAAAATAGAGAGGAGGAAGAATTAAAAATAGTGATGACTCATTTTTAAAGAGCCCGTCATGCGTCAGAGGGGAGCTTAGCAATAAGGATTGCAGAAGTTCATGAGAAGATTTTTGGGTAGTTAGAGTATGATGCCAATTTTCCAGAATCTTTGATACAGTTTGAATGGTTAACTGCGAGGGTGAGGGAGAGCAAGGTTGGGTGGCACGTATATTCTGAGATATTTGGTGAATTGATGTTGGAGCCTGAAGTTCAAAAAGCTATAGTGAAGGAAATTGTTTTGAAGGAAATACCTGAGGAAGATGAGAGGATTGCTCGGTGCAAACGAATTAGGTGTGGCGCTACAGAGCACCTTGAATATTTTATGTGTGATTATCTATAAGGAAGCAAACTATGTGAGATCGAATAACTGTATTTTGAATGTATGGAGAATACTTTTTCTGAACCAGTTCCTCTTTTTGTTGTGAATGCTGTTTGAAACTTTTGAATAAAAATTTGAATTTTTAAATGATATAGCATTGGAAATGACATCATCAGTTCTATAAGTAGCAGAAGTAGGAGTAGAAAAATCATATCATCTATTATTTTAGTCTTTTGTGTGAGAGAAAGTTTGATTGCATGTGAGTAGAGAGTCATCATGAGTGGGAAGGTCTGAGTGAGATTTGGGTAGGAGAGAGAAAAATATATTTAAATATAGGACGTGGGATAATAATGAAAATGTATTTTCACCCAAAAGGTACAAAACGTCTGACATTAATTATGGAAGGGACGCCACAATTACTAAACCGAGGGCGGTTTGTGTAAGCCATAATAATTGCCAGGAGCTAGAGAGAGAAAGTATAAATAATCATTCTTTTTCGTCATTCAAACGTTTGTCAAACTAAAAGAAATGAAAAACCGGAGAGAAAAAAAAGAAATTAATTGCAGAGATTCAAGAAATAGGTTAAACGAAAGCAAATATCGTAGCCAAAGGCAAAAGGTTGTTATGAAAGAACAAAGTGCTATAGTGAGAAGGGGATTGTCTCTTGTTACAGATTCTTACTCGGACGTTGAAGGTTAGTGGTTGTGATTGATTGTGTTGATTTGTGATTATCGAATGATGTTTGATGTGGAGAGAAACATATTTTTGGGTTTTTTCAAAATTTGAAAAGTTTACTATTTTTAGTAAACCATTGAAAATATTTGCTGAGCATGTAAAAAATATCTATTTATGTAGATGATGTATGTATTTATATGATAGATGTATGTATATGTTATGCGTATGTGTAAAAGTATAGACATAAGATAATAGTAGAGAAAATTGATTGAATTCCTGGACATGTATGTAGGTTGAGGCATGAGAAGGCTTTATTATAAAAATAAGCCTCATCCTCAAGCCTAAACTCGAGATTGAGACTTCGACCTCTGGTCATGTGATTGAAGTAGTATCTGATGAATCTGAAAATGTAGATATTGTGGGGAGTATGCTGAGAATGGAGAACCCAGATATTGTAGAGGTAGATTCAGAGGGGGAGGAAAGAAGTACAATTTCTAGATTTCCCTGGTAATTTCATCTCCTATCCTGCAAAGTCTGATGTATATAAGGAATTCTATAAAATTAAAGGTAGTTTAGGTGGTGAATGGGGTAAAGTTATAGAACACATTGGGAGGTCATTTGGGGGATGTACTGTAGAAAATAAGGAAGAATATTTTTTCTTGTTGTCGGACTTAGAATAGGAGAAATTAGATAGGGGACTAGAGGAGTCGATCTTCTTCAAGTACTTTAATGGGAGTGTCCAGTGTAATTTGGACCAGGAATTTTATTGTTTTATGTTTCAATTAGAATTCAGACTGATACTGCCTCTTAGTAATCTCGCTAAAGGTATTTTGAATACCATAGAGGCCTATTCTGCCCAACTGAATGGGAATATGTGGAAAGTGATTAATGTTTGTGATAACTTGAATAGGTTATGGGATGAAAATTAGGTGGATAAGAAAATAACTCCCGTAGATGCTTTGAAGTACTATACTGTGAAATATTATGCTGCAACTGGAGGCGCGTACTTTTCTTCTAGCTCGTTTTGACCTCAATTCTTCGACCTGAATTCAGCAGGGCAAATTTAGAATGGTAATATGTTATGGGTGAAAGGTGATTGTCTCTAGAGAAAGGATGAGGAACCCGTGGACCTTATACATAATACTCTGAAGAAAAGTAAGTAATAGTATGTGATATCGAACTGTTGTAGTTGTAGAAGTGTTCTGTCTTTTTAACAATATGTTGTATTATTTTGCAGATCCTCAATCTCAATTGGTGAGAAAAGAATCGCTAATTGATACTACAACTCGAGAAGGTGTTGAGCTCGAGATCATTTTGGAAGAGCTCGATATAAGCAGGTATAAAAGAGCTAATAGTAGGTCAGAGAAAGTACTGAAGTCTTAAGCAAAAAGACAAATGACAGGAACCGGAGCTAGAAAGAAAGTAGCAGCAGACGGTAAAGAATGCCCAGCATTAACGAAGGTTACTCCAATATCTCTGAAGGCAGGGGCTAGGGGTGCTACATCAACAAATCTAGCTCAAAGGCACCCAAAAAGAAAGGTTGTGAAGGGTGGCTCAACTTCGGTGACCACGGAGAGTGGAGAGGTCGAGATGAGAGTGAAACAGAGGAAGGTGGATGTTTCTACCGCAATGAGCAGGGTAAAGGAGGTGTAGAGTGTTCCTGCTATGAAGGACGAGCTGCTAGCCATAGAGAACAAGCAGAGGGAGGCAGCTTGAATAGGTGTTGTAGAACTAAACGCTTCCGCGCAGTTGAAGCTGAGTAGTGTAAGTTTATGATTCTTTGTGCTACTCAAATTTTATATTTGTTTTTGAGCCTAAATGTGTATTATTTCTATTGTAAGCTACTCGAATGTTGAAGGGCATATGTCTCAGACTCGAGGATGGAAGGGCCGAGCTAGAGAGAGGGAGAGCTGAGCTCGAGAAAAGGGTAGCCCAACTAATGGCGGATTTAGGTTTAGAAAAGGAGTGCTCGGTCTGTGCGAAGGACTCGTACCGGGTGATGATGCACGAACTTGATGAGGAGGCAAAGAAGAACATCGAGGATGTTACGGCTACTCGTGACAGCGATGGGCAGAAAATCCTCGAAGTGGGATACTCTGTGGCCGACATCGAAGCCATCATAGTGGGGCACTATATTGAAGAGGCCGAAGCTGATGAGGAGCTTGATGTTGATGGTGGCCCTCTACAAGGTATTGTGATAGGGTTAGATGTGGTTTCCTCTAGGACTGATATAGAGAATCTCATAGAGAATCGCAGGGGAGATGAAGACCAGGTAGAGTAAAAACTTTTTGGAGTTTGTTTGTGATGTTTGATTGTGTGAGTTGAAAACTGTGATTGTATGGTATATACTTTGAGGATAAATTTTGAATAGTCTAAGAGATGTTTGTAAATATCGATTTATAGGAACTTAAAGGTATGTGCCTCAGAATTGAGAAATTAGAGAGGGCTCTCTAAGGAGAAAAATGCCTCAGCAACTCTGTTAAATTCACAAACAGAGCTACAAGTTAGAAAAGAGCTCGAAATATCTAACTTGTACGTTTTGCTACTCTAGAGCTACAAAGTAAAGTTAGAAGTCAGATATAGATCATAATGAATGATAATAATCAAGTATGTTCAGACCGTTTCGGAGTTTTAGAAAATTAGGGCATAGAAAATGTGTACCTTGAAATAGTATGAGACATTGATATAAGTGCCATTAGTGTGAGATAACTTCGTAACTTGAGAGCGAAGTATAATCCCAGCTTTGTTGGCATGTCAGAAATAGAATTTTCTATAAATTTGTAAAGCTAACTGTAGTTTGTATTGATGTTATCTGTGAAGTATCGTTGAATCGAGCTTGATGATACAGGTCGAGTTAGAGATTGTCCTCTTGAGCAAACAAAAAATGCTTCAATACAATCATCAATTTGGGGCTAAATTTGACAGGATGAACGAAGCATATGAAAATAGGGAGGATCAATATGTCAAAGTTTAAATCCAGCTTGCTGAGGTGAAGAAAGATGTAAATGAGCTGACCCAATAGATCGACAGTAAAGATGTTGAAAAAGGAAAACTGGAGGGGGAGCTCGTGAGTGTACATAACAAATTAGCAAAGCTAAGTAGTATGATAGATTTTCTTATAGTGGAAGGTATAGAAGTGGACGTCATTCAATACCCTATCAGGTCGTTAGATGAACTGCGAGAAAATGTGGCTAGTTTAAAGGGTTAATTAGCCAAGAAGGAAAATGAACTTGTGAAGGCGCGAGATGATTTAACTACTTCTAAATGTGTGGTCGAGCAGTTGAGTGAGGCTATGCCTGCTAAAGATATTAAACTTCGGGTGGCCCAAAAACGGTATGACAAACTGAGTAAGAGGGTTGCGAGGTTGAAGGCAGATTTGGCCATGGTCAGTTCGCATGCTAAGACAGCCGAGGCTGGAGAGTGGTAAAAAAAATGATGTTATGGTCTTGACTGCCAAGGGTGATATGGTTAACCTATCAGTTCAAATTAAAAAGTTGGAGGCAGATCTTGTTTATGTTTGAGCTGTCGTAAGGAAAGTGAACAAATGAACTAAAAAGAGTGACTATAAGTTAGAGGTCGCTCTCCATAAAGGGCAAGAGCTACAGGTAGCTATGAAGAGAAAGAATGAGCTATTTAAAAAAACTTGTGTTGTGGGAGGTGATGTAAACAAGTTGGAGTTGATAGTACTTCGCAGTCAAGTGGAGGAGCTGACAACGATGAATATTGTTGAGTTAGATAAAACAGGGGGGACAATATCGTAGCAAACTGAGGTGATAACACACTTAGAGCAACGCGCAGAGCGGGTAAGTACTTCAGACGCGAATTTGCAAAAGCATCATCAAAGAGTAAAAGAACAATTCACCAAGTTAGTCATACCAAACCGAGAGAGGATTTGCTCATAAGAGGTGCACTCGAGGGAGCTAATGTCTTTCATTGCCTATTTTGTGGAGAAAAATAAAGAGGCTTGAGCTCGAAAGGGATACCTTGTATGAGTGTGTGGTACTTAGAAGTTGTATCTGTAATGCTGATATAGATCGAAGAAATTGCCTGAACGCCATGGAAATGGAGCTAGATTCCCGACCTGCAGAACTAGCAGAGTAAGGAAGGATTATTGTAACTGCTCGAGCTCCAGAGTTTATGGCTACACGATCTCCTTCATAGGGGAAAGTGCGGTTGACCTCCCATAAGCAAAGACCTATAAAAGTGAATTGTGGCTTCTATATTTATAGACATGTAGAGAGATAAAAGCTAGTTTTACCTTTGCTTTATCTTGTGTCTTATAGATAGTAGAGACCATTGATTAAAAGCTAATATTACCTTTGCTTTAATCGTTGATATATTGATTGAAAGCTAGTATTACCTTTGCTTTAATCTATGTATAGATGGGTCGACTAAAAGCTAGTATGAACTTTGGTTTATTCTGTATAGATGGTCGATTGAAAACTAGTATGACATTTGCTTTAATCTATATAGATGGCCGATTGAAAGCTAGTATGACCTTTGCCTTAATCTGTATAGATGGTCGATTAAAAGCTAGTATGACCTTTGCTTTAATCTATGAGATTTAGTAGATTTTACATGTAGTAGAAAATAATGTGGGAAAAAACTTGGAAGTCTTCATTCAGTAGAAAAGAATGTACACTGTTAGAGATTGAAATCTCACTTTTGGAATGTAAAGAACGGGAATAAAGTAAGCTATAATGGAGAACTAGGGATTTAGTGATAATATCATTTTAATCATCTAGTATTCCAGGGATTTGGGATTCGGACACCTTTTTTGGTCGTGAGGTAGTATGATTCAAGGCCAGTGTGGCCAACGATGAGGAAAGGACCTTCCCAATTTTCTGGGAGCTTCCTCGCATTTACTTCTTTTCTGCCTTGTGGGATTTCTCTGAGGACGAGATCGTTGATTTAGAACTCAAGGCTTCAGACTCTTCTATTGTACGATTTGGCCAGTATATAATGATATCAACCTAGGTTGGCAATAGCTCAAGCTCGGGTCTCATCAATCCAGTTGATATTACAGGCCAACTCAAACTCATTTTCTTCATCTGCGAGCTCGTGATCTTTAGCATGGGGGTGGTATTCTGTTGAAATGATGGTTTCGGTACCATATGCCAGAAGGAAGGGGGAATAGCCTGTTGATTATCTTGGTATAGTACGGTATGCCCATAAGACGTGAGGAAGCTCACGTATCCAATTTCCTTTCTTTAATGATTAAAACCATTTCTTGAGTCCATCCACTATTGTTTTCTTGGTGATTTTGACCTGTCCATTTCCTTGCGAGTAGTATCGATTAGATGGGGAATGAATGATGTTGTATTTGTTGAGGAAAGCCACTCCTTTTTTCTTAATAAATGTGGCCCGTTATCAATCCAAATCAGGTGGGGGCATCCGAACCGTATGATAATGTATTCCCGGATAAAATATATGGCATCTTCTTCTCTAGTTCAATAAAGAGGAACTGCTTCCTCCCGTTTCGTAAAGAAATTTTTTGCCACGAGTAAGAAACGTTAGTTACCTGGCGTATTGGGAAATTCACCCACGAGATCGAGCACCCACAGCTTGAAGGGCCAGAATACCTTGCTTGCATGGAATTCGAGTATAGGAGCTCGTATCATGTGCCCATGTCGTTGACATGTGTTGTATCTTTGTGAGTACTCTTACGCTTGCTTGCGTATTCCCAGGTAGAATACTCCTTGTGTAATTGCTTTGTTTACAAGTAACCGACCTGCTGCGTAGGAGCCACAAGTTCCTTCATGTAATTCTTTAAGCATTCCATCAGCTTTCTTTTTGGAAAAGCACTTGAAATAAGGCCTTGTCGCTGATCGGCAATATAAATCACCATTCTGAACTGTATAATGCATCGAGTTTTTGATCAACTATCGACGCTCTTTTAGATTTTCTTGAAGGGGCCTGTCATTTTTTTTTCCAGGCTGAGGTAGGTGATAAAGGGTTTTCTCTAATCGTCGTCTTCCTCTTCATCGCCCCTAGTATTGATCGTGCATACAGAGTAGAGATCAATGTTGGGGGTTGATATTACTTCGATTTGTAGGTATCATGCTTCTGTACCAAAAAACCTGGCTAAGTAAGCCAAGGAATTGGCATGTCTATTCTCACCATGTGGTAAATAGTCAAAAAGGTCCTTTTATGAATCTGCTCATCCTATCAGCAGCGAGGGCTGCATATTTGATCATCTTGCTATTTTTCTTGTATTGTTATAAGTAATTGTGAATGATGAGCAAAGAATCTGTATAGACAGATAGCTCGGGAATGCCAAACTCGAGTGCTAAGTCGTGCCCATGAATTAAAGCTTTGTACTATGTAACATTATTGGAAGCTTCAAAATCTAAGCAGATTGATTTCACGATTCTGTCGTTGGATGGGGTAATTAGTACGATTCCAATCCTTGACCCTGCGGATCCTGCTGAACCATCTGTAAGAAGTCTCTACCATTTCCTTGTAATCCATTTAGCTCGTTCGTCAAATGGCTTGGCAGGTGGATATTCTATGATTTCTTTTGAAAGCTCAGGGTCGTGCTCCTCCCAATCAGGATCTTCCACAGGAAAATATGTGTGAAAATTGGTAACGGCTTGACCTTTTTCTGAATTACCTTGTTTAAACTTGATATCATGTTCTCCCAAACTGACCGACAATTATTGCACTCTTTGTGATTTTACTTTTTTAGACAAAACATCCCGTAGTGGGTAGTTTGTCTTAACTTTGACAGTATGAGCTTAGAAGTAGTATTTTAGCTTCTGTGAAGTATAAACGAGTGTTAGAAGGAGTCGCTCGATCTTAGAATATTTCGCTTCTACTGAAGTAAGGATTTTACCGATAAAATAGACTAGTTTTTTTACCTTTCCCTTAAGTCGAATGAGGACCAAGCTGATAGAATTTTTTGTTACTGTAAGTAGATTATCAGTTCCTCATTGTCTACCGGTGTGTTCATGATGGGAGACTTCCCCAGATAGGCTTTGAGTTTCTGAAAAGCTACCCCGCATTCTTCTGTCCACCAGATATCTTCATTGGGCTAAACTTTTCACCATTTGGTACACCCTCAGAGTAGTAAAAATAGCCACCGGCATCGATCTGAAGACTTAGAGATGAATCAATTAATAGCAGCAATCTTGCCTGTGAGTTTTTATACTTCATTCTTTGTTTTTGGAAGGGCATGTTGAGGAGAGCTTGAATTTGATCTGGTTCGACTTTAATCCCCTTCTTGCTGATGAGATGGCCAAGGAACTTGCCTGAGTACACTCTAAATAAACATTTATCAGGATTGAGCCGTATCCTGTATGAGCGTAGAATATGGAAGATCGTAGAGAGATCTGTGATATGGTCCTTGGACAATAAGCTTTTGCACATGAGATCATCGATGTAGACTTTAACAATTTTCCCCAAGTGTGCTTTAAACATTATTGTTATTAACCGCTGATAAGTTGCTCCTACGTTCTTTAGTCTGAAAGATATGACTTTATAACAGTAAAGTCCCCTTTAAGTGATGAAAGTGGTCATTTCTTGATCGTTTTCTAGGAGAGGTATCTGACTGTATCCAGAAGTAGCATCCATCATAGATAAGAGCTCGTGACCTGCAATAGAATTAAGAATTTGATGAATGATTGGAAAAGGAAAACTATCCTTCGGAGTGTGTTTATTTAGATTGGTAAAATCCACGCAAACTTGGACTTTCCCATTCTTCTTTAGAACTAAGACAATGTAGGAGATCCAATCCATGTACTTAGCTTCTCGAATGAATCCTGCTTTGATCAACTTATCGATTTCATTGTTGACTTCATCTTAAAGATAAGGTGATAGTCTTCTCCATTTCGGTTTGACCGCCGTGGCGTTATTGCTGATGCTCAATCTGTGATATGCCTTAGATGGATCGACTCAGAACAATTCTTCAAAAAGTCCAAGCAAAGATGTCTCGGTTCATTCGTAAGAAGTGAACGAGGGCTTCCTTATTATGTTGGACCAGCTTGGTACCAATTTAAGTACCCCTGCTAGGTCCATCAATGTCTATGTACTCTGCAAGTTCCTCTATTAAAGGCTAATCATCGATATGACCAGCTTTCTGTAATTGCTATGTAGCAAATTTTTCAGATGTGTCGAGAATGGCAGAGACTGTGTTTTTGCAATCTCGGGAAAGCTTTTGACTACTTTTGATTTCATAGATTCTACCTTTGTGTTTGAAGCGAACTGCTTGATGATACGAGAAAGCGATTGCTTCCATGTTGTAGATACAACAACGGCCCATAATCCCTAAGTACCGAGATTTAGCGTTAATGATGTATAATACGACATCGACTGTGACAGGTCCAGTTGTGATAGGTAAGATGATCTTGCCTACTCGTTCCTCCTTAGAGCCATTAAAGCCACTGATATCGATGCCGCTTAGAATAACTTGATCGGCCAATCCCATTTGTTTGATCGTACTTTGGAAAAGAATTTCAATACCGCTACCAGTATTAATCATCATGATATGCATTATGAATTTCTTCATATTCAGCATGATAACCAGAGTGTCATGATGAGGAAACTTGGCGTGACTGATATTGCAATCCTCGAAGGAAATCCCAAGTCTGCGATTACTTGATTCAGGATGGAGCTTAGCTTCTTTATCTTGAGCGGTGAGATCGCAACACTCTAATAATCTACATCGCTTGAATCTGGAAGAGTTTGTAATCTGATAGATCTCGATCATATTACAGTGGTACATATGGTATAAGTATTTTTCCTCGGCTTGATCTTTGATCTGGATTACTTCGACCTGCATCTTGTAGCTACCATTCATGTATGCTTCCAGATCGATAATGTACTCGTGCATTTTTCCGTCTTTAAAAATATATTCCAGTAACCTCTATAAAGTATAGCAGTTGTTAGTTTCATGATGATTTACCTTGTGATGCATGCAATATAGTTTACCTTCAATCGGTTCTAGTGGTTGAGATACATGATAGAATTTGTTATTTACCAGCACTGGAATAATTGAAGTGATCCAAACATTCATCTTAGGGAGGACCGTCTTGGGTAATAAATTACATTTTTTAGATTTGCCTTTGTTTTCCTTAGAACGTTTTTGATCACCCTGGTCCTCCTTTGGTATATTGTTGCATTCTGTGTCTTAACCTTTAGTATTAAGATAGATTTAGTAGATTTATGCCTTTCAGTCATCATCCTTTCCAGGTTAACATACAAATTGACCTTGGTAAGCATGTCTTCCAAGGTCGGGGGCTTGTTTAAGAAAAGATGCTCCTTTGCTTTACAATCGAGTTGTAGCGCATTTATAAAAGCAGTAATAGCTATTTTTTGATCAAGATTATCAACTTTTTGTGCGAGCTCTAGAAACTTCTATGTAAAGACCTCAAGCTTTTCTCCTTATGACTGTTTAAGACTAATAAGAGAATATAAATTCTCTTCCTTATCTTTATTATGAGCATAAGTCTTGAAGAAAATCTTTTGTAGTTGGTCAAATGTGAGGATGGAATCTTCAGGTAGAGAATGGAACCACCGCAACGGTTCTCCTTGTAGACTTGTTGTGAATAGATGGCATAGAATATGGTTGAGATTTAAATACAATCCCAGTGAATCACGGAATTGCTGAATGTGCTCCTTCGGATCAGTGCCCTTGTATTTACGTATCTTTGGAGTATGGACACCTGTTGGTACTTCCATATCAAATAACACTTCGGCAATCGGACTACCATGTAACTTGGTAAAATTGTCCTTACTGCCTAGAGCTTGAGCTTCAATCAACTCCTTGATACATTGATCCATGTGTTCTTGTGTGATGTACTGACATAATGCCTGAGTAACTTGGTGAGATGGTCGAGGATTATAAGTACCTATACCCTTGCTAAAGCGTTCTTGAGTTGGTATCCGGTATTGAGGTCACTGTTATTTCTCTTGACGTTTGGAAAGCTGGAGACTCCAACTAATATCAGACTTAATCATTCTCGTATAGAAACTCAGGAGTTTACTGGCACTTGATCACGATCTCTGGTAAGGGGAGCGTGTTGAGTATCCTGTAAAGCTTACAAAGAGATTTGCATAGCTGTCATCTATTCTTCATGTCTCTTGAATACTGTTAGACGAGCTTGACACTTGCTTTCGAGTTCTTGGTCGCAGAGATTCGCCTGTAGTTCAGCGAGCTATTCTGGTTCAACTTAAAGATCAAGCTAAACTCTTGTTGTTGGTCACTTAGAAGTGACCATGATTGGAGATGGATAGTAGAGTAAATATATGTCTTAAGATATCGTGGAAATGTCTTCTTTCCCACCAATGGCACCAAATGTAATGGCCTAATTTCACAGCTCGAAATTAGATCTTAGACCAAATGTACTTGTGACAAAAATTAATATAATAAAAGAAATGATACAGGTGATTTAGCATGGAAAACCTTTGAATAGGTAAAAAATAATGACCTCGAGTTGAGGATTTGGTAACTACAACTTTTATTGCTTGAGGCTAATATCTTATTACAAATGATGCCTTGAGCTATAAATACTTGATCTTGAAAGATAAAAATTCTTGTTGTTTTAGAATATACAAATTTTGGTCCTTATCTCCTCTGGAACTTTTCCTTTATATAGACTGTGCATGCAGTTCATTATCGTATAGAAGCACGTTCTCCTGAAAATGGGGTAAGTGGTAGTTGAATGTGTAACTATTAATTCGTGTAAGATATGTGTCTTTGATTTGTTCATATTTTTTGTAGTGCTCGATCCACGTTCTTTATCAGTTCGTGGTCTAGGTGGCAATGTTGATTGTACATGTTACGTGTATAATGCGCTAGTCTAATATTGAGGTAGTTTGAGTTTGGACTTGGTCGAGGGATAGGTCCCTACAGTTGATATCTGGTTATGTTAATTGTTGTAGGTTTAAGGAGGTATTACTTATTTTTTAGGATATGTTTATAGATAAGCAAATTGAGCCAAATCGGGCCACATTATCGAGTGTACTCATTGCTTATGTGCAGCTTGGGGCATTGGATCAAGGAAGATGGGTACATTTGTATATTGATAAGAATAAGGTGGTTTCATAAATTGATAAGAATAAGGTGGTTGTGAATTCCATCTTGGGGACAAGCTTAGTAGATATGTACGCCAAGTGTGGGTACATAGAGGAGGCATTTTGGGTATTTGAAACTTTGCCTCGGAAGAATGTTTATGCTTGGACCGCGACGATCAGTGGGTTGACTATGCATGGAGAAACTTAAAGATCGTTGAATCTTTTATATCTGATGTTAATGGATGGAATTCTACCTAATGAAGTCACCTTTGTTGGAATTCTCTGTACATGTTGTCATTGAGGTTTATTAGATGAAGGTCGTAGATGTTTTAGTTCCATGAACCAAGTTTATGGTGTTGAACATAATGTGAATCACAATAGTTGCATGGTTGATCTACTAGGTCGAGTGGGGAAATTGGGCAAAGCATTCAAATTAATTAAAAACATGCCAATGGATGTTGGTGTTTGGGGAGCTTTTTTTAGTGCATGCATCATCCACAAAAATTAAGAGCTAGGCAAGCAAATAGGAAAACACTTAATCAATTTATGACCAAATCACAGTAGTAAATATATACGTCTGGCCAACTTATACGCAATCTGTGGAAAGTGGGATGATGTAGCTTGAATAAGGAAGCTTATGATGGAAAAAAGGGCATAAAAAATACAAGGATATAGCATGATGGAGGTTGATGGTGTTACTCCTGAATTTATTGCAGGGGTTAATCCGAATTTTTGATCCAAAGAAATCATTTTTCTGTTAGATGGACTCATGCTGCAATTGAAGCTTGAGAAGTATGCACTAAACACTTCTATATTATAATTTGACCTAAAAATTAGTTAAGGCAAATATAGAGAAAGTCTTTTGTGTTGAATTTTGAATCATATAACCGCTAAGCATTCTTCATGCGAAGATGATTGAAGTGTGTATTTTTGGTATTAAGCTTGCCTCTCTTCTTAGGAATATCTACTTTCATTATTTTATGCAGCCCTCACTTGGGATACGCTGACGGTACATCACGAGAAAAGAAGGAGATCTTGGTATGCCTTAGCAGTGATTTTTAGAATATTTTGCAAAGGTAATCCATTACTGTTAAAGGCTTAAAATTCCAACATGGTGTAGATCTTTTGAAAAGAAAAAAGGATTTATCAAAAGAAATGAATTAAAGATTTTAAGATACTGTGTCAAGCCACTGGGAATAAATATCTGGATTGAAGATATCAAGAAGTTGTATTGAGCTACTATGAAGCTCTTAATATATATTAATGGGATATGGGAAAGCAAGCAAACTACATATACCATTATACCAATGATGATAGGTGTTGTTTGCTGTTTACAGAAATAAAAGCGAATCTGGAGCTCTTACCTTACCTTTCGGATTGCTCGAAACCCCAAATAATAGTGCGCTCCTGAAGAAGATCACTAACTTCCGATATCTGCATTCACTACCCAAGGAGCAAGTTCTACTTCTGCTAGCAATGACAACCTCACTTCTGAAGTTCAGAAGGTATTGTGGGATATGGTCAAATCAAATGAGATAGATGGGCCACTATTTTTCAAGGGTTTGAAGTTGTTGGAAGGAAAAGATGAGCACAACTACAGGGCGATCTTTCTGGGGCTTGAGACAGAGCATCGTATTGGCTTCCATCAAGCCCTCTTAAGTTGATAGAGAGGCAAAATACTCTTAGGACTTATTTATTTGCGTATTTATAATAATTTGTAAGTCTAATTTGTTTGCTCATTTGTAGTAACCTCAAACCAATGTTGAATCTTTATTTGATTTTGGGAACCAATTTATTTGTGTTTTCTATATATACAGATTCATTTCTATGTATATGTGGTGTTGACGGTGGTGACAAAGGGGTGGTGGTGGTGGTATTAGTGATGAATAAGTGGGGGTGTTTGTGTGTTTTCTTATAAGTTGAAATGGGTTTTAGTATTTACAGTTTTTAGTCAGATCTAACTAGCCATAAAATAAACACTCCAAGGCATCCACTTAGATAATGATTACATCTTAGTAAACTCAAATCAAGTTAGACTCAGATCAACTCAAACTCAGATCAACTCGGAGGTAAAAAAGCAAATGGCCCCTTAAACTATTTGATGGCATGTCTAGTCATTTACCAGAGGTCAAGAGTAACCTATGCCATAGGAAATGCTTTCAACAAAAAATTTGGGTGCTTCACATATAATTTGTTTTAGGCTCTAGTAATATTTAATAAATAAGTACTGCCGCTCTTTGTGGATGTTTTAGTTCTACATTGGTTTATGAAGTATTTTATGTGCGATCAGAGTTATTTCGAACATTTCAATTTGTGGAGTATTAATTAAGCATCGTCACCTGACCAAATTTCGGGTGTTGATTATTTATGGGATACAACGGGCCAATAACTACAATGTATTAAGATCTGACAATAAGATCCTCCAGTGATACGTTCTAAATCAGGTGATTAATCTTGTATTTGATTTCAATGAGCAGGGGCCTTCAAGAAAGCAAAAGTTGTCCCACATTGTCATTCTGTTCTTTTCTTTTGGAGTTGGAAGTTGCTTGTGGGAATTGATCCCAAAACCTCTTGGCTTTTATTTTCCAAGCACAAGTCCTACCAACTAAATAAGCTAGAAATACATACATGCATCACAATCATAGAAAAATTCGATATTACTGAAGAAAAAAAAATTAGCTCGCTAAATCCCGACCTTGATTGTGCCAAACTTTTTGTGGGCCAGTGGCTTTGTACTAATGGTAAAGTAAAATAAAGTCGACGCTTAGTATTCTTCATAATTAAGCATGCATTGTGTAATGCCAAAATAAAGCGTAAAAGAAAGATATGGGCTTGAGTTTTTCATGTAATTTCAAATTTGTTGTATATCTCTTCTTCATTACCAAGAATTGAAGATACTTTAGTAATGCTAACCAAAGTACCATAGATATTTGTGGCTAACCCGGAGTTAAACGGGTTCAGTTGCTTTCAGGTGATGATGCACGAGGCGGATCAATATGGCCGGATATGATGTCTCAAATGTAGAGGCACACTCCCGCTAACCACGAGGCTCCCAGGTCGTTGGATGACCTCCCCACTGATAGACGAGCACGTCTTAAGGGAAGCTCTCTTAACAAGCCACGAGCCACGACAAAAGCAATTTATACCGATGAACACTTTATGCCATGCCAACATGGAAAAGTAGAGCCTAAGATCCTGGAGGGGTATCCTAGGAATTACATGTGTCACGTAAGCCAGATAACTTCTAGGTCAAGACTATCCCTATAAATAGAGAGAGAAGGTGACCAAGGAAGGGATTTTCTTTTTTTAGAACCTCTTCCTCCATCTACTAAACCCTAGCAGCTCTAGAGGAAGAGGAAGAAGAGACCCAGATAGAGTTGAGTGGTGCCCTCCTCTTGTGAGACATGTCAAGCACAAAATGGATAATCACGTATTGTCGTCCCTGAGAGGATCTCGAGGACTACAATTGGAGCCGTTTGCGTCCTCAAGACTAAACTTTATACCACCGCGCGTAGATAGTGGCTTCCAAGCAAAATCGGACCCAGGAATAAGCGATGGAAGAGATGAAGGTTGCACTCCTACAACTACAGAAGGAAATGCTGACGAAAGAAGATTAGATTCGACAACTCTAGGTGGCTGACAAAATGAGAAAAAATCCTGTTGTCAGCAATCAAGTGTCAACCGGCGTCCCGGCAGCCTTCGAGACCGTTGGAGATTTTACTCTACACGAGGTGGTACTCAACGACTAAAACGTCCAAACTCATTCCCATTTACCGCCAATATACAAGCCGGTCTACGAGCCCCAAACCACCCCAACTTATAAACCAATTTTGTGGCCTCGAGGGACAGTACTACAACCAGTTGAACAGCAACCTTTACCACTAATCCAACTGTTACAACAACTTGGAGAGCAACGACCCCCACCCCCATGGCCAACATACTAGATTATCCAAACCGGCCCACCTCCACTTAGTCGGATCGCTCCACAATACCAAAGTATGCATCCCCCTGCCCCTGTAATGTGCCCAGTGGCCTCATATGATAATTATTATGATATCCATCCTCAGTGGCATCAACAATTTAACCCTGACAATCTATTTTATCCACCTGGGTATAACTATAGGCAGTATCAGGAAAGAAACCCACGCCCCCCAGGAAGGAATGACCCTGCCTACAATGATTGCTTCAATGAACGGTACTAAGAAGTGCAACAGTTTGGACAACCATACAAGTCATGCAAAGAAAGTTACTATGATGAGTCGTCAATCCGGGGAAGATGAGGCCCAAGAAGGGACGAAGGCAGAAGTGACCAACTACCCTTAACGGTTGTAGAGACGTTGATCAGAAATCTACAATATAATGACCCGGCCAAATGGTTAATGAAAGAAACTCAACGAAAGATACATAACACCACATTCACGGAGAACATCTGGAATTAGACACAGGAGCATAGTTATTCCAGGCCAAAGATAGAAGCCTTCAACGGAAGCCAAGACTCAGGCCAGCACATCTCGAAGTTCCAGTATGGTATTGACCTACAACACCATACCGACGAGCACATGTGCCGCCTATTCCCCCCGACCCTGTCAGATGGGGCCCTTGCCTATTTTTAAAGCCTTGAACCCAACTCGATATCCACCTTCGAGCATCTTTCACTGGCATTTATTGAAAAATACCTGCATAACCCAGCAGTCAAAGAAGCAACTAGCAGAGCTATTCTCTCTAAAAGAATAGGTCAAAGAAAGTATCGACTTCTTTATTAAGAGGTTCAAGAATGAGCTAATACTCATTGAACGAGTACACGCCCAGATAGCTTGTTTGGCATTCATGGGCACATGCTTACCTAGTTTAAAGTTAGGCAAAACTTTGCACATGAAAAGTCTAAAAATACTGGAAAATCTATACGAAAAGGTACGAAAGTACTAGAACATGGAAGCGGGCAACTGTACATCAGCCTCCTAAATAGTTTCCCTTCACAGTACCATCTCCGTTTTATTACTAGTAATGCCCAAACATTTAAGAGATATGGCTGACATACAGTGTAGGAACGACAAAGGTAGAAACAAAGAAGAGTAAATAGAGATCCTCAAGGAAAGGTTGAACCCCCCCCCCCCCCCCCCCCTCCGAGAAGGTAAGCCAAAGGTCGAGCATTAAGAATGGTACTCACCCAGCAAACTCACTATCACACGAATGGAGCTCCTCATCATTGCCATGAAAGACCTGGACTACAGGAAGCCACACCCAAAGCCCGACCACCCATAATGACCCTATAATGCCCACCACAAGGTCCATGACCACAAAACTAAGAAATGTTATGACCTTATCAACATGACGGAGACATGGTTCCAAAGAGGGCGTTATACTCAGTATTTGAAATAACCAATCACAACGGAAGACATGCTCCCATTTGGGCGCTAGCAGAGCCAACAATATATGTGCAAGTACATGGACACGATGTAGTCTACGAGATGATACCCAGAGACATTAATGAGGCACAATCCCAAAAGGCCATTTCCAACTCTACGAGATAGTGTTACAAACTGAGCGATAATCAACGAACTGCTCATGGTATTACGGTAGTCCCAGATATGAATAACGGTCAAACTATATACTTCTCAGACAAAAACATGGGGTCAATATCCCACCCCCATGACGATGCATTAGTTATTTGGATTATGATCGGAGAAATCTTGGTCATACGGATGTTCATCGACTCTGGAAGCAAAGCAAACATCCTCTATCACGATGCTTTGCTGAACATGAACATGCAGGACTGCATGATCCCCTCAAAAATATAGATCTTAGGTTTTAGCAGATCTACCGAAAGAGTAGTAGAAGTGTTTACCACCCAAGTATAGGTTGGACCCGTAATAATGTCCATAACCTTTGTTGCCATAATCAATCCCTCAGTCCACTATAACAGCATCCTCGGAAGGGAATGGATCCGTGGAATGAAGGTAGTACCATCATCCTACCACTAGGTAATACGTTTTCAAACAAAGTTTAGAACGTACCAAATATGAGGCTACCAAGTAGCTGCTCGTATTTGTTATGTAAACTCCCTTAATAACTTAGCCGCCGTTAAAAATTCTAAAAAGAATGGGGAAAGTTAAAAAATAGATGAATAGCAACAAACAGGGAATGATCCCATGGCAATGGACTCGTCCCCCGTCCGTGACCATCCAGATAAAATGGATATCGACATATAAAATACCCATGATTAAAACGATGTAATTATAAACATATTTAGCATATAATGGACACTGCTTCTCGTAAGGCTGTCGAGGTCGCAGAGCCGGTCGATAAAATTAACCTCGACGGCCCTACGAGAACTACATATATTGGTTCCCTTTTAATAGGGGAAGAGTACTCAGCCCTTATAACCCTCTTGCAATGATACAAGGATGTATTCTCTTAGTCGTTTGAGAAAATATTGGGCATCGACCCTAGCATTACCTGCCACCGATTGCACGTTAACATCAAGTAAATACCTATAAATCTGAAGCCAAAGCGAACAGCTCCAGAACTGCGAGCAGAGATATGCGAAAAAGATCAAAAACAACTGAAGGCTGAGTTTATAAGGCCCGTCAATTGTCCTCGATGGATAGCAAACATGGTGGCAGTCTTGAAAAAAAATGGTAAAATACGAGTCTGCATTGATTTTACAGATTTAAATAAAAATTGTTTAAAGTTTCCCCGTGCCCCTCATAACAAGACTAGTGGACTCCACGGCTGGCCATGAATGAATGTCATTTATGGATGGTTACGCAGGATACAACCAAATACCTTTGGCTAATGAGGACCAAGAATGTACTTCATTCACAACTGAGCAGAGCTTGTATTATTATACCATGATGCCTTTCGGCCTGAAAATGCAAGATCCACATACCAGCGACTGGTTGCAATGATGTTTGAAGAGCAGCTAGGAAATATAGTGGAAGTCTATATTAATGACATGCTCGTTAAAAGCAAGCCACAAAATGACCATCTAGCCGACTTGGAGACTATGTTCACCAAGCTTATGCATTAATGAATGCGACTCAATCCTGAGAAATGTAGTTTTGGAGTTCATCGAGAAAGTTCTTGGGGTTCTTGGTAACTCAACGAGGGATCGAGGTGAACCCCGACATGATACGAGTCTTAGCATGTATGCCATCACCTCAGATACTGAAGGAAGTTTAAAACTAGTAGGTAAAATTACAGCGCTCGGTCGCTTCATTTATAAAGCCTCGTACAAATGTCGACCACTATTTTAATGTATTAGGGATAATAAGATATGTCAATGGAACATGAAATACGAGGAAGTTTCCAGGAAATGTTGAGATACTTGGCCACACCCCCAATCCTCAGTGCACCGATTGAAAACGAGCTCATGGGCTTATACTTGGGTAACACGGAGGAATTAATTAGCACAATCCTCGTTAGAATAGATGTTAAAATTGAGAAACCATTACATTTCATCAGTAAGACCCCTTGTGGGGGAAAAATTATAGTATTCTACCGTCAAAAAACAAGCTCTCACCTTGGTATACGCATCACAAAAACTAAGACCATACTTCCAAGCCCATAAAATTAAAGTTATCACGACCCAAACATTAAAGCAAGTATTTGCAAAGAAGGATAAAGCACGCCTTCTTGCCGACCACCCTATTAGCAACGATCACTGGATCAATGAGGAAGATAATGACTAAGTACATCCCTTCTTGATGACACCAATGCACCATTCATGAAGGGGTGGCGATAATATACAGACAAGTTGGTTAATCCCAGCGGCTCAGGGCTCGGGGTCATGTTAGTCACTTCAACTAATGACAAGATAGAAAAAGTAATCAGAGTCAACTTTTTGTTAAATAACAACGAAGCGAAGTACGAAACCCTTTTGTGTAGGATAAATACAGTATTGGCATTGGGCATGGAAGAAATTTCCATCTTTACTCATTCGCACCTAGTTGTTAACCAGCATAGCAGGACATTCCAGACCAATGGGAAAATGGCAGAGTACATGGAGATCTTGAAGTGAGGGATCAAAAAGTTAAAAAAATATACCTTGAATACATCCACCGAGGCGAGAATAGACATTTGGATGCCCTCGCTTACCTAGCCGACATCATCAGTGATCGGCTAAGAGTTATCCAAGTCGAGGTACTCGACCAGCTGATCGAACGTCCTGAAATGCGATAGAGAAGTAATTCATATCAATAGTGAAGCTCCAAATGCAAAAACTGACTAGAGAAAACCATTTACTGATTTCATGGGTGAGCTTCACATCCTCCCAGCAGACAGGTTGGCAGCGGAGAGTATTCGTAATAAAGTACAAAAATATAGAGCAATAAATAGCGAGCTCTTTCGGACGAGCTTCTACACCCTACATCTTACTTGTGTTGTTGGGGAACAGGTCACGCCGGTCATCGAAGAAATTTATGAGGGGGTATGCGGAGCACAAATAGCGAATAGGTCCATGGCCAACCGAACACGAACACATAGACTTTAGTGGCTAACAATGAGACATGATTTCATCGAATATGCAAAGAAGTACAAGAAATGTCAGTTCCACGATCATCTTATACATGGCCCTTCCGTAAAACTCCACACAATCTTAAGCCAATGACCATTCGCAAAGTCGGTACAAGACATAGTCAGGGAACTCCCAATGGCAAGCGGGAGACATAAATAACTGTTGGTCGTTATAAACTACTTTACCAAGTAGGTGGAAGCCATCTTAGTTGCATGTATAAGAGAAGAAAAGGTCCCCAGTTTTCTCTGGAAATATATTATCATGAGGTTCGATGTCCAAGCGGTCCTCATGACAGACAATGGCACTCGGTTTATGGGTAGTAAGGTCGTAGACTTTGTACGACCCTACAAGATAAAAAATATTATCATAAATCCCAAGAGAACCATAAGAGATTAGACAGGCTGAGGCGACCAACAAAATGATAATCAATGGTATCAGTATGAGGTTGGATGCCGCCTAAAGCCGATGGGTCGACAAACTACCACATATGTTATGGTCCTATTGAACAACTCCTCAAAAGTGGACAGGATTCACACCATTCATGCTTACCTATGGATCAGAGGCAGTATTGCCCACAGAGGTCATAACTCGTACAACAGGATCCCTGGTCGTTCACATTAAAATCAATAAGAAACTCCTCACTAAAAACCTTAATTTTATTGATGAAACCATGGAGGTGGCCTCGTCCAGAATGCTACGATACCATGAGGCACTGAAACAAAATTTTAACAAACGAGTCCACCTGAGAAAATTCTAAGAGGTGGAATACGTGATGAAAAATCTCTTCCCTACAGTACATAACCACAATAAGGGAAAACTCTAGACAAGCTGAGAGGGACCGTACGTTATCTTAAGGATCGCAGACGATAATGCCTACTAGTTGATGAACAGCGATGATGAAGAATTAAAATCTCCTTGGAACGCAATGAACCTCCGTAAGTGGAACTAGTAAAATTCCCCGCTTTGTACATATATTTTAGCAAAATTTTAATACTTGTTTTGATTAATATCAACATTATTAACACTACTGGGTTCGTTTTTTGAAGTAAAATGAGCCTAAAAATACTGGGGGCATTTTTGAAGTATAATATCCTCCCCAACTACTGGGTTCATTTTTTGAAGTAAAAATGAGCTCCGAAATACTGGGGTGTTTTTGAAGTACACCGTCATCCCTAACTACTGGGTTTTTTTTAAATAAAAACAACTCCAAATTACTAGGGGAATTTTTGAAGTAAAATGTCCTCCCCAACTACTGGGTTTATTTTTTGAAGTAAAAACGAGCACCAAAATACTGGGGGTGTTTTTGAAGTAAAGCATCCTCTCCAACTACTAGGTTTATTTTTTGAAGTAAAAACAAGCTCCAAAATACTGGCAGCATTTTTGAAGTAAAACATCCTCCCCAACTATTGGGTTCATTTTTTGAAATAGAAATGAGCTCCAAAATAAAACATCACATCACGAAATAAAACATACAAGTTCCACCCTTCCTGTACCTCTTTCCGTTCACATGCAGGGAGGGACTCCAAAATAGAACACTGACAGAATTATAGAGCATCATCCAGGCCCCCAGTCCCGAAGAGGAAAGTGGTCTATTTTTCAACCACCAGTACAATCAACGCCTCTATCTCTTCATAACGGGTTTAGGATCATATCTTCATCGCACTTACTGACACAATAGACGATTAAAACTAAATGACCAGATACAGGGGAAAAGTAGGTCTGCCCCTTTTATAACAATAACATTCAATACCAACAATAAATGTTGTTTCGCAATCAGCATCATCAGGTTCATGCCAAAGAACTTGACCAAGTCAATCTAACTCATTCTCAAGGTACACCGGTACCAAAAATGCATGTAACTCCCAATCTTTTCTCCCAAGGTCGTAATAACAACCAAGATATATAGTCCAACGCAGGCAAGGAACAAGCACTTATCATCTTATAAGAAAATGCATCAACTTAGCATAAATATATCTAAAGAACAAACAACCACAGTTTATAATTCCCAGTGGTGCAAACAGTTTTAACCAAATGTTACAACATAGCCACTCCGGGTACTATAAAAAAGCTTGTAGACAACATAGCTACAGGGCATGGCTTGTCTCGGTAGCGGCAGTAGCATCCTCAATAGAAACCTCCACCTCTTCCTCGGTAGTGATATCCAAAGAACCAACTCGTTCGCCTCCTTTTCCATCCCCAGACTCTTCATGCGACCATTGGCGGCCTCCAAGTCCCGTTGGAGCATCACCTTCTCATCCCCAAGCACTTTGGCCTCCTCTGCCAATGCCACCGTTTGCTCCGCCACATACTCAGCCTACTCGTGTTGAACCACTTCTCTGATAAGCTCCTTCTGCTGGACCTACATATCAGCGAGGCATTGCTCCAAGTGGTTATTACGACTAGTAAGATTCTAGCCACGTTGAAGGGCAGCCTCCGAAGTCAGCGTGCATTGCAATTGATAAATAAAAATAATTTAAAGCAAGAATGAGTCGTTTACATACAAGATAAATGTAAGTAAAGGCCATTATAACCAAGATCTTTACCCAAACTACAACAACGACCGCAGTTCACCGAGCGCGGGGGTCTATGAGAACCTCAGTTAAGCGAGTCTTCTCTATCTCCTTATAGGGCATGCTCTAAACTTCCCCTTTAGCAAGCCGCCTGAAAATAGCTTAGCACTACCCATTGATCGGACTGTCTCTTTTGCAAAGGAGTGAGGAAACGGCTCTCGCTATTTTCCCTACAAATCATCTAATTCCTTGTCAACAAGGCCCTGGTGCATAGACTTATGGCGCTTCACGATCAGGGCATCTATCTCGAGGTGGATGCTACTACCCTTCAGCCTAACACTCACACTAGGAATAAGGGGAAGAGAGTACGAGAGACTCGCAGAGTCCCACCCTTTCGCAGCAAGAAAATGAGGCTTCATTTCAATGGTCTCTGAAGACTTATACGTATGAGTGCTTTGTACAGAGATAATATTACTCACGAAATGTTCATGTGGCACACTGTACTTTATTGGGGACTAGCACCTATCAGTGTTAAACTTCTCGTTAAAAATCCGAGTAACCATGTGGCACTCTCTATTTTATAGGCCTAACCAACGAAACTGAGAGCTCTTGTTACCCCTATAAGAGTAACACCTGCGAGGAATAGATAAAACATCATACCACATATCTACAACGAAATTCTATAAAAACAAGATAAGATATAACATACATTTAGTGTTAAAAATGTTATAGCGGAGACGACGATTGGGACCGTCATCAAAATCTAATGCACCGGTCACAAGAATAGGGTGACGACGCCAAAAATTACCCCCGGTAGGCAGGTTAAAACAATTTGGCTTGCCTGCCTTACGAGCAATATAATACCAGTGTCTCTGCCCGGGAACACAAATACCCATGACCCTCTAAACTTTTTGTTTAGCCTTCCCCTTCGAACTAGGATACCTCTTCACCACATATTCTTCCCTCGTCTTCGCCGAGGTACGGGTTTGGCGTCCCTCAGAGAACGCCTTTGAATGTGCACGAGTTATAGGAGATGACGGTACGGGCTTGTCTGAAGCACCTACTCCTTCACCATCGTCCAGAGGACCCACGGGGACCGAATCCTATTACCGGGGATAATGCCCAGTCTTATACTCCACCATGACGTCGGCACAACCTACGTTATAACGAAGAGACACTGAATGGTTAATTAAGCAATAGCCAGCCATTACTCTATAACAATTTATGTTCATCTGACCAGGTGCTCATCCAAACGAGTTTAAATATTTCTTCATGAGGTCATCTAAAGTGAACCGTAGACCGGCATCAAACTACCCCAAGTAGTAAATACACTGGTATGGAGCCAAAGTTTAGCAATCAGGCCAAATCCACTCGTCACTCCCACTCGCCCTTGTACGCTTGTTAACAACATCCAAATATTCCATAGTTATCTCGTCGGTCTCATACTCAGCTAAAGAAGCGGGTAGCCTCCACTCGCTAGGGTAAGGCCAAAAGCTTTCAGAATCATCTCTTGTACGACTACTAATAGTCGCCTCGTGGGCCAAACCCATGGACACCCTCCTGCATGGCATAAAATCCTTGTCGGACTTGACCTCTAAATCACGCTGGGCCGAAGTGCCTGCCTCGTGGTCGTGACGGCCCCCCAGTCCGAGGGTACAGTACATAGAGATCTTGCAGACGACCCTTCCATCGTCGACTCATCTCCAGATAAATCCATCCCCCATTACAAAGACTCTAAGTCAAGGGCACACAGACTCGTACAAGATAAACGATCCTCCCTGCACAAACTAGGTATAACGGTTAGACTCAACTCATAAAAAAAATAAAAAATTAATATATATCAAATAGGATAACCTCAAGAACCTATCGTCCCAAAGGTACATCTCATTTGAATACGGCCCCCCTACCAACTACGGTCCTAGTAAAATCATAGTAAAACTAATTTATAATATGAATTGAAAAACCCTAAATAGAAGAAATAGTATGAAGAACACACAATTGGTGGAAGAATTCCCTTTTAGAGCTTCAATTGTTTAATCGAAATCAATTACAATCGAATTCCTCTTAAACCCTAAGTCTATCTCTTAGAATTTTTATTGATCAAACCTGATCTAATCTTGCTTAGCCTTACCCCTTTATAAGGGTTACAAGTTCCTAGTTACAAAATAGGACAATTATGCCCTGAAATGCCTAAACAATAGGCTTAATTATGCCTATGTTCGAACGGAACAAGTCTCTATTCGAGCAGAAAAAAGTGTATTCGAATAAAATAACTCAGATGCATGATTATTTGAATAGAGTCTATTCGAATAGAACTCAAGTCGTTCGAACGACTCCAAATCTCGTTCAAATATGATCCAGGAGGATCTGGAGAAGACATGAATTTTTCAAGCTTCTATTCGAACAGAATTGTTTCTGTTTAAATACTTTTCAGCCTGAGGAGTTCTATTCAAATATAATAAAATCTATTCGAATACATTTTTGCCTAAGGTGTTTTATTCGAATACATTTTATTCTATTTGAATAGATTTCTGGTATTTCTGCCTGAAGTGCTTTATTCGAATAGATTTTTATTCTATTCGAATATATTTATTTTATTCGAACAGAAACTGGTTTTGCTCGAACAGAAGCGCGATTCAGCCTTTTTCCTTTGGGCGTTGGTTATATTTTTTAGGGGTGTTTTATCTCGAGATGCATTCTTTTAGTATTTTAAGTTCCTAAGTATATAAAGGGGGCATAGGTTATTTCTTTTCTAAGTTAGGTCTATAGGGACATTCTAAGGAAGAAGCTTAGGGTTTAGAGTTTATTTATTGTAATTATTTAGTTTATGTAATTAAATCTCTTATTTTTCCCATCCAATTTGGCGTTCTTCGTACTTTTCTACTAATTAGAGTTTTTCAATCATATTGTGGATTAAGTGGTATCAGTTTTCCAGTTACAATCTTCGGAGGTTGATTGTGGTTTATGGTCTCTACACGTGACCATCTCAAGCAAACGAATGAGAAGCTAGTGAGTCCATTGAAGATCCATCGCAAACCTAATTTGAAGAAGAAGGACGATTTGGAGATGGGCGATTCTGACGATCGACTCACAACTTTGGAAATGACAGTTTCCGACCTAACTTCTACTGTAGGGGAGTTAGTTGAACAATTGCGCCTCACAAACCTCACGAACGCTTCCACTTCGGGAAATGGCAAGGCCACTTGAAGAAGAAAAGGGTTATGGAGTAGGATTGTGAAAAGCATACTACAAAGATCAATAGTGATTCTAGTGATGCCGAATCCGACGAAGAGCAATCGGTTATTGGTAAGTCTACGAATCATATGCGTAATCTTCGTATTGGTTTTAAGATTAAAATTCTGGCATTCGACGGTTCGATCGATGCTGAGATATTGGATAACTGGTTAGATAGGATAGAAACTTATTTTTTAACTTACGAATACACCAACGCTCAGAAAATTTACTTTGAAATTCGTATGTCATGCACTCACGTGGTGGAAACCTTATCGGAAATGCCATGATGTAGGAGATTTGGGTTGGAAAGAATTCAAGGTTTTAGTGCGAAAGTAATTTTATCCGATTGGGTATGAGCAAGAGAAATGGTATAAATGGCACAATTTATGCCAAAAGTTTGAGCAATCCGTATAGGAGAACACTACGGTGTTCCAAAACTAAGCTTTGGTTTTGGACATTGATGTGGACGCGTATGAGATATTTATAAAGTACACGGGGGGTTTATCAGAGTCCATTAGGAGAGAGTTAAAGCTCCTTACTGTGGCCAATATTGAAAATGCTACCGTAAAGGCAATTATCATTGAAGGAAAGTACTTGAAGAGTGACAAAGAAGACGACAAGATCAAGTCGGGGTACAAGTCTAGTTGGAAAAATGAGCATAAGGGAGAGACCAAAGAAGAAGGGTCTTCGTCCAAGGAATTTTATTGTAATCATTGTAAGGTGAGTGGGCATCTTTCCGATTATTGTTGGAAACTTTACCCGAAGCTTAGGCCGAAAGAGGAGAAGCGCAATAAAGAGAAATATGCACTAGCTGCTGAGGTTGTTGACCTTCCGTATTTAGATAAACCGAATACTAAGCTTATACTTATGTTTCAGCGGACTTTGGCTACCGAGGAGGAGAGTCAGGAAGAGCTTTTCCATGTCAGTATTCAGGAAAAGCAGAGTTTAGTCAAGGATATTATGGATCTAGGTAGTCAGAAAAATTTGATTTCTAAGACGTTGGTGAAGAAGATGGGTTTGACGACTACAGCTCATCCTAAGCCGTATGGCTTGGGGTGGATTCAGAAAGATGTGGATGTGATGATCACGAAGCTGTGTACATTCAAGTTTATGATTTCTGAGAAGCTTATTGACGAGGTGATGTGTGAGGTGGTTCATTTAGATGTGTGTCAGGTAATCTTGACTAGCCCTTATCTTTGGGATCGGGATGAGATTCATTACTGTAGAGCTCGCAAGTATCGTCTTGTGAAGGAGGGAAAGGAGTTCCATATCAATGCTTGTAAGGAGCATGTCACTACGTCAAATTTGGTAACGGTGACTCAGGTGAAGCGATTGGTTAATGCGAGCGGCAAGTTTGTGTTATTGGTGCGATCGGTTCAAGAGGGTACGTCGGCTCGAGTGTTGTCTCCAATGACAACATTTTTTAGGTAACAAACTGATTTTGGGAAGTTGCAAGAGGATATTGTGGTACATACTGATCACAAATCGTTCCAGTTCTTTGCTACACAGTCCAAGCTACAGCAAGCTCGCCAAATACAGGGGATGTCATCTCTCCATCATTTTCCCTTGATTATGAAGTATAAGAAGGGAGTAAACAACAAAATGGTTGATAGGTTATCTTGACCCCCATAGCTAACTACTTTCGCTATATTGGTTTTTATGCAGATACAACCTTTAGTTACGTCAAGATGTGTTGCAGGATATGATGATCCTAAAGGGAGTGGTTTGTTTTGCCGAAAGTTGCTTCCAGGTAAGACATGTGTTCGTTTCGATTCGTTCCGAGTTGGGAAGAAGGATTAGCTACCTAGTCAGTCAAAGTGGTACAACAGGGACATAGGCAGCCCCGCATTCCCACTTCTCAAATTCTAGCTTGAGCAGAAGCTCCAGGCTCCTAAAGGGGGGAGCCATGATCCAGGAGGATCTGAAGAAGACATGAAGTTTTCAAGTTTTTATTTGAACAGAATTGTTTTTGTTCGAATACTTTTCAGCCTGAGGTGTTCTATTCCAATAGAATAAAATCTATTCTAATAAATTTTTGCCTAAGGAGTTTTATTCGAATAGATTTTATTCTATACGAATAGATTTCTGGTATTTCCGCCTGAAGTGTTTTATTCGAATAGATTTTTATTCTATTCGAATACATTTATTTTATTCGAACAGAAACTAGTTCTGTTAGAACAGATGCACGATTCAGCCTTTTTTCTTTAGGCATCAATTATATTTTTGTGGGGTATTTTGCCTCAAGATGTATTCTTTTAGTATTTGAAGTTCTCTAGTATATAAAGGGGACTTAGGTTATTTCTTTTCTAAGTTAGATCTAGAGAGAAGTTCTAAGGAAGAAGCATAGGGTTTAGAGTTTATTCATTGTAATTACTTGGTTTATGCAATTTAATCTCTTATTTTTCCCATCTAATTTAGCGTTCTTCGTACTTTTCTACTAACTAGAGCTTCTCAATCATATTGTGGATTAAAATGACTTGGTCAAAATTTAAAAAAAATATCCTAGACCCTCCTGGATCATGGCTCCTCCCTTTAGGAGCCTTGAGCTCTTGCTCAAGCTAGAAATGGAGATGTTGGAATGCGATGATGTCCATTTTCCTACTATACCACTTTGACTTACTAGGTAGTTGACCCTTCTTCCCAACTTAAAATGACTCAATACCACCCCGTCTTGTAGCATGAACTTTCTACTCTAGAATACCATCCACTTATAAGTCATCAGCTAACAGTAGGCGAGTATCGATTATAGAGTCTTTATCTAAAAATGATGGCTCAAACAGCTTCAAATGCTCGGCATTAATCACCGAATACATTTGCATATAAGGTAAAAAATCCAATTCATACTCACATGTCCTGTTAGGCAGCAACTTCCGGCAAAACACACTACACCCCTTGGGATCATCATATTTTGCAACATACTTTAACTAAATAATAGGTTGTATCTGCATGGCTACCAACATAGCAAAAGTAGTTGGTAATGGGGGTCGAGATAGCCTATCAGCCATTTTATTATCCACTCCCTTCTTATACTTGATAATCAAGGATAATTGTTGGAGATACGGCATCCCCTTCATCTGGCGAGCTTGTTGTAGCTTGGACTGTGAGGCAAAAAATTGGAACGTCTGTGATCAGACTGCACCACAACCTCCTCGTGCAACATCCCCATATCATTTTATTGCTTATAAGACGTTGTCATTATAGAGAACTCACTAGCCGACGTACCATCTTGAACCGGTCGTACGAATAACGCAAACTTGCCGCTTGCATTAGCCAACCGCTTCACCCACTACAAAAAAAATAATTATTAGGGACCAGATATTTGAGACAGAGTAAAATTTGTCTCTAATAATCAAATATTTGGGACGGTTTTGAATTAGTCTCTAATATTTTAGTTTATGAGACAGAAAGAATTACTTTGTCCCTAATAATATAAGTTTAGGGACTGTTGAATTTGGGCGTCCCTAATTGTGTAAGTTTAGGGACTCCTGGATTTGGTTGTCCCTAATTGTATAAGTTTAGGGACTGCTGGACATGGCTGTCCCTTATAATTAACAAAAACGAAAATGAAAAGGCCAATTCCATTCACGCAAGTTAACTCCCCTTCCTAACAATCCTTCCTCCGTCAACTCTCTACGACTGCGATAAGCCCCAATACACAATCACAACCCTAAAATTGATACCCTAATTCCTTTATTGTTACTGCTTTTGGTGATTTACTGAATTGATAGTTTATGATTTATTGAATTGTTAGTTTATGTTTATCTCTAGTAACCACAAAATAGATGATTTCTGAAATTGGTACTTTCTGATGTACAGTGGAGAAAAAGAGGAATCCAAAATTTAAAGTGTTGGTGGATGTTGTTAAACGTATTGGGTTGATAATGTGTGTGATGTTTTGAGGGGGTTTTCGTGGTTGAGTGTCGAAAAGCTTTGGCGATGGAGGTGTTCAATACTCTCGTGCCTTTCATTGTCATCTTCTATCTATAAGGAGTCTAGTTAATTGACACTACAAGAAAAATGGGCAATGGCCACTGATAACTTTTAGTTTTTGCCAATGTTTTATCAGTGACAGAGTACCACAAGTTTATCATGGCTAATAACATATTGTAGTAACCAAAGGTTTATCTGCCAAAAGAGATACTGAAATCAAGGGTCTGTATTAAAAAAAATCGTAGCTAAATACACAAATCCGTGACAAAAAATATTGCGCGAAATGTTTTAGCTCCAGCCTCTATTTAATTCTCGCTGTAGTATGCAGCGAAATCAAAAGATATAAACCTCTTTGTTTTCTTCTCTCTGCTCGAAATTTCATAAACGAAAACTTCAACTTCTTCACCTCTCTCTCATCGATTTGGTAAACAAAATTTTAATCTCAATTTGGTTATTGTTTGTTTCTAATCAATTCTAGTATTTAGAATCTGATTTCATACTCGATTTGTTAATAATCTCAAGTTGTTGATTTCAATCCATCAATTCAAGTTCTCAGATATGAAATCACTTAATTGGTCACACTACAAGAAAAAGGGGTAATAGCCACTGATGGCTTTTATAGTTTTTACCATAGTTTTATCTGTAGTAGACTACCACAAGTTTTATTGTGGCCAATAGGCTATAGTAGTGGCCAAAAGTTTATGTACCAAAAGAGACATCAACGTGTTACAAAAAATCGTAGAGAAAAACACAAATTTGTGGCAAGAAATATTGATGGAATATTTTAGCTCATGCCTTGTTTACTGCTCTAAGTATGCAATACGCTAAATCAAAAGATAAAAACCCATTTATTATCTCTTCTCTCTGCTCGATCTAGGTATTTCTGAAAACAAAATTTCACCTCCTACACGTTTTCTCTCCTTGATCAATTTGAATAAGCCGAACTTCAATTTGAGTTCTCTCTTATTTGGGTATTTAGAAACTGATTTCAATTGATTTCAATCGGTGCATTGTTCTCAGACTTGTTGATTTCAATCGATCAGTTCAATTTCTCAAAGTTCATTTCAATCGGTGATTCACAGGTACACCTCTCTCTCTCTCTCTCTCTCTGAGTAACTTTTTGTCGGGCTTCACCTTCATTGCTTATCTCCTCTTAAATCAGGTAAATAATTTAGTATCCTAAGAATTGAACTTTCGTTTCTAAATGAAATTATTGGCTGTTTGGTTAGGGTTTCGAATTTGTAGTTCTTGAGTTTTTCTAATTGATAAAAATTCAATGATTCATGGGTATTTGGGGGTTTCATACTATTGTAGTTATGGGTTTAATTTTGGTCAGTAATGGGGAAAGTAATATTATTGCTTCAAAATAAACTCTCTGGTTTTTAGAGTTTTTTCACTTGTGAATTTGGGGGTTTAGTTGTTTTTATCTATTTAATTTGATGCTGATATGTGGTTCCTGTTTAGGTATTAATCCTTACCTTTAATTATAGATCATGGGACATGTTAATAAAGATGACTATCTCTGATAAGGAATATTCATTAATTTGGGGGCTAGCAAATAGTTTTAGACATGTATATACTTTATTATATGATTGCAACTTTAATAAAATGTTATTTACGACTGGGTGAAGCTGCTTTAATTTATGTTTTCTTACTGAAGCAATTGGTTCTTTATCGGTTGCATACTAATGACCATATTTCTTACAATCTAAACTCTTAGCTGGAAATCATAGCATTGCACAGGTTATCCAACTCAGTGATATGGAAATCATAGTATTGTACAGGTTAGTACTGGAAGATCGAAAGGATATGGGTTTATGAGTATTTCTTGTTTATGGCTTTAGCTTATGTGGAATTCAGTGATATGCTTATTGCAACGGTAGTAGTTTGATAAATATTTGATAGGTATATAAACTGAAAGGGCGAAAATCCCTCCTTTAGTAGTGTTCATGTATGTGAAAAGAGAATGATGGACCTTTTGCACACATTGAAATGTCAACTTTTCTTCACTATTGGGTAGTGCTTACTGGATTTATATTATTACGATTAAAGCTCAAGGCTATCAGTAGGATTCATCCCTCTATTAAAGTTGAAAAATTCTGGAAAGGTGAGAAAACAGAGGAGGAAGATCCACAGATTAATATATTTATTAGACCGTGTCAAAGTCGATCCTGGGTTTCTCGGGCGGTTAGGTCTTCACAAGTGGATTCACAGATGAAGAATCTTCCTGCAACTGCTCAGGTGATGTACATATAATACGTTCTTCTAAGTCTATTTTGTTAAGTCATTAAACTCCAATAAGCCTTTGTATTTATAACCATCTCTGCACATATACAAGTAGCTGCTCAATAAGGTTCTTACTTAGCAAATTGTTTTAACCGCATGAAAGAGTGTGAAGAAAATCCAGAGGGTCCACTGAGATTTAGGGGAATTGGACGCCATAGATTTCTCCCATTCAGGTATAAGATTGTCTTTGCTTTAACAATTATGTTATGTAATATTGAGTGCAATTGTACTGTTTGAATATTAATTATACTTTAGTGCCATTAATGCTCCACTAGATGTATACTGTATGTTAGGGAACTTCAGTACAGACCAGTCTAAGTATGTTAAGGCTGCTTGTTATTACTCTCTGTTTAATGTTACTTGAGTCATTAAAGTACCTATTTATTTACAAGTGAATGTGGTTGTTATCAGAGAATATCTGATTTCTGTGCACGAAAACGCAATTTCTCTTATTTGATTCCTTGAGGAGTTTTTCTTAGTCTCAAAGTACAACAGTTGCCTGATTACAACACAAAAGGATACATAAACATTATGCCAAAAACACGGCCCAGAAAAGATTGCAGAAGCATTCAGCCTAACAGTAAATAGCGAACTCAATCTCTATTTTTGTGTGTAGATTTTGTCCAGCAAGCATGCATTCCCTCGAGCTAACAGTAAATATCGAACCCAATCTCTATTTTTGTTAGCTCATAGATTTTAGGTTCGATATTTACTGTTAGGTATAAAAATATGTAAGGTAGGACTTGCTCGACTTTTAAATCTCTGGAACTGAGAGATCTGTGATGGTTGATGCCAGAACCATTATTCTGGTTATTAAGGAAATGTAGGAAAGTCCAAAGCTCGGGCATTGCCTCTGTTTTCTGTTTAATTTTTTATTTAGTAATAGCTTTTTCAGAGATTTATCTAGTCTTATTAGATATTGACAAAAAAAGGTGATTTATTAAGTTTCTTTGACAATATTCCACGATTCTGTTTCTTTGTAGAAAAGTGGATTTTGGGAAGCTGAATGTTTCAAGATCGACGCAAAGAATAACAAAGTTCACTGCCGACCTACTCCAAGTGTAGGAAGCACAGACTTGGGAGTAAAAGAAGAGTTTATAGTTGACTATGACTACTTGGCAGTGGCTTTGGGAGCCCGCGCAAATACGTTCAACACACCTGGTGTCGTGGAGAATTGCCATTTCTTGAAGGTGTTTCTCTTTGCTTTATTGTATTATATTGTGTTGCAAACTCTCACCATGGTCCATATGTAAGCCCCATCAACCCAAGAAATGTTGAGAAACTCAACAGTGAATGTTTATTTGTTTAATGCATAATACTCAACGGTTTCAGTTATTTTAATACGGATAACATTTTTGTATTGTTTATGTTTTTCTCATCCAAATCAGTTCCCTTCTGTGCAATTATTGTGAGAAGAAGGTCGTTATTAGTCGCTTGTCTTTTGGTGGTCTCGGGGTATTTAACTTATGTATTTTTGGCGTAAATGACTGTCACTTTTTTGGTTACCTGACTAGTAAACTTAAGTATTGTGTTAAAAATCCTACATAAGATGTGTGTATATATGCGCACATGTACATGTATACAAGAATAAGAAGAAGAAGAAAAAAAAAAGCATGCGTTAGATGATAGACTGTTTACACGATTTAAAATTTAATCAAGGCACCAAAAGTATATTGTTTTGTTAAAATGATTGTCTATTTTCTGATTATTTGACAAGTAATCTTATATACTTTATTTAGAGTCCTACATATAACTAGTTATGCTACCTGCATTAGATGATAGACCATATGTTAGATTGCGGTACTCCCTCCAATGCACGATTGGAAAACCTTCAGAAAAAGGTTTATGTGCAAGCCATTTCTTCACTTTTAAAAGGTTGTTGGTCCTCGAAAGTCCAAATTGGTCATTCTGCTAGGCAGGTGTTGCTTTTATTATGTTCTCATGATAGTTGCATTTCATTGTGCATAATCTATTGACGAATAATCGGATGAAAAATATTTTGGATCTATTGATGGATCCCAAAGCAAATGTTAACAAAGAATCGATTGAACTGGATATTGAAGCGTTCAAATCCTCTCTTTCACAAGTGGATTCACAGATGAAGAATCTTCCTTCAACTGCTCAGGTGATGTATATATAATCTGTTCTTCTGAGTCTACTTTGTTAGTCATCAAACTCCAATAAGACTTTGTACTTATAAGCATCTCTGCACATATATAGGTAGCTGCTCAACAAGGTTCTTACTTAGCAAATTGTTTTAACCGCATGAAAGAGTGTGAAGAAAATCCAGAGGGTCCACTGAGATTTAGGGGAATTGGACGCCATAGATTTCTCCCATTCAGGTATAAGATTATCTTTGCTTTAACAATTATGTTATGTAATATTGAGTGCAATTGTACTGTTTGAATATTAATTATACTTTAGTGCCATTAATGCTCCACTAGATGTATACTGTATGTTAGGGAACTTCAGTACAGATCAGTCTAAGTATGTTAAGGCTTCTTGTTATTACTCTCTGTTTAATGTTACTTGAGTCATTAAAGTACCTATTTATTTACAAGTGAATGTGGTTGTTATCAGAGAATATCTGATTTCTGTGCACGAAAATGCAATTTCTCTTATTTGATTCCTTGAGGAGTTTTTCTAAGTCTCAAAGTACAAGAGTGGCCTGATTACAACACAAAAGGATACATAAGCATTATGCCAAAAACATGGCCCAGAAAAGATTACAGAAGCATTCGTGTAGGGTGTTTGAAGCCAAACGAAGTCAGATCAGTGTGGGAGCATGGAGCAATAATGGGGTTATCAATGGAGGGATTCCTTTAACATGCTTGACTTTAGTTAACCACTATCGTTCCTAGTGGGACCAACAATAATAACTATGCTAGCTACAACTCATTGTAGGTCTTGCTAAGGTTCGTATTGAGCCTTCTATTCTTTCTGGATTACTTTGATAAACATCCACTTCTTGGTATACCTTGCGATACTTCATAACGCATTGTTTGCTCATCTGACTTTGGGTCATGTCTATGTTTATGCAGTTTGGCCTAGTTGGAACCATGCATTCGAGAACCCTGGCTTATGGATTGGCTCACATATAAGTTTTTGACAAACTTTATCTTTTTAATTTATTAACAAAAATTGGTATCTGATAATTTGTGGTTTTCTCCCTTCTCTCTTCTCTTTTAGGTGAAAATATCTACTGAGAATATTTTGGAGTCTATCCCTGATAATATATACTATTAAGCTTGTGTTTACACATCGGAAGATGCAAATGCAAGCTGTCAGGTTGTGGGTTACCCTGCTTTGATAAAGGCATCTTAGGGTGGCGGCGAAAAGGGAATAGAAAGGTCTGTCTCGCATATGTTGAATAGGAGTGCATTCCAAACTCATTTGTTGAAGGATCCAGAAAAATGAATTATGTATATGTACTGAGATCTTTTGTATTAATTAATTTATTTATTTAATGGAGCATTTACAATAATAATATTTTTTTAATTAAAAAATCTATTTGCCACGTATTAAACAGTGGTGAACGAGATGCTTTTGCCACGGATTAAATATTGTGTATTAGAGATAAAATAATTCGTCCCCAATAATATTAGTCCTGGTGGGAAAATTTGGCCTCATACTTTTAGAGAAACAAATCTGTCTCAAATTTTGTATATTAGAGACAGAATAATCCGTCCCCAATAATATTGGCGCTAGCGGGAAAATTTGGCACCATACTTTTAAAGACAAACAAATCTGTCTCAAATATTGTATACTAAAGACAATAATCCGTCCCCAATAATACTGGCGCTGACGGGAAAATTTGATGTCATACTTTTGGAGACAAACAAATTCGTTCCTAATATTATGTATTAGGGACGGTTGTACTCCGTTCCTAAAGGAGTTGAAAAATAAGGGAATTTAGAGACAGATTTGTTTTCTCTCTAATGCCGTCCTTAATAGTATTAGAAATGGATGTGTCCGTCCCTAATGTATTTGGGACGCCATCCTAAAGGGACAACATTTTACCGTCTCTAATAGTTGTAGGGACGGATTAGTAGCCTTTTGGGATACTTTTTTGCTCTCCCTAAAGGTGGTTTTTCTTTTAGTGATCTGAGTCGCGGTTACCAAATTATTTGCGGTGACATGCTTCTTACAAGCATTGATATGGAACTCTTTCCCCTCCTTCACAAGACGATACTTGCGAGCTCTACGGTAATGAATTGTATCTCGGTCCCAAAGATAACAGCTACCCAAGATGACCTGACACACATCGAAGGAAACCACCTCACACGTCACTTAGTCAATAAACCTTTCAGTGAACGTAAACTTGAATGTACACTATTTCATGATCATCAAATTTGCATTTTTCTGAATCCACCCCAAACCATACGGCTTAGGATGAGTTGTAGTAATCAAACCCATCTTCTTCACCAACGCCTCAGAAATTAAATTTTTCTGACTACCCAGATCAACAATAGCCTCGATTAAGCTTTGCTTCACCTGAATACTAACATGAAAAAGTTATTCCTCCCTCACCTCCTCGGTAGCCAAAGATTGCTAAAACATAAGTGTAAGCTTAGGATTCAATTTATCTAAATCCGGGAATTCAACAACCTCAACGACTAGTGCATATTTTTCTTTCTTGTTTTTCTCCTCCTTCGGCCTAAGTTTTGGGTGAAGTTTCCAACATTTATCTGAAAATATGCCCACTCGCCTTACAATGATTGCAAGAATTCTCCTTAGACGAAGACCCCTCTCCTTTGGACTCTCCTTTATACTTATTTTTCCAACTAGACTTGTACCCCGACTTGTTCTTGTCGTCTTCTCTGTTACTCTTCAAGTACTTGTCTTCAATAGCAATTGCCTTCACGGTAGCGTTTTCGATATTGGCCACAGTAAAAAGTTTCAACTCTCTTCTTATGAACTTCGACAAACCCCCCGTATATTTCGTGAACACCTCATACTCATCCACATCAATGTCCAAAACCAATGCTTGGTTATGAAACTCCGTAGTAAATTATTGTACGGATTGCCCAAACTTTTGACACAAATTATGTCATTTGTACCATCACTCTTGTTCATACCCAATTGGATAGAATTGTTTCCTCACTAATACCTTGAATTATTTCTAACTCAAGCTTCCTACATCGTGGCGTTTCTGATAGGACTTTCACCACGTGAGTGCATGACTTGTGAATTTCAATGTAGATAAACAAATTATTTGAGCATTGAAATATTCGTAAACAGAAAAATAGGTCTCTAACCTATCTAACCAATTATCCAATTTCTCAGTATCGATTAAACTATCAAAAACTGAAATTTCAATTTTAAAGTCAATACGAAGATTACGCATAGGATTCATTGACTTACCAATACCCGAGTGCTCCTTGACGGATTCGGCATCACAAGAATCACCCATCTCCAAATTGTCCTTCTTCTTCAAGTTAGATTTCCGGTGAATCTTCAACAGACTCACTAGCTTCTCCTTCGTTTGCTTGAGACGATCACTTGCAGAGACCATAAACCACAATCACCCCCGAAAATTATAACAGAAAAACTGATACCACTTAATCTACAATACAAATTGAGAAACCCTAAATAGAAGAAATAGTACGAAGAACACACAATTGGTGGGAGAATTCCCTTTTAGAGATTCAAAGTCTGTTCGAATAAAACTCAAGTCGTTCGAACGACTTGGTCAAAATTTGAAAAAAAAATACCCTAGATCCTCCTGGATCAAAAACACAACCTAACATAGCCGGTATTAGTACTGATTTTCCATCCTCATTACAGAAGAAGGCTAGCAAGAAACTTCAAATCTCTACACATCATGTAAATAGGGACAATAACAAGCAACAATAGATAAGGATTGTAAACTGCAAACTTACCGCAACAATGCGAATTCAAAGCACAAATAACAAGAATCCAAATGCTTCAAAGTACGGCAGCAGCAAAGAACGGAGAAGCGCAGCAGAGTTCAGAGATGGCAAAAGGAAATGAGATAGAGAAACCAAAGTGATCTCATAAACACAAACCTATCTTTTATTGAGAGAGACAATGAAAGGGAAGTTTAAACATTAGTAGGACCCACTATAATGATGGGATACGTCGCCCAACAGTTACGGCAGTAATCGCACGCCATATAAATTAAAACAACATTAATTACTTTGTTTATTGTCCCAATACACTGACAATAATGGTGGCTCACAACTTTCAATCCAACGGGTAGAACATTGGAATTCAAAAAATGACCACGCACCTAGCCGGACGAGGCAACGTTCTCGTGCCTAAATGATAAGACAAACCAATACATTTCGCCTCAACTCTCCCTCGCCACGAGCAAGAACTGAGGGGGGCGATTGTAGGAGCACGCTTCCGCTAACCACGAGGCTCCCAGGTCGTTGGACGACCTCCCCACCAATAGATAAACACGTCTTGGGGAAACTCTCTTAACGATCAACGACGAAAGCAATTTATACCGACGAACACTTTATGCCATATCCGCGAGGAAAGGTAAGGCCTAAGACCCCAAAAGGGTATCTTAGGAATTATACACGTCACGTGAGCTTGCGTACTTCTAGGTCAAGACTCTCCCTATAAATAGATAGAGAAGGTGGCCTAAGAAGGGCTCTAGTAGCTCTAGAGGAAGAGGGAGAAGAGACCCATAAAGAGTCGACTGGTGCCCTCCTCTGGTTAGACGTGTCAAGCCCAAAATTGATAATCACATATTGTTGTCCCTGAGAGGATCCCGGGAACTACATCAGATTTGGCAAATCCATGTGCACTTGAAGTTTGGATATGTTAGCAAGAGAGATTATCCAAAATATAAGGATTGAGATGTTTAGCTTGTCGTGGACATGTGAAATAGTCCACACTTCCTATCACAGATTCTTTTCTTTCATTAGAGTCACATACGAAAAGCAAATATTATCCGATTTTAATCCGAAAAGGGTCACTATTTTCAAAGGGGTAGTTAAGTGTGTCACGGACGTCAAACCTCCCAGTTTAAGTTTCATGGGATCATCTTTTATCTCAATTGTATGATGTGTATCCATGGCCATTTATCTCAACGTACTTGATCGGTTGTCATTAATAATATCCTCTAAGCTCATGGCGTCCGTGACAAAAATGTACGATTTGCTGGAAACAAGTACTTCTATGAACTAATTTCTCTAGCTAGTGATAGAGAACATTGAATCTAGGACAGACCCATGCTTATCAGGCGATTCAGGCTACTTGACAACTCCTGTCAAAAATAATTTAAATTTTTTTTTCCTAATAGACCATCATGAAGTGCTAGACCATAGTTTTCTATGATACTAGATATCCCCAATATCTCCGTTCCACTTTAAAAATTGGGCCTTCCTAATATCTTGACAGAGATAAGGCCAATATGTTTGGGAATTTTGTGAATATTGCGGATATATTTATGACTAAATAGAGGTCCAATAGTTTGTAGCTCTTTCGGATATATCATATCACAATGATATTTTGGCCAGTCATCAATTCTAGATTTTTCCCTTTGGTTTTTGATATTCTCCATCTCTTTCATAAAATCATGGATATTTAACAATATTTATGATATTCTTCATCTCCAGCATAAAAATGGCAAAACATTTCAGGTATAAATGGTTTTTCAATGAGCCGATATATTGACCGACATTGATATTCTGAAGTTTCAGCTAGGCATAGAATTACAGAAACATGCAAGCTGGACCAACCTGAAAATCATTAATGAAAGTGGTGTTGGCACCCCCTGCATGTTTTTCAATACAAAGTCAGAACTACGATTCTACCAAGAGATAGAATTGAAGGAAGAAGTTCATATATATCCTTATCTGGTTTTATCCGAATAACTTTATAAACACTAATAGATCACTGAACTGTAATTAAGTGATCCGGATGCTGTCACGGAGAACCTTCTTTCGTTCTCTTTACACCGTCTTTATGCTTCGCCCATGAATTTAGTCATGTGTGTTACCATACATGCTTCACATTAAATGTCTACAGGTACTGGATACGTAGGGAGATTTGGTTGTAAGGGGACTAAATCGGTTAAGTATTCCTCCATTGCAATATCTTTCGCGTCACACTTATAAAGTGCGTTTTGTATCCCTCTAGGGAAGAAATATAACAATTAATTTATTTGCTGACTAGAGTGATCCGGTTTCATAATTTATCACCAGTGCACATGAGATGTTTTTCCGGCTGTGGAGGGGTAAGCAGATTGCCAAAATGGTTTTAGGTTGTTGCTTGGTCTACTGGCGTCCAGTGGCACTATGCTGGAGCAAAAAGGTTTTCGAGTTTGTCTAACTTGAGATATCGGACAAACTTACACCATGCTCGAGATATTTGAATGTTTTAAGAAATTTAACAAAGGACAAGGTAATGGAGTTCTCAAAGTAATGGAGTTTATGGTTTCGTTAGCAATCACATTAATGCAGCGCTGAAACTACAGTGCCATTCCCAAATTCAGAGTAAAAAAGACGTATTTATATCAATTAATAGATCTATATTGATCTTATTCCCGCGCATTACTAATTTTTTTTATGAAAGGTTAGCTTGGGTTAAGGCAGACCCCAACCAACTGTATAGCAACAAACAAAAAGATTGCATCCTAAAGTATAGCTTCCCATCTGCATCATCCTTAAGGTGGGCACACAAGCCAATACGGATTGCCTCTGGGGGTATATTGATTTCACCTATTACATCAAGAAAAGTAGAAAGGAATTTTGGCAATGGCATTTGCTTCTTTGTAAGTGTGAAAAATTCTGATCTCACTAAATCTCTTCAAATTCTCACTATCGTCTTCAAATAGCCATGCATTACTATATATACAACATGCAAAAATTATAAAATGAGAATACGCTTTTTTTTTAGTTGCCTACGGCCCTCTAAGGTCTAGAGCTGGCCCTGAACCGATGAAGATGTTGGAGATTGTCAAATAAGCACAAGGATGGGAGTAGGACAAATGAGCCATCAAAGTGATGGAGTTTATGGTTTCATTTGCTCTCCCAAGTTCCAATCACTTAACATTGTTAGTTTGACTTTGAATTATAAAACCCTTAAAAGAAGAAGTATTTCCTCTACTTACTAAATGCTGATCTACTACAGTACTACTAGGAGGCAATGTCAAAGAAGTGTATACTAGGCGCCACTCTCAACTTAATAGCCAAGTTATGGGTGACGATGACATGCTTAAAAGTTCTTAATCCTTCGCCATTGTTATTGTCTTCTTCGAAGTCTATGTTTGTGTGAAAGTGATGAATCAACAACGGTAAGTTGGGCACGGTGCGTGTGAAAGGAAGAACAATAACACACACAAGATTTTCTTAAACAAACTTGTCCTTACGAGTACTAAGTCTTCATTGACGTGCTTGACTTGCATTCAAGTCAAACCAACCTTGGCTTTTGGTGTGTGTGCCAGACACCGAATAAATTCAGGCCGTTTGTTTGTTTTTTTTTTCTGAATCTTAACACTTATTCCCATTGCTTACAAGTTGGAAAAAAAAAAAAAAAAACATATCAGTCGCTTTGAGGCGATAATTATACAAAAATTATCATCTGAAGGAGAAATCAATAATTGAAATGTGGAGCCATACATAAGAAATGTCTTAGCGAATTCTTTCTCTTAGCTAGGGGGTGTTAAGGATGAACCCTGCACTCCAGAAATTCTAGGGGGGACGGTGCATCCTTTTGGCACTTTATTTCCCTATCAGGCCATACCAGACGACGACCCGCAAGCCCTTAGAAGGGGACCTCTTCATCTTAGAGCAGGTGGGGGCGATGAAAGGTGTGACTTGTGAGAAACGTTGGGTTTAAGCAAAGTAGGATCAATTGACCATTAAGAGGCTTGAATTGGTCGACAGATAGGCTGACATGGTTCATGAATAATTCCCTCTTAATTTCTTTTGATCTTGCTAGGGCAAGTGGTGGTCCAGTCATGTGATCTCTGGAGTCCAGAGGTACCAATGCTTGATTAAACGTGCACAATACTTCAAGAGCTCAAACCAATGCATCACTCAGGGGCGGAGCCAGAGATTTAGGAGTGGGGGTGAAGGAGGCGGAGCCCTTGAAAACAAAATTAAGGGGTATTTCGAAATTCATGGATAAAATGTAACCCCAAATTCATGAAATTTCTAATGCAACGTTTGCAATTAACATCATGAATCAACTATTTTGGCAAATGACAACTCTATAAGATCAAATTTGGAGTAGTTTACCTCCTATTGTTGGTTGCGTCGTAGTTGTCCACGAGGATGTTCTGAAAAGAGAACATTTGGGAGCTATCAAGGGTTGAATAAACCGTTTCTACTTCAGTTGAGATGAAATAACTTCTGAAAAGGGTCGAATATTTGTTTTTGATGAAGAGAGTGATGAGGATTATCAGAAGACAGGAGGTGTTAATTTGAATAAGAGAGAGGAGAGAGCCAAAGAGTCAAGCTTGATGAAGAGGTATTACTTTGTGGAGCAATGCTGGAGTGGAGTTGGGCTTCAACTCAATTGGGTTTGGATGAAGCTGGGAGTGGTTGTTACTATATTATATTTTTTGTAGGTATATAAGTATATATATAAGAAGAAAATTTGAAAAATAGTGGGGGTGCCTAGCCGCCACCCCCTGGCATCACTGGCACACACTAAGGTCGATATCTCTTTCTTTTCTTGAGTTAGGATTTTATCTGGATTGTCTTAATGAAAAGACAAGCGAAAAACAAATCATGTCCTTAAGCCCACAAGTTTCTCGTAAGCGTTTTGTTTTGATAAACAAGCTTTCGTTTGCTTTTGAATATATAATATAAGGTTTATTTGAACCTCTCTTAGCCCAAAAAAAAAATCAACAGAAAAGTTAGTTTTCCTCTAAGCTTGCTTAAAAACCTTCAACAAAACTTCAAATTTGTAAATGTAACCCCTTCCTAGCTCCCCAATAGCCTTTGTTAGCCTTTTTTTATTTTTATTTTTATTTTGAACGGCAAGCTTTTTAGGAATTAGGGTAGCTAATCCCAATCCCTCGCCCAAGAACGATAAATGGAAATGCCAATTAAGAAATTAAACAAAATCAAAACACAACGATTTACCCGGAGGAGGGAAATGAAAAACCGTTACGGATAAAAAATCACTCCCCGCAAACAATCCACTATTATCAAATAGGTTACAAGCAATCTCTCTAGCTTCCTCAAGTTCTCTAATTGAGTCTCTCAAACCCTAGTTCTCTAGAATTAAACTCACATAGATTACAACCAAAAGATGTTAACAAATAACCTAAGTTTCCTTTATATAATTGGGAGACTTATTACAAATAGAACGGATCTCGAGGCAAACTCAGCATCGCAAACAAACTTCTAAAACCAGCCTACACGGTTTTTGTCCGAATGACTCCAAGCTCGTTCAAACGACTTCGACATAACCAAGTTTTAGCCCTAGAAACAAGCATCTCGTTCGAACGACTTTGACGGAACCAAGTTTCCAACCTAGAAAACAAGCATCTCGTTCAAACGACCATCAATTTGAGTTCACCCTTAACAAAGCTGGGGTTAGATCAGTCCCCCTGATATATAAAGAACTAATAGGATGTACAGAAGAAAGGGAGAGCTCTTACATGCAGGACCTCCCTCAACTAGAGAAACAAGCAAAGATACAACACAAAGAAAAATAAAAATCAAAACGTAAGGAAAAGATCTAGAGAGGGGTGTCTATAAGACCTAAGTCCTGAAGTAGACATGGCCCCTCGTCTTTCTATGAATAATGTCCTTCACATCTTGAGTAAAGGAGCTAGGAAGAAACTCCACCTAGTCCACTCAAGGATGTAACCCATCAAAGTAATCTGCAACCCCATTGGTCTCTCTATAATTAAACCTGATGTCATAGTTACCCAATTGGCTCATCATCTCCCTAATTCTAAAAACCAAATGCTTAGTATCCCAAGTAGGACTAAGTCTGCCAGTCAAGTAGAATAACATTGTAGTATAATTAGTTACCATGCTGATCATCTTTCTATTGTGTTTAGAAGCTAACACAAGCCCCATTTCAACTGCTTTTAGTTCTTGAATAATAATAGAAGAGGACGGGAAGCTACCTAAAGTTGCAACAATGGGTTCACCAATGTTCTTCCTAAGTATCACTCCCTACACTCCCTTATTACCAACAACTGGCCCATCAATGTTTAAAGTAACAAAAAGAGCCCTCCCAGGAGTCCATTGACAATTTATAGGCTGCTTCAAAACTAGCAGGCCATGCAAGTTCCATCTATCAAGAAACTGTCTAGATTGAGGATTATCAACAAGCTCAATATCTTTGTATGTAGCTTTCAGTCTGATCCCATCAATAATTTTGAATAAAAGAGCTTTGTTGTTACATACATCTTTCTTAAAAATTCTTGCATTTCTCTGGCACCATATGTTGTAGAAGAAAGAGTTGAAAACAAGTTTTCTGAAAGTCGATATGCCATCCTTTCCCTTAAATTTGTTCATAACCCAATCTAGCTCTTCATCCCAGTCCCCTACATTTCTATTATACCCCAAAAGTTTGAAGCTCTTTCCAAATGTAGACAGAGTACTCATACCCAAAGAAGAGGTGCTTTTCAGTTTCTACTTCCTTGAAACATAAGACACAGTTGTTAATTTGTATAGTGCCCTACTACAAAAGTTTATTATGGGTTTTAAGAGTTCCATGCACAGCCATCCAGGTTATGTAGTTGTGCATGTTAATCTCATGTTTATGCTACACAATACTCCCCCATTTGACTTTGTTATTTACATGCCTCATCTTCTCATAGGTAGCTTTTGAAACATCCATAGTTGGAGTTTGTTTTATTTCGCGTCTAGTTTAGATGTCATCATTATCTCGTGGTTACTCGTCGTCAGAGATTGCACATTGAGCAACTACAGCTGGACTGGCACTAAATAGGTAAGTGGGTTTCTAACTCCTTGTTCTATAATATCAAGCCCTATGTATTTTTAAAGATTATGGAAAAGGTAATAAGTATGTTTTTTTAGATAGCAGAACTTCTATTCAAATATATTCAATTTTCTATTCGAATAGATTTTATTGTATTCGAATAAAATGCCTTAGGCTGTTTTTTATTCGAATAGATTAGCTCAACCTGTTTTCTTTGTTTTCTTTTTATTCGAATAGATTGGCTCAGTCTGATTTTTATTTGAATACATTTAATTTTATTTGAACAGAGAACATGATTTTTATTTTCTTATAAAAGACAATTTTCTTTTTTCATAACTCACCTCTTCCAAAACCTATTTTTTAGAGCTTGATATTTAGAGAGAGGAGAGATTTTAACGAGTGATTCAACGCGAAGTAAAACTTAACTTAAATCAATCAGAGAGATTTAGAAAACCTAATCCTTGAGTTGTAAAGTTTGAGCGATTCAAGCTTTGTAGCTTTGGTGCATTATCCGAGGTGAGGCGTTGCGAGAACGAGGAATCGACTGTGAGAAGTTCAATTAGAAGAGAGGTAACAACGAGATGTGTTTATCGAGTTTGTAAGTAATTGAATACTTGTAATTTGATTTCAATAGTGGATTGTTTAGCTTTCAGGTGATTCGATAGTAACCTGTGGGTTTTTCTCCTGAGAAAGGTTTCCCACAGGGTTAAAATTCTTAGGTCTTGTGCTTAAATTTCCAACTGCTTGCTTGACATTAGATAATTGTATCGATTTGAACTAGGTTAAGCGTAGACCATTAATTCAAATGAATTTGGACCTATCGATTTTAGACCTAATTTATTCAAAATCGACTAGTCTCAAGCGTCTAGGAATTTCAGTTTTTATCTCATAGTCTCTAAAATTTGTAGCTGACTATACAATCTCATCTTCATGTCTATTAGAAATCTCCACAGAAAGCAACAGTCTTACAATGTCACCCAACAGTCTAGTGTAATAGTAGTTACTTTCCATTGGATATCAATAATCATCTCACTAACTTTAGACCTCTTGTTAAGATGGGAAGAGTACAGAAGTTGTTGTGGGAATCTATTAGTAAGTATACCCAGGGGATGCAAAAGGTCATCCCATATTAAAGTTTTATTCCAATTACCAATTAAATGAAGAACTATATCACTAGCATTATGTCTGAGCTGTAAGATTTTCCTCCATATCAAAGAACACTCTTGGGGGATTGAGAGCTGCCAAAAGTTTTTACTCTTAATATAATTATGTTAAATCCAATTAACCCAAATATTGTCTTGAGAAGATACAAGAGCCCACACATGTCTTAATATGGAAGCATTGTTGCAAGTTGCAATGTCTTTAATGCCCAGTTCCCCCTCCTCAAAAGGGTGGCTAATTATTTTCCAGCTAACTGCAGGTGTCTTAACAGTAATATCAACTCCATACCAAAGGTATTTTTGGCATATATTATTGAGCTCCTCGATCACTTTAACTGGCAAGATAAAACATGAACTCCAGTAATTATGCATCCCCCCCCCCCCCCAACACCACTTTAATAAGCATCAATCTACTTTCATAAGATAAATATTTAGACTTGCAGATGTTAATTCTCTTATATAAGCAGTCAAGTAAGGGGGGGGGGGGGGGGGGGGGGGCAATTAGTGTATTTCAGCTGGGTTGATATTAGGGGCAACCCTAGCTATTTAACAGGTAGCTTGCTTTGTTGAAAACCAAGATAATGTCAACCCCAACAAAAAAATCCTTACTTTTATCATTGTTTACCTTCAAACCTGTATAATCCTTAAACTTACTAAGAACATCTGATCCAGGAATAGACATTCGTCCTCTTAAAAAGATGTCATGTCGTTCGAACGAGCCTTGGAGCCGTTCGAACGAGAAAGAAGGAAAAGTGAAGCCAAGGTTTTGTTGTTGCTTCTAAACTGATTTGCCTAGGTCTTTCGAATGAGCTTTGTAGCCGTTTGAACGATTTGAAGAGCAAAATAAGATATTTTTGCTTTCTCGATTTCTATGCATAATTTGTCATGTCGTTCAAACAATATTTGGAGTCGTTCGAACTAGGGTTGCCAATGGGTATTTGATCAGATATCCGATCCGTTAATAAAAGATTTGGATTGGAAAAAAATTGATCCTCCACGACCCGATCCGTTGATGATCCTACCCTTTAGTTTGCGAATCGGGTTAGGATTCACCATGACCTGATTCGTTAAGGGTATTTGAGTAATGTACAAAATGAGTTGGTTATGTACAAAATGAGTCTCTAACTCTATATTTTACATGGATATATATATGTAATACATCTTTTCTTTTTGTTTATATAGGTGTGTATTGTTGATTTTAATTATATATAATATCTCTAGTGTTCATTATGCAAGACTTAATAGTTTATAAACATATGAGGTTTTGAATGTGTTAGGAGGATTGGGTTTGGACCTTAAAGGACTGGAAAACTTACCAAAAATCAAAGCTTAACGGATCAGATCGGGTCGAATAAGGATCACCTAAATCCTTAAAGGATCAGGTTAGGATTACAAAATTAGTTATCCTAAAGTGATCCTTTAGGCACGGAATCGGGTTAGGATCTATGTATTCCTTAACGGATCCAGTCCATTGACAACCCTAGTTTGAATGACTCAGGGTTCCAAAAGACCAATTCTGCTTGTCTCATATTTTAGGCTTAATTGAGCCAGTCGTTCGAACGATAGTTTATTCGAATGACTATCGCGATTCCTTCATACTTTAGTGCGTTTAAGGGCATAATTGTCCTATTTTGTAATTAAGAAACTTGTAATCTTCATAAAAGGGCAAGGCTATGCAAGATGAAAGGATCCAAGTTTTATGATCTAGAACTTAGAGTTTGTAAGTGGATTTCAATTGGAATCAATCCATTAAGCAATTGAAGCTCTTATTAGAAATTTTTCCCGTTAAATTGTGTTCTTCGTTTAATTCTTCGATTAGAAAGTTCTCTAATTTGATTATAAATTAACTGGTGTCAGATTTTCAAGTTTCGATTCTCGGGGGGGAGGGGGTTATTGGTTTATGGTCTCTACACGTGGCCAACTTAAGCAAACAAAGGAGATTCTTATGAGTCTGTTGACGATTAATAGAAAACCTAGCTCGAAGAAGAAGTCAAATTCGAAGATGGATGATTTCAAAAATAGGCTCATAAAACTGGAAAATAAAGTTTCTAATCTAACTACAACTCTAGGAGAATTGGTAGCACAATTATACCTCACGGACCTCACTAAGCACCCACTTCAACGAAGTGACAAGAGCACAAAAAGAAGAAAGGAGATTCAGAGGAGGGAAATGACAAGGGTAACGAAGACGAAGATAGAGATTCTAGTGATGCCAACTCTATCAATGAGAGATCGGTTATTGGTAAGTTCATGAATCATATGTGTAATCCTCGTATTGATTTTAAAATTGAAGTTTCAGTATTCGATAGGTCAATCGATGCTGAGAAATTAGATAACTGGTTAGATAAGTTAGAGACCTACTTTTCAGTTTACAAATATTCAAATGGTCAGACAATATGCTTTTCCAGATTGAAATTTGTAAGTCATACACTTACGTAGTGGAAGTCCTATAAGAAATGTTACATAGTAGAAAACTTGAGTTGGAAAGAGTTTAAGGTGTTGGTGAGGAAACAATTTTATCTTATTGGGTATGAGCAAGAGAGATGGTTTAAATGATATTATTTGTGCCAAAAGTATGGGCAATCTGTATAAGAGTTCACTACATAATTTCATAACCAAGCGTTCGTTACAAAAATTCAAGATTAAGGAACTAATCTTCACCAAAAGAAAACAATTACCGAACCAAGCAAGGAGGCGCGCAAGCGCTTCTTGAAGATAGTCGAAGCCTCTCCAAAGGTACAAGAGAACTCAGCAGCACTATCTCCGGGATTCAACCAAGCTAGACCCGTTCTATCACTATGTGTTTGCACTGCACAAAGTGATCAAGTTTGTTTCACCTTTCCTCATTGCCCAAAAAAACCAAAAGAGAAATTGAGAAAGAAAAAAAAAGTTGTTTTGTTTTTCTCTGTATTTTACTCACCCGAGAGAACTCTATAAATAAGAGTCTAAAAAACTTTCCAGTTCTAAAACTGTTTAATTAATACATAAGTATTAATAAGTCACACTTACTCCCCATTAATGATATAACCAGTTACAGACTCAAACAGACATAGAACTCTAAGAGGTTGTCTGTTCCAGACCCAAGCCCACTAAGCCCACGCCCCACGACCGCGGCAAGCGTGCTAAGTGCTAAGTGCGCCTAATAAAATGCCAAAAGGCACCTAAATGCGCCTCAAACGCCCATTCGCCCACGCCCCCCCGCGCGCGTGCACGAGTCGCGCTCGATGCGAAACATCTCGCTAGAGTGCACACACTCCTAGAGTAGACTTTAAATCCAACTAAGCAATAGAGATATAAAAACTAATATAAATTACTTTTTATTTCCAATGTGGGATAAAACATTTTAAAATCATATTTTGAAGTTAAAACAATTCTAATAGCGTTGGCTTTGGATATTGATGTGGACAAGTATGAAGTGTTCATAAAGTATACAGGGGTTTGTCAGAGCCCATTAGAAGGGAGTTTAAGCTCTTTATTGTAGAAAATATCGAAGACACTATCGTAAAAGGAATTGAAATTGAAGGCAAGTACTTGAAGAGTGACAAGAGCAAGTCGGGTACAAGTCTAGTTTGAAGAATAAGCACAAGGGGGAATCTAAAAGAAAAGGATCTTCATCCAAGGGGAATTATTACAGTCATTGTAAGGCAAATGGGCATATTTCAGACAATTGTTGGAAACTTAACCCAAAGCTTAGGCTGAAGGATAAGAAGAGAAAGAGAGAGAAACGTGTACTCGCCACAATGATTGTTGACCTCCCAGATTTAGGTAAACTAAATCCTAAACTTACTCATATGTTTAAGTAAATTATGGCTACCAAGGAGGCGAGTCAGGAAGAACTTTTCCATGTCAGTATTTAAATGAAGAAGAGCTTAGTAGAGGTCATCATAAATTTGAGAAGTCAGAAGAAATTAATTTATGAGGCATAGGTAAAAAAGATAGGTTTGGCTACTATGGCTCATCCTAAGCCATATAGTTTAGGGTGGATTCAGAAAGGCGCAGAGTTGAAGATCACGAAGCAGTGCATGTTCAAGTTTGCGATTACTAAAATGTTTATTGACGAAGTGACATATGAGGTGGTTCCTTTAGATGTGTGTCAAGTCATTTTGGGTAGCCCTTATCTTTGGGTTTGAGATGCGATTCATTACTGAAGAACTCGTAAGTATCATCTTGTGAAAGAGGGAAAGGAGTTTCATATCAATACTTGTAAGGAACATGCCACCATAAATAATTTAGTAACGACGACTCAGGTGAAGTGGTTGGTTAATACGAACGACAAGTTTGTATTGTTGTTGGTCGACTGGTTCAAGAGGGTCTGTTGGCTAAAGTATTAACTACTAGGGCAATATATCATCCGCATCAAACCAAAATGGGGAAGTTACAAGAGGAGTATAAAGCCTTATTTTTTGGCATAGAAGGGATGCCGCTTAAAAGGGATGTGGAACATGATATCACATTGGTGAATGGTGAGCCACTACCCAATATTGGGTTATATTGGACTTCTGTAGCCGAGTCTGATGAGATCAAGAAGCAAGTACAAGAGCTCTCAGAACAAGAGTTTATTAATCCGAGTTGCTCACCTTGTGGTTCACCGGTGTTATTGGTGTCGAAGAAAGATGGGTCTTGGAGAATGTGGAGATTATCGGGCACTAAACAAGATTACTATGAAGAATCGTTATCCGCATCCACGGATTGACTAGCTTTTGGATGAGTTATAGAAGGCTCAATTTTTCACCAAGCTGGATCTTAAGTCGGATTATGATTAAATTAGAATCCGAGAAGAAGATATATGGAAAACAACTTTCAAGACCAAGCAAGGACTTTTCGAGTGGTTAATAATGCCTTTTGGGTTTTACAACGCTCTAGCAATATTTATGCGGTGTACTTCGTGCTTTTATTAATGATTTCATGATTGTTTATTTAGATGATATCTTAATATATATATAGTCAAACAAGGGAGGAGCACCCCGTGCATATACGCGAAGTGTTAGAAGCCTTGAGATTATAATAACTCTTTCTCAATGGGAAGAAGTGTGAGTTTGGGAAGAAGGAACTAGTGTACTTGGGGTTCATTACTGGTAGAGGTAAACTTAAGGTAGTTCCAGAGAAGTCTCGGTCATTAGTAATTGGCCTAGACCCCGTACAGTGACGGAAGTGCAAAGTTTTATAGGTTCTTGTCAATATTTATGGAAGTTTATTCAACAATTTTTACAGATTACAACACATTTGCATTCCTTGACAAATGCCCATATGAAGTTTGAGTGGGAAGATCACTATGAGAAGACCTTTCAATTACTGAAGCGAAAGATTATAGATGTATTAGTGTTGGCGTTGCCGAATTTGTAGAGTCCTTTTGAGGTCGAAACAAAAGCGTTAGACCATAATAGTTCTTATTTCATGCCTGAAGACGGTCACCACGGATGGAACAGCGCAATTATTTTTTTGAAGGTATTTCTGGCTCCCTTCGTCTATTATTTATGATAGGGATAACCACTTTTTTAGGTATTTTTGGAGATCGTTATGGGGGATGATGGACACTAAGTAGAAGAGAAGTGTCGTCTTTCATCTGCAGACTGACGGACAAACAGAGGTAGTTAATCGTACTTTGGTTCATTTATTATGGGGATCCATTCTAAGCATCCTAAAACTTGGGAGCATCCTAAGACTTGGGATACGAGTTTATTGTATCTTCAATTTTCTTTTAACCGGGTGATTCGTGGTTCCACATTGAAGTCTCCATTTGAAATTTGTCTTGGGTACTTAGTCTTGGTGACAAGACGGTGTCTAGGAAGGAGGGAGAGGAACAAGTTAAAGCTCAATGTTTCATTAAGAGGATGAGCAAGGTTCATGAGGTGGTTAAAGTATAATTAAAGAAGACTTAAGCAAAATATAAGGCTCGACACGACAAGTATCAAGTTGAGTATACATTTTAAGAAGGCAACCTAGTTTGGTTGCATTTGGGTAAAAAATGACTAAAGGGAGAATGTCTTATCCGTTATGGTCCATTTACGAAACTCAAGAAGATTGGTGACAACGCATTCCAATTGGATTTGTCACATTTTATGAAGATGTATTCAGTGATTAATGTCGAGCATTTGAAATTGTTTGAGTCATCTCTTCTAGATGAAGACTCTACAATCGACATTGCTCACCTACCATCAATTGATGACTTATGGATGGAAAGAGAAGATCCGTTATAAGAGGATAGTATTATAAAAAAGAAAGTTTATGCTACAAGACGGGGTAGTATCGAGTCGTTCCGTGTTGGGAAGAAATGTCAACTACCTAGCAAGCCGAAGTAGTACAATAAGGAAATGGGCATAGCCACTTTTCCTCATATCCAGTTCTAGCCTGAGCAAGAGCTCAAGGTTTCTAAAGGGGGGAGCCATGATCCAGGAGGATCTAGACATTCAACCTCTTAAAGATGCCATGTCGTTCAAGCGAGCCTTAGAGCCGTTCGAACGAAATAAAAAGAAAAGTGAACTCAAGGTTCTATTGTTGTTTCTAGGCTTATTTGCCTAGGTCGTTTGAACGACCTTTGGAGTCTTTCGAACGAGTAGAAGACCAAAATAAGATATTGTTGCTGTCTCGATTTCTAGGCATAATTTGCCATGTCGTTTGAATGACTCTGGGTTCTAGAAGACCAATTTTGCATGTCTCAGTTTTTAGGCTTAATTGAGCTAGTCATTCGAACGACTTATGGGTTCGTTCATAGGTCGTTCGAACGACAATAGTGATTCATTCATACTTTAGTGCGTTTAAAGACATAATTATCTTATTTTGTAACTAGGAAACTTGTAACCTTCATAAAAAAGGCAAGGTTAGGCAAGATGAAATGATCCAAATTTGGTAATCTAGAACTTAGGGTTTGATAGAGGAATTCAATTAGAATCAATCTATTGAGCAATTGAAGCTCTTCATGGGAAATTATCTCGTCAAATTGTGTTCTTCGTTTAATTCTTTGATTAGGAAGTTCTCTAATTCGTTTGTGATTAACATCCATAAGAGCATGGGCAGAATCAACATTACCTTCCATAAAGACAAGTCATATGCAAAACACACATATTAGATGATCACCCCAAATCTGAGTGGTGAGTAATCTGAGTATTTTTACATCTCTACTGGAGAGAATACAATACATTTTGCACATGTAAACAAGACCGGTAGGGTGGTTAACATTAGATAATCACCCCAAATCAAGTGTGACATATTAAAATACTTGATGATATTGTTGAAAAAAAAATCACACATATTAGATGATCATCAAATGAGGAAACTCTGGGACAAACTTGGTTGTCATCAAGGTCATCATCTGGTCATTTGAGTTATCTTAAATTAAGTGTTGAAGATGTCAACGAAATAAAGGGTCCCGAGTTTCCCGAGATATTAGATATCTCTGATCTCTCTAGTAATTAATATTATTACCAGAAGCAGTTAATTGTTAGGAATATTTTTAACATTGACACGTCTGTAAGAGTTATCCAAAACTGTAAAACTGTAAATATTTTACCTATTTTTACCATTAAAATGACAGCTACGACCTCTTCTCTCTCCTATTTAAACCCTCTCTCCTCTTCTATATTGCCAAGACATTTTGGAGACCTCTCTCTCTCTTCCTTCCTTCACCCAAACCAATTATTTACCTCTAAGGTTTGCTCTCTCTCTCTCTCTCTCTCTCTCTCTGCCGTCCCCAAGTCCTCTGTTTCTCTGTAACATCCGCTAAAATATGGTGTTAATATGTCTTTAGTATTACAGTTGAGTTCCTAAGGACATACTTTGTCAAAGAGACCTGTTTTTTTTTTTTTTTTGAGAAATTGTTTTTTAGTTACTGTGATCTCTAGTAATGTTGTTAAGAAAATCCCATTTCTGAAATATTGCCAGATCTCTCTGAAAGTCTATGTTTTGGTATCAATGTTTCTTATGGTGTGATTTTCTCAAGTTTTTGGGCAACCCCTTTTTTTTGCAGGTGAAGAGAAGGGCAGGTTGAGTACTCAACAACACAGCAACAGATAAAGGTGAGGTACGTGTTTTTTAGAAATTAAAGTTAAAGTTTCTGTATTTTGACTTTTGAGAGATTTTGAAGATTTCCCAAACGAACTCCATGAGTTTTGGGTGATTTGGAGAAATGCTGTTGGGTGATTTTAATTTGCACTTTTTTTTAGGCAAATATGACAACTATATTATTGAAATAGACCTTTTGAAAAACAAGATATATCTAATATTATTCTAATTATAAATAATATATTTTATTATTACGGGAAGGATATTATTATATTTATATAATTAAATGTAAAATTAAGAACAAGTTGTGATCAGAACAGATTCCGAAACTTGATTTTCAAGATATTTTGATTAAAAAGTTATATATATAGTATGGGAAGTGACCCAAGTCGCATACGGCTAGGTTGTCCTGAAAGTACACCATTTCTGCCAGTAAATCGGTGACAGACGTGTATTTGACACTTTAAATAAGATTATATGCTTAAACATCTTTGTAAGGAAGAAGCTGCTTAAACATCTTTGTAAGGAAGAAGATCAACAATAACCATACCGACGCCTGACACTTACATATCTATGTAATCCATATTTCATCTTTCAGATATGGATTAGATGATTGTTCTTATATATATATTAGATGATTGTTCTTTAATATATATATATATATTTCAAATTTTCAATGATCATTTAGACCACTCCTTAATACATGTATGTTTGGATCATGCTATGGATCTAAGATCATCAAGACACTTGTCAAAAACCATATGGCTCTTTGATTTTAAGATAAGGAGATTATTAGTTGTTTTCACAAATTCAGAAAATTTTGAACCCTATATCATTCATGTTCAAAATCAAGGCTTTGAAAATTTTTAACTGACAAGTGACAAGTTTGTTTGCTTGTTTGCTTGTTTGCTCGTTTGCTCATTCAATAGTGTGATTCAGATCTGGTAACTGGTTCTGGATCAATATCTGATCCAGTAATTGTAATCTTTGATATTGTTTGTGTGTAGTCTGTTTTCTAAGTCATCTTTCATTTTTGTGTGTAGAGAAGTAAGTGATCAACAAAGTTTCAATGGCGGGTGGTGTTATTATCTCGTCCAGTGGACCTAGTAAGCAATACCCTGGAGGGATGACTATGTTCGTCTTTACGGCAATTTTCGTTGCTGCTTGGGGTGGTTTGATCTTTGGTTACGATATCGGTATTTCTGGTATGTTTTCGTAAAGACAACCTCATTTTGTTTTTGTTTGTGTACATGTTCTAGTAGTTTCTTACTAATGTTTACCGATTATAGGCGGAGTTACGTCTATGCATCCTTTCTTGAGGAAATTCTTCCCTTCGGTGTACAAGAAGGAAATTGGTATTCAGGATACAAACCAATATTGCAAATTCAACAGCGAAATTCTGACATTGTTCACATCGTCTTTGTACCTCGCGGCTTTGGTTTCTTCGCTTGTTGCCTCATCTATGACAAGGAAATTCGGTAGAAAGATATCTATGCTCATCGGTGGTGCGGTCTTTTTGGTAGGAGCAGCTCTGAATGCAGTTGCTCAAAACGTAGCAATGCTTATTATCGGTCGTCTTCTGCTTGGTGTTGGTGTTGGATTTGCTAACCAGGTACTAAAGTTTTTGGAATTTTACATTTGTTTTTTGAATTTTTGAAGTATTCATTATGATTTTGAGTATCTAATCGGGGTTGTTCTCTCTTTTGTCACTAGTCTGTGCCACTGTATCTCTCTGAGATGGCTCCTTATAATTACCGAGGAGTTCTCAACATCTTCTTCCAGCTGATGATCACCATTGGTATTCTCGTAGCCAACCTTGTGAACTATGGTTCAGACAAGATCAAGGCTGGTTGGGGATGGCGTTTAAGTTTGGGTCTTGCTGCAGTCCCCGCTTTTTTTATCGTGGTTGGTGCTTTCTTTTTGCCTGATACTCCCAATTCAATCATTGAGCGTAACCAACCCGATCTTGCTAAAAAAATGCTTAAGAAAATCCGTGGAATTGAAGATGTTGATGAAGAGTTTAGTGATCTAGTGGCTGCGAGTGAAGCATCAAACAAGATCCAAGATCCCTGGAGAAGGATTTTAACAAGGAAGTACAGACCTCATTTGGTCATGTCTATCCTTATTCCATTCTTCCAACAGTTTACCGGTATTAATGTTGTTATGTTCTACGCCCCCGTTTTATTCAAGACCCTTGGATTCGGAAACAACGCCTCTTTGTTCTCATCTGTCATCACTGGTGTTGTAAACGTTGTTGCTACCTTTGTATCCATGTACTTTGTTGACAGAAGAGGGAGGAGGTTTCTTTTGCTTGAAGGTGGAATTCAAATGTGCATCTTCCAGGTAATATATTCTTTTGCTATCTATGTGAAGGATAATGTAAACCCAATTATATGATTAATAATTTGATACTAAGTCTGTCGTTTATATTGGTGTTCGCAGATGGCCGTTGGAATTCTCATTGGTGTTAAATTTGGTACAGATGGTGTAGCAACAATCGGAAGCGGATATGCCGCTATTGTGGTCATATGTATCTGTATATTTGTCGCAGGTTTTGCTTGGTCATGGGGTCCATTGGGATGGTTGGTACCCAGCGAGATCTTCCCACTTGAAATTCGATCCGCAGCACAAAGTATCAACGTTTCAGTTAACATGTTCTTCACATTCCTCATTGCACAAGTCTTCCTTCAGATGCTTTGCCACTTCAAATTTGGTCTCTTCTTCTTCTTTGCTGCCTTTACGGTGATAATGTCTATATTCGTGTACTTCTTCCTACCAGAAACCAAAGGTATTCCAATTGAAGAGATGTGGGGAGTATGGAAACAACACAAGTACTGGGGCAAATTTATTCCTGATGACGTTATGGCTGATGTTGAGAAACCGGCAAAATATTAAGTTTGAGTTCAGTTTTATGAGAACTCAATTGTGCAGGGAGACTTCTATGGATTTTAAACCAAGCTTTCCTCTATGTACTTTACTGTTGCATCAAATGTAAAAGTGCCTTTGAGTCTATAATTATATTCTTGTCTTCGGCGTAATACTTTTTAAGTTAACTGAATTCAACAAAGTTATTTATTCTCTATTGTGTTTCTGCATTTAGCTACCTCTCTTTTGTTATACTTATGTCTAATTTGTGTCTAATAAAATTGTTGAGATATATAGTCCTACATTGGACAAATAATCACACCTGCACCTCAAAATATAAGATATTGGGCAACTCCTCGTGCTAATTGGTTTAATTTGAGATGAAACCTCTAGCTCCTCAGTGCTAATTGGTTTAATTTGAGATGTAACCTCCATCTTTTGAGATGAAACCTCCAGCTTGAAGCTCTAATAATAACCACTGCTCCAGACATCACTAGCATTTACGCTTGAGCCATTGATTACAGACTTCTTTGGAGGGGGACATATGCAAAATAGTCTTGAAAGAAAATACACACTAAAAGAAGGGGAATTCTCCGTGATTGTACTTAATTCATACTTTTGAAAGATAGACTATGAGGATTCGATTCGGATAAAAACTAGATAAAGGATATATAAGTTATCTTATCTTTCTTTGTTCTGATATGGAAATTGTTATGGGCACCAGTGTTCTTAATTGGAGCACACCCCAGGAGAGGACAAGGTAAAATTCACAAAAACAAAAGATAGTTATTTTAAATCCGCCCCTTTCTCCTCTAATAATTTATTTTAGCTATTTCGCCATTAAAAATCTCCATCAAACCCAACATTGTAGTATCTCTTTTCATTCTTTCAGCATAAAAAGTGCAATAAACTCTATTTCTCACTTTCTTACCTTAATCACATATTTCCATCATAGAAATAGAATTTTTTATAGCGAATTAATGAAGTAGAACTTAAGTTAAAATTTTAAATGTAAACGTATTCGTAAAATCCGTAAGAGAACTATATTTACGGTGGAAAGATGTGATAAAGACGGGAGAAAGGAACATAGAGTTTATTGTTCTCTTGGTGTTGAGACGGGATGATTCAATGAAGAATTTTAATGGGGAAGAAGGTAAAATGAAATTATTGAAAGAGTAAGGAGGGGTTCTAAATTAATCCCCCCTCCATGTGATTATGTTGGTTTTTCAAAATTTACCTCATTTGACCCCTTGACATCTTGCTCATTTTCATAGAACTTTTTTTTATTCACCTCTTTTGAATATGAAAGCCATGTGACTCTTGTAACCCAAATATAGCCTAAAAGTTTAGTCCCGCATTGTTTGTAAACTAAGGATGAACTAAACATATAAGGTAGTACTCACATGATATAATTGTAACATGTGACTAAAAGAGAGTGTATATGTGTATGAGTGTGTGAGGGAGCTTTGATACCCTTGACACACTTGGACCTCTCTCGGGCTCGGGTTTGGGTCTTCTAGCTCTGAAAACCCTAAGGCCTTTTGGGCTTTGATCCAGAAGGATCTGAAGAAGATTTATTTCTATTCGAATAGATTTATGGTATTTCTGCCTGAGGTGTTTTATTCGAATATATTTTTATTCTATTCGAATACATTTGTTTTATTCGAACATAAACTTATTCTGTTCGAAAAGAGGCGCAATTCAGTCTTTATCCTTTAGGCGGTGATTGTATTTATGAGGTGTGCTTTTGCCTCGAGATGCGTTGGATTTGTAATTTTGAGTTCCCTCTATATAAAGGGAACTTAGGTTATTTTCTAGGTTAAGTTTTTTATGTTAGATCTAGAGAGAGTTCAAAAATAAGCCTAGGGTTTTGGAGTGATTCATTGCAATCTACTTCGTTTCTTTTAAGCAATTAAGCTTTATTTTGCCCAATTTTGGTATTCTTCGTGTTTATCTACTAACTAAAAGCTTTTCAATCGTATTGTAGATTAAGTGGTATCAGTTTTCCAGTTACGATCATCGGGGGTTGATTGTGGTTTATGGTTTCTACACGTGGGCGTCTCAAGTAAATGAAGGAGAAGCTACTGAGTCCGTTAACGATCCATCGCAAACCTAATTCGAAGAAGAAAAACGATTTGGAGATGGGCGATCCCAACGAAAGACTTACAATTTTGGAAATGACAGTTTCCGCCCTAACTTCTACTGTTGGGGAGTTAGTGGAGAAGTTGCATCTCACGAACCTCGTTAAGGCTTCCACTTCGATGAAATGACGAGGCCGTTCGAAGAAGACAGGGGTTATGGAGGTGGATGGTGACGAGAACGTTCCAGTTTTTTATGATTTTAGTACTGCCGAATCCGACGAGGAGCGATCGATTATTGGTAAGTCCACAAATCTTCTGCGTAATCTTCGTATTGGTTTTAAGATTAAAATTCCGGTATTCGATGGTTCGATCGATGCCGTGATATTGGATAATTGGTTGGATAGGTTAGAGACCTATTTTTCTTTTTATAAATACTTTAATGCTCAACAAATATGCTTTGCTACGTTGAAATTTGCAAGTCATGCATTCACGTGGTGGAAATCTTATCGGAAACGCCACGATCTAGGAGATTTGGGTTGGAAAGAATTCAAGGTTTTAGTACAAAAACAATTTTATCCAATTGGGTATGAGTAAGAGAGACGGCATAAATGACATAATTTGCACCAAAAGTTTGAGCAATCCGTACAAGAGTACACTACGGCATTCCATAACCAGGCTTTGGTTTTGGACATTGGTGTGGACGAGTATGAGGTGTTCATGAAGTACACGGGGGGTTTATCGGAGTCCATTAGGAGAGAGTTAAAGCTCTTTACTGTGGCCAATATCGAAGACGCTACTATGAAGACAATTGTCATTGAAGGCAAATACTTGAAGAGTGACAAAGAAAATGACAAGATCAAGTTGGGGTACAAGTCTAGTTGGAAAAATGAGCATAAGGGAGAGACCATAGGAGATGGGTCTTTGTCCAAGGAGTATCATTGCAATCATTGTAAGGAGAGTGGGCATATTTTTAATTATTGTTGGAAACCTTACCCAGAGCTTAGGCCGAAGGAGGAGAAGAGAAAGAAAGAGCGATATGTATTAGCCACAGAGATTGTTGACCTTTCGGATGTAGATAAACTGAATCCTAAGCTTGCACTTATGTTTCAGCAGACTTTGGCTACCTAGGAAGAGAGTCGGGAATAGCTTTTTCATGTCAGTATTCAGGTAAAGCAGAGTTTGGTCAAGGCCATTATGGATCTGGGTAGTCAGAAAAATTTGATTTCTGAGACGTTGGTGAAGAAGATGGGTTTAACGACTACAGCTCATCCTAAGCCGAATGGTTTGGGGTAGTTTCAGAAAGATGCGGATGTGTCAGTCACGAAGCAATGTACTTTCAAGTTTATAATTTCTGAGAAGTTTATTGACGAGGTGACGTGTGAGGTGGTTCCTTTGGATGTGTCAGGTCGTCTTGGGTAGCCCTTATCTTTGGGACCGAGATGTGATTCATTACCCTAGAGCTCACAAGTATCGTCTTGTGAAGGAGGGAAAAGAGTTTCATATCAATGTTTGTAAGGAGCATGTCACAACGTCAAATTTAGTAACAACGACTCAGGTGAAGCGGTTGGTTAATGCGAGTGGCAAGTTTGCGTTATTGGTACGACCGGTTCAGGAGGGTACGTCGGCTACAATGTTGTCTCCACTGACAACGTTTTTTAAGCAGTAAACCGATTTGGGGAAGTTGCAAGAGGAGGTTGTGGTACATACTTATCACAAACTGTTCCAGTTTTTCACTACACAGTCCAAACTACAGTAAACTCGCTAGATAAAGGGGAGGTATTATCTCTAACAATTGCCCTTGATTATACAGTATAAGAAGGGAGTGGACAACAAATTGGCTGATAGGTTATCTCGACCCCCATTACCAACTATTTCCGCTATGTTGGTTTCTGTGCAGATACAACCTTTTGTAATTTCATGATATGTTGCAAGATATGATGATCCTAAGGGGCGTAGTGTGTTTTGCCGAAAGTTGATGCCAGGCAAGACATGTGGTGGTATTGATTCGCTCCGAGTTGGGAAGAAGAGTACACTCCGAGTAAGTCGAAGTGGTACAACAGGGAAGTGGGCATCGCCGCATTCCCACATCTCCAGTTCTAGCTTGAGCAAGAACTCAAAGCTTCTAAAGGGGGGAACCATGATCCAGGAGGATCTGAAGAAGACATGTAACTTTTCAAGTTTTTATTCGAACAAAATTATTTATGTTCGAATACATTTTTGCCTGAGGTATTTTATTCGAATAGATTTATTTATATTCGAATATATTTATGGTATTTCTGCCTGAGGTATTTTATTTGAATAGATTTTTATTCTATTCAAATACATTTATTTTATTCGAATATAAACTTAATCTATTCTAAAAGAGGCGGGATTCACCCTTTTTCTTTAAGGTGGTGATTGTATTTATGAGGCGTGTTTTTGCTTCGAGATGCGTTGGATTTGTAATTTTGAGTTCCCTCTATATAAAGGGAACTTAGGCTATTTTCTAGGTTAAGTTTTTTATGTTAGATCTAGAGAGAGTTTTGAGAGAAGCCTAGGGTTTTGAAGTGATTCATTGTAATCTACTTCGTTTCTTTTAAGCAATTAAGCTTTATTTTGCCCAATTTTGGTGTTCTTCGTGTTTCTCTACTAACTAAAAACTTCTCAATTGTATTGTGGATTAGGCTTGGGTTAGGCTTACCCTATTCTTTTTATTGAAAAGTTCTAGAATCATTTGACTTGGCTTAGTTTACAACCCTTCATACACGTTCTCTCAAATGGCTAGTAGAGACCTGATTCTTCGGGACAACTCCCCACGTACTCACGTAAGAGTTAAAAGCTTCAAACATTTGAGTAATATTAGGAGAGACATTGTAGAGTAGGCAACTATAAAAACCCTCTTTATTTCCTCTCAAAAATACAAAACTAACATAGTTTATCTTCCTCTCTCTCCCTGTGGTTCTGAACTTTATCTCTACCATTTTACTACTCGGTTTCGCTAAGGTGCATAATTTGTACGTAGTCTCCCGGTACTGAGACTACTGTATCGATCACTGCTCGTTGTATCCTGGTAAAAGATTAGACTGTTATTACTTGTACCTGGGGTAGGTCAAAATACTCTTTAAATAAAGTGTGATCTACGTCTCGAGACTTTCTTTTAATACTGTTTTGTTGCTACTGTACTTCCTACCTCTACATAGTTGCTGCTTCTTTGACTACCTACTGAGAAACTTCATTGTTGCTCTATCCTTCATTGCTGCGACACATAGTTACTGTTCCATTTATGGGGAAAGCTATTTCACAGGTTCCTTAATTTATTTATATAATTTTAAAGAGTATTTTCTATCTGCGATTATGGCCCTTACCTCAGAAGTGTCTAAGTCTAATTCCAACAAACCCTCTAAGTTTGATGGTCTCAACTTCAAGAGGTGGAAGAGCAAAATGTTATTTTTTCTAACACTTATGGAAGTTGCCTACGTTCTGGAACAAGACTGCCCTGTTGAACCTCCCGTTCCCGTACCTACGATAGACCCTGACTTAATTGTAAATGAATATGATAAAGTCTTAGACTCTATTTCGAACTGGACTGAGGCTGATCTCAAATGCCGTTATTTTATCCTGAACGGTTTAGGGGACAAACTGTACAATTACTATTTATAGTTCGAATCTGCGAAAGCCGTTTGGGAAGCATTATATAAGAAGTATGATACAAAAGAGGTAGGCTCTTAAAAGTTTGTCGTAAGCTGATATCTCAAGTTTACTATGGTCAACGATAAGTCGGTAATGACCCAATCACATGGGTTACAGCGAATTAGGAATGAGATTGTATCTGAAGGGATACCTCTTGATGAACAATTCCAGGTTGCCTTCATAATTGACACATTATCACCGAATTGGAAGGACTATAAGAATATTCTGCGACACAAGTCAAAGGAGCTTACCATGGAGAACTTGATTACTCGTCTTAGGGTTAAAGAAAAATCTATAAAACAAGACCTGAAAGAGGAGATCCTTTTGGTCAGGCCAAAGGAAAGGTTCATCTAAAACCTAAGGGGAAACCCATAAAGACTAAGAATATTGGTAATTGGAACAACCTTCAAAATGGTGGTAATCTGAATAACCATCAGAATGGTGGACACCATATTCCTAATAAGGGAACGACCCAACAAGCTCCACCATATAATAAAATAGCTTCTATTATGTGCTTCAATTGTAAGAGGCCTGGGCGCATATCTAGAAATTGCCAGAACCGCAGACCTGTTGCTCAGGCTAACGTTATCGAAGAACCCTTAGTGGCTATAATCACAAAGATCGACATGGTCGGTGGAACTAACGGGTGGTGGGATAACTCAGGCGCTTCTAGGCATGTTTGTTATGAACGCAATTGGTTCAAGACCTACAAGGAGACTGAAGACCAGAAGGTGCTACTTGGGGATTCCCATTACTCCAAAGTACTAGGCACTGGAGATGTTGAACTGGTATTTACCTCTAGAAGAACAATGACTCTGAAGGATGTGATACATACTCCTAAAATGAGGAAAAAAAATCTTATTTTTAGCTATCTTCTCAATAATACAAGATTTCAGCAGGCCATTGGCTCATATCAGTAAAGTTTGACTAAGGGTGGGATTTTTGTAGGAAAGGGTTTTACTTGTGAAATGGGATGTTCAAGATGAGTATTAAAATGAATAAATATACTTCTGCTTACTTATTGTATTCTCTTAATATTTGGCACTCTAGACTATATATGCCATGTTAACAAGAAGTTAGTACACAATATGAGTAAACTTGGTATGATCCTTAAAGTAGATTTGAATGGTTTTAATAAATGTCAATCTTGAAGTCAAGCTAAAATTACTAAAACCTCGCATAAAAGTGTTATTAGGGAAATACAACTTTTGGATTTAGTTCACTCTGACATTTGTGAAATGGACGGTACTTTAACTTGAAATGGTAAAAGATATTTTATAACTTTTATAGATGATCATTCAAACTATACTCATGTTTACCTGGTGCCTTACAAAAGTAAAGCAATAGATATGTTTAGGACATATGTAACAGATGTTAAAAATCAGTTTGATAGAAATATTAAAAAATTTCGTAGAGATAGATGCACAAAGTATGATTCATATGAATTTTAAAACTTGTATGAATCCTTAGGGATTATACATGGAACTACTACTTCTCCAAAATCTAATGGTAAAACTAAACACAAAAATAGAACTTTCACTGAGCTGATAGTTGTTAGATTACTTAGCTTTGGATCGCCTAAATCTTTATAGGGTGAAACATTATTATTTGTTTGCCATGTTTTAAATCGTATTCCTCATATCACATCTGAATTGTTACCTTATAAAATTTGGAAAAAAACATAACCTAATGTTAGTTATTATAAAGTTTGGGGATGTTTGGCCTATATTCATAATCCTGATCCTAAATGAATAAAACTAGCTAGTAGAGCTTTAGAATGTGTTTTCATTGGTTATGCTATTAACAGTAAGGCTTACAGGTTTCTTGATATTAAAGATAATGTTATTGTTGAATCACTTGATGTTGATTTATTTGAGGACAAGTTTCCCTACTTACTGAGGGACAATGGGGGTAGTAGTGGGGGGTTTTCGACCTTCTACGTCTTTGACCCCTAATGTACCTCAAGTAAAAGTTCATAGAGCTATTAATTCTCATGATACAGACCCAGAACTTCGTAGAGGTAAACGTTTAAAGATTGCTAAAGATTTTGGTAATGATTACGTTGTACATATCTTAGAATCTGACCCCAACACTATCGGGGAAGTGTTAACTTCAAGTGGCGCTGATTTGTGGCAAGAAGCCATTGATGATGAAATAGATTCTCTTACTACAAATAAAACTTGGGATTTAGTTAACTTACCTCCTGGTAGTCAATCTATTGGGTATAATTAAATGGGGCTTAAAAAGATAACTTAAACCAGATGGTATTATAGATAAATATAAGGCAATAATTATAGGGAAGGGTTATACGCAAAAGGAAAATATTGATTTCTTCGACACATATTCCCCAGTTACTTGTGTGACAACTATTAGAGTATTATTGGTCGTTGGTGCCATGCACAATTTGATTATTCACCAAATGGATGTAAAAACTGTATTTTTAAATGGCAACCTTGAAGAGGAATTATATATGGATCAGCCTGAAGACTTTGTGATACCCTGTGAGGAACACAAAGTCTGCAAGCTGAACAAGACCTTATACGGTCTAAAGCAAGCTCCAAAATAGTGGCACGACAGGATCGACCAATTACTTCTTTCAAATGGTTTTAAGATTAACGTGGTTGATAAATGCATATATTATAAAGTATATGGTGAAAGTTGTATAATGATTTGTCTATATGTTGATGATCTTCTTATCTTTGGCTCTAATCATGATATTATTTTAGAGACCAAAAACATGTTTAATGAAAATTTTGATATGAAGGACCTAGGCGACGCTAGTGTAATTTTAGGCATGAAGATTACACGCACAGACACTTGTATTACTCTTGATCAATCTCATTATATTGAGAAGATCTTGAAGAAGTACAAATATTTTGACCGTAGACCTGTTTGTACTCATTGTGATCTACAAGTTAAACTTTTAAAGAATTTGGGGGAGGCAGTTAGACATAAAGAATATGCAATAATTATTGGTAGCCTTCGCTACACTATGGACTGTACTAAACCCGATACAACTTATGATGTAGGGGTTTTATGTAGATTTACAAGTATACTAGATTTGGCGTACTGGGATGTTATTAATCGAGTTATGCGATACCTAAAAAGGACCATGAATTTGGGTTTACACTACCAAAGGTTTCCCGCGGTCCTTGATGGATTTAGCGATGCAGACTAGAACTCATTTTCGGATGATTCCAAAGCCACCAGTGGATACATGTTTAGTATAGTTGACGGGGTAGTTTCTTAGAGATCTAAGAAACAAACTATATTAGCTCAGTCGACTATGGAGTATGAGTTAGTAGCACTAGTTGCAGCTAGTAGGAGGCAAGTTGGTTAAAAGACCTCTTGTCATATATTATATTATGGAGTAGGCCTATATCACCAATTTTGATCTACTCGGATAGTACTGCTGTGATAGCCAAAGTACAGAATAATTACTATAATGGTAAAAAGTTAGCGATACGTTACAAGCACAGTACGATGAGAGGATTTATCTCATCTAGTATTGTTATGGTAGATTTTGTAAGATCGGAAAACAAATTGGCAGATCCTTTGACGAAAGGACTATCCCGTAACAAAGTTTGGAGCGCATCCTTTGGGATGGGACTAAAACCCGTTATAGAATCACAAGTGGTGGGAACCCAACCTAAATGACTGGAAATTTCAAAAAATAGGTTCAATGGGAAAAACAAATCATTGTGATATAGAATCATGCGACTAAGAAGTTTGTCACTCCAGAGTTCATCTCACTGTACATAATGTATATATACATGATATCTTGAAGCGACTATAAGCCTGAGTTTATTAAATTCTTAATGAGTTCTATATCTCATTCTTTGAGTAGGGTGTCTAGCTACAAGAACATTCTTCATAGACTCACCAAGGTGATTGTGAAAGTTTGGCCACTTCCTATAAGAATTAGGCTAATTCTCTAAAGCTTTCAGATATACTGAGATTAAGCGCATGGCTGAAATATGTTGGCATTTAGATCTTGCACCTAGTAGGGTTGTATGTAATTTTCTTCATTGTATAAAATGTATAATGAGTTCAAGACTCTGATTAGTTATTATTCTTATTTGTTGGAGATTGTCTACTATGTAAAGGTTCAAGTCTAAGGACACATTGACTTAAGTATATCTATATATATATATCGATATATCGAAACTGTTATCTTGTTTGTTTGTTTTTTCTTCCGAAAAGTTTTTAAAAGTAGGGGATTGTTGGATTTTCAAAACTTACATCATGTGGGTTTCACCCATTGACCTCTTGGTCCTTTTAATAGAACTCCTTTCCATACACCTCTTTTGAATATGAAAGCCATGTGACTCTTGTAACCCAAATATAGCCTAAAAGTTTAGTCCCACATTGTTTGTAAACTATAGTGGAGCTAAACATATAAGGTAATACTCACATGATATGATTGTAACATGTGACTAAGAGAGAATGTACATGTGTGAGGGGACTTTTATACCCTTGACACACTTCGACCTCTCTCGGGCTCGGGCAATTGACTCTGGAGGCCCTTTGGGCTTAGGCTAGGCTTACCCTATTCTTTTTATTGAAAAGTTCTAGAATCATTTAACTTGGCTTGGTGTATAACCCTTCGTACACGTTCTCTTAAACGGCTAGTAGATACCTGATTCTTTGGAACAGCTCCCCACGTACTCACATAAGAGTTAAAAGCTTCGAACGTTGGAGTAATATTAGAAGAGACGTTGTAGAGTAAACAACTATAAAAACCCTCATTGTTTTCTCTCAAAAATATTAAATTGACACAGTTCATCTCTCTCTCTCTCTCTCTCTCTCTCTCTCTTGGTTTTGTTGAGGTGCGTACTTTGTACGTAGTCTCTCGGTATTGAGACTACTGTATCGATCACTGCTCGTTGTATCCTGGGAAGAGATCAGACTGCTATTACCTGTATCGAGCCTTTCTTTTACTGTTGTTTTGTTGCTGCTGTACTTCTAACCTCTAGATAGTTGTTGCTTCTTCAACTGCCTACTGAGAAACTTCATTGCTATTCTATCCTTTCTTGCTGCGACACAGAGTTACTGTTCCGTTTCTCGGGAAAGCTATTTCACAGGTTCCTTAATTTAATTTTATAGATTCTGCAGTTAGAAAGTTAAACATGCTTCATATTCAAGAGCAATATATCATTTATGTATTGTGGCTGTAGGGGCGGATTTATAGGCTTAGAAGGGGGGGCACCCTTGATTTTTGTCAAAAAAAATCTTATATATAGCATTTAAAAAAAAAAAAAAACTATACATAACATCTTTACTACTGCCCCCCCCCCCTGAACACCAAAAAAGAGATTATATATAACATTTAAAATTATTTAAATACCCTTGAACACCAAAAAAGAGCTTATATATAGCATTTAAAATTATTTAAATACCCTTGAACACCTTTTTTTTTTTTTTTTCTAGTAACAACTTGGTTCACAAAGGGAGCATGTTTGTATTTTCTAAGTGAGAATAAAGTTGTGTTTTTTATTGCATGTTGATAGAGAATATGGTTGGCCTTGGATTGCTTTATTAGATGTTGTGTTGAGCTTAAGCTTTGTTCGATCAATCACCTAGATCACATGAGCTTTCCCCTATCTTGCTTGTGTCAACCTTAAACAATACTAATGTGGTAACAGTCGCGTATACCTTCCATAAGCTTAAATTAGTCTAATACATGCCTAATTTGACAACCATGACATGTGCATGCCTCCTGTGCAGCCGAGAAGATAGAATCTAATAACATATGAAATGCCAGAGGCTTTCTTAGGACCAGTAGCTAAAAACTTTTGAAGAAGGATAAAAAAAATCAAAAGTTTAGTAATTAGCAAAGTAGGCTCATGCTGAAGGTGGCTACGGTAGACCCGTCCGAAATATCAAAGAGCAACCAAGTCTGAGGCCTCATGAAAGCCTTTTTTTTCCAAAAAAAAAAGAAGACAAACCGTATTAGTATGATTAAGGAAATTTAGCCTCAAAGGCTCAAACACACCCCTGCTTAAAGCTGGCAAAGTGGGTCACAACCCGCCAAACCGACCCGACCAACCCAGTTTTAAGGGGGTTTGGGTTTGGCCTTAATGGGTCACAGGTCATTTGACCCGAACCCGCCTAACCCATTTAATAAATAGCTCGGGTTAGGGTTTACCTTAAGCAGTTCGGGTTGACCCATGACCCATTTAGGTTTAGGTATATTTGTAAATATGTGGTAACACAATACCCTTTTGGTAATACAACCAAACCCTTTTGATCTCAACTTCTGAAGTCTCAACTCAAGTTTGGTATCCTCTCCTCAAGCTCAACAACAAGTTAGCAACCGCAGCCTCTCACCCTCTCATCCTCAAATCAAATAATCAATCCTCAAAATTTAATTCTTCTCAAATCAAACAACGTTACAACTCAGTTCGGGTTTGTAACGTTTGTTGATTAGTTGGTGACTTGGTGTTTTGATCTCAAATCAAATCCAGAAAAGGAGAGTGCTGTTGAGAAGAGACTAGAGTAGTTAGTAGAGAGTGCCCTGAAGGCTGAAGTTGTTTTTGTACATAAGTTCTTCAATTGCAATGTTTAATTGTATTGGAATGCTTTCAAGATCGGATAATGTTGATCTTGCGATGAAGGTTTTGCTTGGTACAATAGAAATTTTCGTGATCTCGAGCGTTTCTAGTGATTTAGACAAATGGTAACCATAGTCCATAGGATTCATGTATGACATAAATGCTTAGCTACTCCAATGTTTAGCAATTGTGTAAATTACCAGAAATGTTGTTGATCACAAACATTTGCATTGTATCAAGTAGGGCTGTACAAGAAACCGGCCAACCCGTGAAACTGACCCGGACCGATCCGACCCGATCGATTCGGTCTGGTTTTGCTAAACAATCGGGTCGATTTCAGTTCAAGATGTATAAACCCGGTTATAGCCGGTTTGGTTTTGATTTCTAGGTTCGGTTACCGGTTTGGACCCAAACTGACCTTTGTGTTATATATATATAAAACTTAAACCTAGCCAAACCCGACCCAAACCCGACCCGTTTAGTTAAATAGGTCGGGTTTGGGTTTGCCTATTTGACTCACGAACTCGTTATGACCCGACCCGTTTGCCACCTCCCTGCTAAAGTTGGGCTAAAGTATACACGACCACAAAATCAAATTATAAATAAGCCCGTAGGTAAGCACAACCGCACAAGCTTGACGTTCTTAGTGTACAGTGAAACCTAGATAAATGCATACCCTTGAAACAGCCAAAAATTGTGCAAACTGTATCTAGGGACCAAAGTTTTTGGTGCATTTGGAGAAATAGTGTGTTTATATAGGGTGCAATTAGACAAGTTTCATTGTAATGGAGATGATTCTTTACTTCTAAAGCCCCAGTATCGAAGTTCAAACTCAGCACCTAGTGAGGCATTACACAACCATTGAGCAAATCGTTTTTTCAAGTCAACAAGGTTACCCTAATCCATGGACCTAATCTTTACAATTTGCTTATAAAAGAACCTAAAATCTTTGGTCCCATCAGTGCCCAACAAAAAATTATTGAAATACATTAGAGCGTCATGAGGAGCGTTTCATAACGTAAATGTATACCAAATACGTAAATACGGGACCCACAAAACGTCTAATTTCTTTGTCATCATCAACGGTCGAATTACTCAATCTTACAAAAACTCCCCCCCAATTTGCCCTCTCCAACAAATCCCCAATTTCACAAACAAACCCTAATTCTCAAATCGATCTCTTCTAAGAATCTCATCTCGATTACAATGAGTGTTCTTGCATCCCCATACCCTAATAACGCCCCCGATCTTGAAATCATGAACAATGGAGCTTCTGAAATCAGTCAATTTGATGATTCAAGTGCGATTAGAGCTTCAAGATCTCCTCTGCAACCCCTCGAATTGAATTCTTTTGATGAAATTTACGGATTTGATCGCACGAAATCTCCAATACCGATTAAGGCGATTCAACCTAAAGGGGGGCGAGGGAAACCATTAAAGCTCCTGTTTAAGCAAGGTTTGCTTCCTCCTCCTTCTTCTTTGAGTTTTAATTTGGGTAAAGTAGTAGTTGATGATGATAGTAAGATTGATATTGAGATTCAAGATGTTGAGAGAGAGATGAGTAGGTTATCATCTAAGTTAGAATCGCTTCGTCTTGAAAAGGAGGAGAAGGATTCGAAGACGACAATTGAAGACTCTTTGGGGAAAAATGGGGTAAGAATTGAAGAAGATTGCATGAAATTGGCGCAGAGAAATTTGAGTGTTGGTCCGTTAGAGATAATCTCGAGTGAGAGATGTCAAACTAATGTGAAGCCCGAGAATTGCTCATTTCTGGGAGAAACGACTCCATGTAGAGCTGGTGGAATCACACGTTTGGGACGGAGAGGTATAAGTCTTGGGCCGTCAGAGATAATAGCGAATGTGAGATGCCAGAATAAAGTGAAGCCTGAGATTACCCCACTTCCAGTGAAAGCGTCTCCGTTTGCAGCTGGTGGTAGCGCAAGAACTGGGCGAAGGGGCATGAGTATGGGACCTTCTGAAATAGCTGCAAGTGTCAAATCACAGCAGAAAGCAATGCCGGTACTTACCCCAGTTATTGCAAAGGGGCACCTGTCCGTAGGAAGCACTAATGCGAGGCCAGCGCGAAGGGCTGCTAGTATAGGACGTTCAGAAATCTCTTCGGGTGTCAGATCGGAGCAGAAAAAGAATTTGGAAACAACCACATTTCAGGCCAAGGGCTGTCAATCTGCATTGTGCACTAGCACCAAACCAGGGCGAAGAGGCGTCACTATGGGTCCTTTAGAAATTATGGCTGGTACTAAATCCCTTCAGAAGGTGAAGCTGGACATGACCCCATGTAACTTTAAGGGGTGGCAATCTGGGCCTGGAACTAGTACAAAATTTGGTCGAAGGGGTGTTAGTATGGTATCTTCAGAAATCAGTGCGGGTATCAAATCGTTGCAGAAGCCAAAGCTGGAAATGACACCATTTCAGGTGAAGGGGTGGCAATCTGGACCTGGTGCTAGTACAAAATTTGGTCGAAGAGGCGTTAGTATGGGACCTTCAGAGATCAGTGTGGGTCTTAGATCCCAGCAAAATGTGAAACCTGAAATTACCCCTCAGTTGAAGGATCGTCAGAAATCATGTCTTAAGGCTCAAGAAGTCGGTGAAAGAAAGGTCATGAAGAAAACTGGAGGTTGGAGCTTGAGTTTAAGTCCTAAATCACGGCTTTCTGTCACAAAGGCCCGAAATAGCAAAAATGGTCTCAAAACTGTTGGATCCAAGCAACCTCCGAAGAAGGAAGATGGAGCCCTGTCAAGCATTCAATCCCAGAATAATTTCGAAGGAGGAGAAAAATCAGGTGTCCGTAGAAGCTTAACTAAAACTGCAAGGGTTATACCCAGTCGTTACAATCAAATTCCAACACATTCTTCCCAAAAATTGGTTCACACTGATCAAAGCAAGAAGTTATTGTTGGAAACTGGATCCCCCCTGGAGTGTGACCTGAATGAGACGAGTGAAGAGGATCATGAAGCTTTGGTGAATACCAATTCTCCAACAATTTTGAAAATTGCTGACATGCTTCCAAAAATTAGAACCATTAGATGCATGAGCGTGAGCCCACGGGATTCTGGACAAGCTAAAAGAGTGGCAGACTTAGTAGGAAGAAAAGTGCATTTTGGTCCTGAGGAGGCGGATATGGAGACTTCAGTTTCTCAGGTTTTGAGATATGATGAAGAAAATATCGACGTGGAGACTTCTGTCCAGATTTTGAGTTATGATGAAGAAGAAGATATGGATATTGAGACTTCTGGAGAGATTATGAGTTGTGATGAAGAATAGTAGAGTGTTTTTTATTTTAGGTATACGTACTACAAGTGTGATACTCCTCACTGCAGTGACTGGAGTGGGGTAAGCATATAAATTTTACATTCTTCATAATATCTGCTACTCGATATTTGTTGTTTGTTGTTAATTGAGTATATTTTTCTTATTGGTTGTGCATTTTTCTTATAAACAAATACTAATCATAAACCCTAAGTGTTATAGAAATGATATTCCTACTACCTCAAACAAATTTTTTCGTCAATCAATCTCTTCCCAGTAACTAACAAAATGAAATTTGATTAGACATTACTAATGTGAACGGCTTAAGTTATAATCACCGAGTAAGTTAGATTGGTTACACTGAAGCCAACAATTTGACTAGAACAGACATTAAAGGCATTTGACACCTAGAGCACTGATTTTGGTAGAAACCAATCAACTTCTCTGTATGTGGGTTTCCATGGCTCGCATGTCCTCATTAGGCATAGGATTAACTGATTAAGTCACGTCACTACATATCTAGAAAATATATTAGCCAACATATGTCCATTATGTTTATGTATTGGACATATACTACTCAAATTCTTGATATTAACTTAATCCTAGTTCCTCAAATGATTTTGACGGTTAAGCATGAAATGGGTTTGAAAGAGGGTCAGTATAGGATCTTCAGAAGTTATTGGGAGTATTTAGATCCGAAAAAAATCAAAACATGAAGTTAATTCAATATAAGTGACTAAAGATCATAGTGATCATGCCTTTGAATGGTCTAAGAAGTTGTTGAAGAAGTTTTCATGGAAGAAAGTGGGGATAGGAGCCTGACGTTGAGTTCCGCTATATGTGCTCTTTTTAGTGGGTCCCTCCAAGCTGTAAAAGAAAGATTTAGAAAAATTGAATCCAAAAAACTTGTAAAGATTCAAATAAAGCAGATCTTAAATGAAGGAGAAAAAATTGGTGTGGAAAAAAAAGCGTAGTTAAAACTATAAGGCTTATACTCCAGTTGCTATGTTGTACTTCCAATACATTTTTTAAAGGCTTCCACTTCCAATACACTCTTTTGAAACCATTGTTGGAGTATGGTGTGGATGATTCGGTCAGAAATTTCATGGCATATCCACTTCCTCACGAGGCTTTGATTGATAGACAACCATCCTCCATCAATTTTGATGTTTTCTCATTTGCTTCCAAAATCTAGGACAATATGATTTTTCCTCATTTTCATGTTACAGTTGTCTGCTCCTCTGTATTTAATTTTTCTGACTAATAAGATATGTTTTTCTCATGTTTCATATCTGTAATTTGATTGTGTTAGTGTTTTATAAACAATGGCATTCTTAGTTTGTTAGTACTTTTTTAACAAGAATAAAAAAAACTTCTTGACTCGTTTACAAAGCTAACCAACTTCCCTCGAGAACCCATGACTCACATGTCTTCCGAGGAAAAGGAACAACGTGAATCACACCGCGGATGGATTAAATAACTGAAAATAAGATTAACCTACCTTGGTAAGGGTCTGCTTAACCCCCAGTTTGCCTAGTAAAAATAGAAGAAACAAAGGAAAATAAAATCTTACTTTTTACAGTCATAGGCTATCAGAAACCAGAATGCACTAACTTCACAATCACGAAATAAAATCCATCTTCTAATTATCTCTTCCGAGGCAAATGGTCTATCCTCGCTTTTTATATACACGATTTAGCCTAATATTTTGGCATAATTACTCAGTATATATAAACTTTGTCCTCATTATTCAGAAGATCTCAAGTCTAAATCTTAGTAATATCAAGATAACAACAATATACATATATTCATTGTACTGATACACTGAAATTACTATCCTTATCAAGTATGTTATACATAGCTGTCATGACAAGAAGAGAGGGACTCAAAAAGTTTGGTTCATCATCCATCACATTCTTCCTCTGATTACAATGAGCAATGACAAAAACTTGACAGTTACTCTTCAAGATGGGTATCTATAAATGTTCACATGATCTTCATCATGCTCCATAAAAAATTTAAAAAAAAAAACAAAAATTAGTTCACATGTACCATTATCCGATCTCTAACTAACTCAAGCAACAACCGATTTGCGTCTTCATCGGTGTTCTCCTGAGAATCTTTGAAGTCTTTCCAGAGATTGAGAAGAACAGAAGATATATTATAGAAAAGAAAATGAAACTAATTTACAAACCATTTGGTCAGTAACTTCACCAAACCAACTGATGTAACTTACAAATTAGAAAGAAAGAAAAAAAAAAAAATGCAAGTTCAGGAGTTTAATATTCCTCGTAATATGTTTCGAAATCTGTTTGTAGATAACTTTTTAATTATTTTCTTTGCATCTGGAACTTCGGCTTCTGCAAGTTTTTCTATGTTCTTAAGATAACCTGAATTGGCGATTTTTTTTCTTCCACTATTGGAATTCGTTAAAGACATTAGAGTAGAGATCAAGAACCTCTTGTTACCTGTTTTCACCTCGTCTGGATCAAGTAATTGAACAACTCGATCAATGTCGCAGTCTTCGTGGACAAATCTTTTCCTGTTTTTTGGAACCCATACCATGCTAGAAAGCACTTCTGCTGCCATTTCTCGAACTTCAAATGATTTTGCATCAAGAAATCTCACGAGCTCTGGCATAAATCCTGCGTCCCCCATGGCCTTCTTAGTTTCCTCTGATATTCCACTTAGACTAAATGCTGCCTTTACGGCCAACTCTTGAATTGAGATTTCACCATTGCGTAGAAAGAACAAGACTCGATCAAGAAAACCGTAACCCATTAACATGTTGAGAGCACTTGTGGAGGAAAAGCAGAGACTGTCAATTGCTTTGAGTGCAGTTTCTCTAGCTTTTGACGAGAACGAAGATTTTGGATCCAAAACTCGAACTAACGAGTAGATTCCTCCTTCTCTAATGATTAGTTGACGGATATGGGCATCTCCCGAAGCCATTAGTTGAAGAAACTCCATTGCATTTATCAGCAAAGTCTCATCCGTCGAATTCATAAGCTTGACAAAAGTAGAGATGGATCGTTCTTCAACCATGAATCTCTTCATCTCTTCAACTCCAACTAAATTCCTTAAAACCCCAAAGACTGGATTGATCAAATCTCCTTTACCTTCACCAGTAGTACAAATATTTATTAGTATCGTTACGCCACCATGAGCAGAGACTGACCAAGCATTTTCAGAATTCTCCGTCAGTTTCTGCAAAATCCTCGACGCTCTTTCTTTCCCTAAATCAGTTCCAGCCTCCAATACATGAATCAGTGGTCCAATAATCCCACCCTCAACAAGAACATCCTTGTATGGATCAAATCCTGCTATTACTAAAACCACTTTTGCAGACTCTTCTTGAAGTTCAATATCTCCAATTTCAAGAAAATTCACTAGAAGAGTAATGATTTCATCGGTCTCAATCACAATCTTTACATACTTATCATCTTCCTGGACAACCTCTGATAAAGCGACTAACGCCTGGTTTTTCATTACAGAAGCTCCAATCTTCAGCCTTGTTAATAAGTCGTTAACGTAGAACTTCATGTCATCTCTACAAGCTCCAAAACTAGGCCTTGAAACAACAATCGCATAACCTTGGGTTAGGATTCCCGAAGTATATATCCCGTTAAGGCTCTTAAGATGAACATCAAACTTTGAAGATATTACACCAAGGTCGCTCTGCATTAAGAGCTTTCCACTGTAAGAAAGATCCACACATTGATATGCATGATTATAACAGTCATTCACTGTTGCTAAAATTGCTATGATCAGCTGCAGGAAAGCTGTATTTTCAGCAAGATCGCAATTTTGGGATGATGTTAGCCCAGTAATTAGCTCCTCGAGCTTAGTTCGAATCAACTGCCATTTCCCATGAAACACTTTAATAGAATAAGAAAGAGATAGTAAAGAAGATAACCTTTCCACAAGTCGCCCGAGATTGGATTCTCCCGTGGATAGTTCAGGTGAGCTTTCACCCATTCTTTTGCCTATCGCTTTGACATATTCTGTCCGTATAAAAAATGGAAGCAATTCTACGGGAGGTCGTTGGAGTTTTAGGATTGGATGGAATCAAACTATACCATGATGAATACTAGTCCTTCATTCTTATACAGTTATCTCTTAGTTTTGCAGATGAAAAACTGGACTTGAATCCTATGTAGTATGCATTTTACCACAATGACCTTTGTTGAATACAGTGTAATGGTTGGTGGGCTGTTAAATCATTATGTAGATAAAGGGTAGTTTTGATCTTCTGGAGTATTAGTGGGTGGGGAGAGAAGAAGTTTTGATGAAGGGACAAGATGGGGGTGGAGTTTTATCTCTTGTGACAATCATAAGTGAAGGATTTAAAATTAGGAAATTAGGTCAGTTGTATTATGATATATTATTAACTTAAGTAGAAGTATAACCTAAGTAATCAATCTAACTACCAAGTTAATAAATATTTATAATTTAACAACCTGTTTGGTATTTATGAATATTAACCCACACGATTTATGACGTTATAAAGACTTCGTCCCATCGTCCCCTTGAAAACAGTATCATAAATATGTGAGATCGACATGACTATTTTTTCTGGTTCATGTTTATCTAAACTTCTAGGCAATGCACTAAAGATTTGAAGTCAATAAAAGTAAATCAACAAGATTAGTCAAATGACTGAAGGGAATTTTACGCACTAGACAAGTCAAAAACACTTTGGTTCATTCAGTTCAATTGGTACTCTCTCTCACAAGCCCTATATCTCTCAGTTCATCTTCAACTAAGAGCAGCACCGCCTTCATACTCCAGTCATTCCCCACTGTGAATGCTATACTAATTACTCGTAATTAAGAAAAGTTAGTTATTTCATCGCACTAGCAATAAAATACGCCTAAATTTGTCTAGAGATTAAGCAACTAAGTAAGAATTTGATTTCTAAATAGTAATAGAGCAACTATTATGCATAATTCTAAATACATCACATGGGGATGTAATTGAGCAAAGTAGTGTTGCTTTCATAGTCTTGGCAGAGTGTAGGACAAACCCCCATCCCACCCCACCATGTGAACCCTTTTCTCAGTGATAGAGATGCTGCCCATAGGAAGTGGGGATGAAATAATAATCCTTACAAAAGAGATGCTTTTAATTTTTAATCCCTTTAGAAGAGAAGAGAGGAAGTCTCTGAGTTGTGATGCCACAAAAGCCAAAAGCCTCTAATATCAAAATAAAGCTAAACGCCAGTTTAAAGGTACATTTGACCATGTAAACAAAAAAATTGGTTAAGGTGGGGGGCATGAGAAACATAGTTAACAAAAAGACCTTAGAAGCTTCACTTTTGTTATTTTAAGTAACTTCTTTTGTTACGGCAATGGTTGCCGCCACATTCGAGGGTTTCATGGTTTTGATTGATCTTTAAACTAGTTAAACTTCATTCCTTGAAAATTTGGTAAGTGGAGATTAACAGCAGTTTTCTTCTTTTATTTTTATCCTTAATCTTTCTTGGTTTCTTTCCTTTTCATTGAATAAGTAGGATTTCGATAACTGACTTCTTTAATCTCAAGCCAAATGTTTTTCGGATTAGTACAGTTTCGAACTCCTAAACCTTAGGCATGGTCTCCAAAACTTAACCTCAAGCAAGCTCCCTACCCCCCAATAGCAATTTTTTATTTATTTTTAATGTTATTTTATTTTTCTTGCAAAGCACGGTGGGATTGAAGCGATATAGGTTTTTTTGCAAAGCAAGCTGGGGTTGAAGCGAAAGCTATTTTTGTCACCCAAACAGGATACTTTCTCCATTTTCGCCATCCTGGTATGGTAGAATGGGCACATGGACATAGCCCATATTACGGGACCACATACCCTTTAAGCACCTCCCTAAGTACAAACACTGTTGGTAATGTGCGAGCTACGCAGATGTGTCCGATCTCAGATCACGCACATGTACATTTATATGCAAACTCAATATATATTGTTAAACACAATTTTTTCCTTGCCATGATGTTTACTGTTATCTGGTTAGTGGCAACACAATGTAATCCTGTGTTATGATGGAAAACATGTAGGGTAAAATATTTTGAGGTTTCAGTGCTTTTGTAAAGTAGAAAGAGGCATGGGGTAGGAAGAATGTCATTGTAAGATGATGTTAAGAAGTGATTATTTGAGTAAGGAAGAAGGAATGAAGTAGAGGGTATAAGAGTTGGTACAAAGTACCTTAGTTTCGAAGAGTAGGTATGTATTCACCAACAATATTTCAACTAAATTCGTTCAAGCCGGATTATAGTTTTGTGCCGTTTGTGATAGATAATTTTGGACTTTGGTCCCATGTACATTTCTAAAATTAGCCATTAGTAATTAGTCCCCACTTTGTCCAAATATTCCGTTATGGTCCTCATTTGGGCTCTGACCACTTAGGTCAGTCAAATTTTTACATAGATTTCCATAAAGGCCCTCACATGACTTTTACGAGATTTTAAAATATAAGTTAAACCGGTTTTCTTCAGGTCATCAAGCCACGTCATCTCCATCTCCATCTCCTTCCCCAAGATCCCCAACGGTCATCTCTCTCTGTCTCTCATTACTCTTTCTGTCTCTTTTGTTGTTTCTTTCTTTAGGGTTCTTTTTTTCTATTTCTATCCCTAAGGTTCTCTTTTGTTGTCTCTCTTTCTCTAACAATCTACCAAGCATAGTTATGAGAGAGAGAGAGAGAGAGAGACTCTTGCAAGGTAAAATAATTTTGTTTTTATGATAGTGTGTTTTACTATGGTGTTGGGCTGTGAAATTTCATAAATCACCATTAAAGTTGAAATTGAAGAAATGAAGACTAAAAATTAATTGCAGGAAAATATGTGGGGACTAGAGACTATTTTTGTTGTTGTTGTAGGTTGACATGGCATGCGGACGTGGCCTAATGACGTGGAAGTGATCTGAAAAAATCCGGTTAACTTGTTTAAAATTTCGTGAAAGTCACGTGAGGGCATTTGTGAGAGTTCATGTCAAAAATTGACTTCAAAGGTTGTTGACCTGTAGTCATAGCCTAAATGAGGAACAAAACTGCATATTTGAACAAAGTGGGGACTAAAGGCTAATATTAGAAATGTAGGTGGGACCAAAAGCAAAAATTTCTTTGTCATATATGCGAGTTTACCCTCCAACGGTCTAGAGAAGAATATTTTTAAGCATAAGCCCTAACTCAAAACCCTATAACTTGAACCATAAGTCTGTACTTTGTGCATGTAGTGAACTAATTATGTTATCTTGGGATACAAACTTTCTGTATTTGACACTGAAGATGGCTATGATTTGCACAAATGTGGAAGAGTAAGACAACTTACCAAGATCTAGATCAAGGATGTGACTATTAGTTAAATCATGGTAGAATTCAGTTTTGTATAATTGCCTAGAATGAGACTTTTGACCAAAAAACTGCACCTTAAATTGTAAAAAATCATTAGAGTTTGATTATAAGTTTAGTGGTGACTGGATGGTGTTTTAGAGAAGTCGTAGCTAAATATCACCAAATCTAGGAGACGACAATTTTTTTCTGGGTCAAGGTTTTTATAGCTGGAAGATGGAAGTATGTAAATAGTGTAACTTCAAAATCGGCGCTTTGTTGTAAAACTCCAATAAACTAACATTGAACCAGAAAAATCTATTTCAGCTATGAAGAGTTATGAATGCGACTGATTAAAATCAACCCAAACGAGGCTGCAATGATTTCTATCTGGAATAATTTAGGTATTAAGCCTGATCAAAATCAACCCATAACCAAAGATGGCATTTTTGTAAGGCTTTTCAACCAAAGGTGAAGACAATTATCAGATTGACAAGCAGACCCAACAGCTGTATCTGGGTTTCAAACATTCCAAGAGAGCACATAAATTGGTTTGCTCGGAGGGTTTCTCTTAGAAAAGCTTGTAAATTAGGGTATATTTTGACTAGGCACCTTCTAGTCTGTCTATGTTCTATCATCTATGTTCAATTCTGGAATGCAAATCTATGTTCTATGTTACTTTCTTCATCTAGAACATACGACAGTGCCCACCTGACATTGCTCACCTGAAAATAGAAAAAACGTAAACCTAGTTTGTTTGTAGAGAAACTAAAGGGCAGTACATATAAAGGTACACTTGTTTGAGCTTTATTTAATACTAACAGGGAATTTGCAGGGCTGTCAATATCTCCTGTACCATGAAAAGAGTTTATGATGTAAATGTATATTATTGAACAAATAGACGATGACTTAAAGCTGTATTTAGTTGTGCTTTACTTCAGTAATTTTTCAGGTTTTATAGATTCCAAATACACAGTTTCTTACTTGCATCTTAGATTTGAATCAGCGGTAACCGTTCACTTTGGATATCGTTTTAAGAACACAATCATCGTCTGTACAGAGGTATGAATGTTGTAACACAAATTCAGTAGTATTACTTAATTCAGTTGGTGTGCATTTGTATTACTTTCATCATAACTGACTTACTTCCTTTGATAAACCCATTGTTCCTTTTACCCATAACATTCCAGCCAGTACTGTAAATTACATAAAGATTGATATTTAGGAGTAAAAACAGATGATCTTCAAGATATGAGGATACAAACTTTTTCATTTACCTATGGATTAAGTGGGAATTGCTGGAGTACTAATAGGGGCATCTATCTCAACTTTGACCTCAAGTTCTTCTGATTTGGTTGAAACCCCCTTATTAACTTTGGAAACACGAAAGATTGCTAGGTTCATATCCCCTAAAACCAGAACAAAATTTAACTTAATGTATAAGGTTAGAAATAATATAATGCATCTCTTAAACTATGAATGGGTTATAGTTATTGCCCTAAGCTATTCCTTCCCTCCCATAAAGCCCTTTTAAATAGACATTTGGTTAACCCTTAGAAACACTTTTAAAACGCCCAAAAAGAATAAAAAAAAAAAGGGCTACTTAAAAGTGTTGCTGCACATTAACACATTAAACATAAAAGAAATGTGAGATTAAGTAAGAGTAATACCAAAAGTCAGGAAGTTTCCAGGTAATACAGTTGTCACTAAACCAGGTTTGAGCCTGTTGTCGTTAATGAAAGTCCCATTTGTGCTGTCAAGGTCTGTGACCAAAAGACGTCCATCTTTCTTCTCAATTCGAGCATGTAAACCAGACACTGAAGTTTACACTGAATATGGTAAGTATACACTGGAATTGGGGAGATCACAAGCAACAAAATACGCTAAAAAAAAAACAATATTACTAACACAAGATGTTTTAATGTGGTTCCTAGTTGGAAATTCCATGCACTAATGGTTTCAAAAAAAAAAATCTGAGATTACAGAAGAAAACCCGTCTTCACAACCGTCATTCTCTTGTGCTAGGTCTTACCCATGTCCATGTTTTCACAAATTTGAGTAGCTCTCAACCCTTGACAAAATAACTAATCACTAAACACCAATTTATCACCTTGACGATGTTTTAATGTGGTTCCTAGTGCGTGATCTACATAGGTGATCTACGAATCAATAAGCCAGCATGTTATCAAGATGTGTGATGGTTTAATTATTAATGTGTCGAAAGCGTAGATAGTATTGAGTGTTAACGTTTTCACCTGTTCCTACTGGAATCACCATATCTGCTTTCTCAGGAACACGTCCTACAGTCACCACGCTCTGTAAGATATATTCATCAAGTCATTTGTTACAAAAACATCAGCTAAATCATGAAGGCTTGCAACAGATCTTCTTACTGAAGTTATCTCAAATGCACTAGGCATTGGAACTCGGAAACCAATGTGTTTGAAATTCCCATCACCTGTCAAAAAGAGTGTTGGATGAAAATAAGAAACTGAAAATCTGTAGTACTGCACATTTGTGGTAAAAACTTTAACAAGAGAGTGAGCTCTAAAAAGTGTGTTACTACTAGATTGTTGTTTTATACTTTCATCTCGATTATAATTGTTAGAAATGTGTCACGTGCCTGGATCTTACACAATCATTTGCCAGATTCTTCTGGCAACCTTAGAGTCCCAATATCATAAGGCCTAGCTCGTAATAGTGGCTGCTAAGTCATTCATATAAGCTATATATGTGCATTGTTTCCACTAAATGCAATTATGCAAACATTATCTATTCTTTATGTACTGTTATTCTAACATAGGGAAACATGATTTGGATCAACTCAGATGAAATTTCATGAAAACAAATTTACTGTTTCTGCAATTCTGCATAGTACATATCTGTTTCCATATTGCATGGGCAAAGAGGACAAAACTCACTAACCTACAGGTTCAAGAATCCATCTTTCTGCGTGCTCTTCAGAAGTGGTTTCAGCCTCAGAAGCATTCAGAGGTCTTACTTCATTCCTTATGTTACTTCCTTTTAAATGGATTTGTTGTTGTTTTCTTGGAGAGCTCTTAAGATACGAAGAAGGTAAGACATGAGAAACAGAGATGGAGTTTTGAGAATGAAAGAAAGTTGGAGATGAAAAAGAAGAGAAGCAAAGGGGTTTTGTAAGCTTGATCTTTGCAAGAGACATTGCTGTTGTTGCTGTTTCCATATGTTTTCAGTTGGGAATGAGCATTGGAGACAGTTGGAAGGGTAATAAGTGGTAACCATTTGATGCTTGGAAAGGTTTTGGATAAGTGCACTTTTGAGTGTTGCAAAAACTGCATCCAAAGATTTGGGTTGTCAACTGATCCAGATCCTTCAAATAATGTTTAGATCGGATCAGATTGGAATCTCCTGCAGAGTTTAATTTTGCCGAATAATGTTTGGTATGTAGAGTTTGATTACTAGCAGTGATAGTTCCAGAGTGAAATAATTATACTTGTGTTATGACTAACAAGAACTGGCACTTTTGGAAGGAAAAAAAAGTTGTCACTTTGCCAAAAACTAGGCATTGTTAGGAGTTGGGTCCAAGCCCAAGCTAGGAACCCAACAGGGTTGGGGTGTCATATACAAACTCCTAGCAAACCCATAGGCCCAATAGGGTTATGGGGAGAGTTAGAATAGAATAGGGAATCCTTCTGGGTTGTCTATATATATCACTGTACTATGTACAGAGAACACGATGATGATAATCAATAAATTTTTTCTCTATTTCTCTCTTGTTCATGTTTTACTATTATTTTGTTCTAGATTGATCATATCCCAACACGTTATCAGCACGCAAGCTCTAGGAACGAGGAGAACAGATCTTTCCGTCTAATCAGAAATTTCACAGAAACAAAGCGATCAGAGAAGAGGTATTTTATGTTTTTTTATATACCTATATTCAGATCTATAATATATCATAGATCAGCATATTTCGAAAACCTATTTTTCCTTATTTTTTTCGGATTAAAAACTAGGGTTTTTAGTATTTTTACCCTTGTTAAGGGGTAGTTTTTGAACGAGTATATCATTCACTATGGAGATCATATTGAGGTGAGACCACTTCGGTTGGATAGCCTACTCCGAGAGCTTTCCAACGATATATGACACATCTTTGGGAGATTCCCAAATCGTCAGGAATAGCTCGTTGAAACTAGACAGTTTCACGGCCAAAAAAGCGTTTTCTTGGTCGCTGACGTCATCAATTTTTTATATTTTTTTCAAAAATATTTTTTAAATTGTATTTATGACGTCATCCTTATCCATAGTGACGTCAGCAGTGACACGTGTCGAGGACACGTGGTACGCTGACATGGCATGGTACGTGTGGCATGTCTGGCATGTACGTGGCATGCCCTGACACATATGACACGTGGCAGTGCCAGAATATTCTTCCTGGTGAACGGAATATTCTTCGCCGTCACCGGATATGTGTACGTGTGTGACACGTGGCAGTGTACGTGTGTGACACGTGTACGTGTGCGACACGTGTGGTGCATGTGCGGGGCACATGTGACCGAATCAGACCGGTTCAGACCTTGACCCATATCGAGTCAGACCGGTTCAGAACCGGCCCTGACACTAAAACGGTTTTTTATCACCCTATTTTTGGTCAAATTGAGCCCAATTTTTTTTACAAATTTCTATTGACTGGACCTACCCCGTAGGGGACCCATTTTGATTTTTTTTATGAAAATATTTTTTAAAATTTTTGGGAAGAGGTGCCTCGTATAGGAACATTGACTCACTTATATGTGATATAAGTACAAGGTATAATACATATTTAAGTATCTTTACGATAATAGGATATTACTGGTATGCCCCTAGGATACTAATTATCATGATCAGGAATCTTAGATAATTCGAAACCAAGACTAATTTAGTATTCGACTGTGAGTCATATCTAAATCACAGTTAATTGTCACGGTCAAATAACTAGAGCTCAATTGGGAATTGACATAGTCTTATTTCTAAAAACTTGGTGTCTGAGGAACCAATTTTTCGTATCTAGGTACAATTAGATGTTACATGCATAACATTTAGAGGTATATAGGCATTAACCCTATAGTACCCCTAGAATGTTAGCTCAAAGACAGGCCTAATCAACCTATCTTGTGAACCCAGCTGACTTCGGGATGGAACCACTTATCAGTTAAACATCTAATACCCTTCATATTCGTAGCAAATGGTTCATTTGGCTAAAATATATTTACCTTTATGGAACTTACGGGCTTAGAACACCCTAGTTCTTATAATAAGGACAACACACATTTAGTGGTTTTGCATAGTTGTCTTAGGTAAGACTCTATTAAACGTACTTTAGGGTTAAGGTTACTATTTTACAGGGTAAATTTGTGATTTAACGATTCATAGGATATGAACAAGGTTCACCTATAAATAATGATTGAGTATCATTGACTTATATTATATGAATTGCCTTTAGTAATGATTGGACTTCATGTACTTCCAAAGGATTTCATAAGGAACGTACACATCTGGTGGTTTTGAATAGCAATCTTGGCTAAGATTCTATTAAAATGCACATCTCAAATTAAGATTGCCATTTTTACTAGGTAAAATTTGGGATTTAATTATTAGAAAAGAATTTCATGAGTTTTAGAATATGAACTGGGTTCAGCTATAAGATGATTTGGAATCATTTATTTCTCTTTATTCTAAGTACTATGATCTGTCTTTAATGCAATTGATATTTTATCAAGATCATGTATTATCGATGTATGCGACACTCAATAATGTTGAATTTTCACCATTGCTGCTCACAGGAGCCAATTACCTCACTTGGTGCATTTACGCTGACTTATTCTTAAGTCTCTTGGTCTGCAGATGACCATCGTCAGTGGCAACAAGGAAGATCCCATGGACAAAGCAAGGGCTTTGTTTATCCTCTGTCATCATATTCAGGATTACCTGAAGACTGAATACCTCAACAAGGTTGAGCCAGCTGAGTTATGGGCAAGCTTGCTGGGGAGTTATGGTCATCATACGACCATTATACTCCCAAAAGTGATGCACCAATGGAATACCCTTAGGTTCCATGATTTAGGACGGTCGCTGATTACAACTCAGCAGTCCATAAAATCACTTCTACACTTGAGCTGTGTGAGAAGAAGGTCACTGATGTTGAAATGATAGAAAAGACTCTATCAACCTTCCATGCTAGCAATATTGTGATTCAAAGGCAATATTGGCGAAAGAACTTGATGACTCATGAAGTCTTGATTCAGGCACTGCTCCTCTCTGAGCAGAAAAATGAACTTCTGATGAAGAATCATGCTATGCGGCCCTCTGGAAGTGCGCCGTTGCCTGCATCAAATAATATTCAGTTTCAGGGAAACAACTCTGTATGTCAGGGACAAAGATATGGAAGGGGCAGGAGAGGCTACCAGGGATACAAGTCGGGTGGGAACCTGAAACCCTTTGGCCCTAGGAGAGGTAAAAGATTTAAGAAATCCTGAACACTAGGTAATGCGAATAAGGAAAAACAGACTGATCAGGGATCTACTTGCTTTAACTGCGGTGACATAAGACACTGGGCACGAGAATGCCATGCACCACGGATGGCTACCGGTGACAGAGTCCGAACCCACCAAGCAGTTACTGATACTAACTCCGCCCCTCTAGAGTTTGTAGCGTCGGACTTCTTCGACGACACTGATGTCATCATGGTTCAATATACGGAGTAATCCGTAATAATATTTCAGTCGACATGTGTTGTCACATTGGAGAGAGCACTAGTAGTTTCTTGTCTAGACAGACTTGATTTTCTTTTTGTTGTCAGTATTTTTGATTTTGTTGGGAACATATCATTTACATTTCAATAACATGCTCGTGACATACATGAGTTTCTCATTTTGTTCTTATAAATTATGACTACTTGAATTTATTGTTTGGGAAGTAGTTAAATTCTATGTATGATAGTTGATCTACTACATACAACCTGCATATGGCTCTATCTGCTCATTGAGCATGACCGATAATCGGATGAGTGGCGGCATATGTCTCAGAGACATTTAGTACCACGCATTCGATCCTTTTGAGCTATGCATATATTTCTTGTTTAGCCTTGTGCATCAGGGATGGCATGAATATCATTAGCACGACCAATATGATCGAACCCACTGAGTGCATCACGCTATTACTCTCTCACGGTACGATACAGGGTATCTAGACCATTTTATAAACTAGTACGTTCAGCCAGATTTTACTAAGTTTAGGGAGATACATGATAATACTTATCACGTAATGACTATCGAGGAAAATGACAGACAAGGTTTTGTGCATTCACTCCATATCTAAAGGTTAGAACACGCTATTGGAACGGTTTCCAATACACTCCTCCGGCTAGGATAACGAGGAGGATTATCAGGATTATTTCTCAACTTTCCTTGAAAGGAGAGATGATCCAGAGAGTGTACGTGTAATAATTGCTTTTACAGAAAGTCTATGACCAAGGTGGAGTGGGATCTCCAGCCTTTGTTCCAACCGCATCTATGGAGACCCATGTGGACCTTTCCATCCACATAGTGGCACACTTAAAATATTTATGGTCATTACAGACGCATCTAGGAGATGGTTCTACGAATGCACCGTTAGCACGACTTCTCACTTAGATCATTCGATCGTAGGCTCAGTTTCTGGATTAACCGATCACAGTCGATCGATGCGACTTGACGGGGACTTGAGAGTTGGACTCACAAGATTTTGATGATTATTTTACCACTAAAAGGGATAGATGATTAAGCATCGTGAGTACCCCATACCATACCCAACTCGGGATTGACGGAGAACCTAATCAAGAGATTTCGGATAATTGTTAGGCTACTGTTATTATGATCACAGCTTCCAGCTAGTGTATGGGAAATGTATTTTTACTCCCGCAACACTGATTAGGGTTCGTCCCTTAGCAAATCATCAAATTATTTTTCCCCAAAAGCAACTAGCTACTGGGTCGGAGCCCGGTGTCGCCTATCGACAAATATTGGATGTTCCGTACAGGTGCCAATCGCATCACAATATATGAAGATGGGACCCTCAATATCGGCCTCGTATTATGTGGGTTATGATTCGCATTTATCACTGGATATTTTGACCCACTGGCAACGTATATCTGCAGGGCAGATAATTCTTACTTTGATGAGACGATATTCCCAACATTGGGGGGAGAAATGACAGTCAATGCTGAGGATATTTTCAAGAAATCTTGGAAAATACCATTGTTGTCTCATCTAGATCCATATACATAAGTTAGGTGACAATAAGATTCAACAGATTTCAAACCTCCAATTGATCACAAATGATTTGCTAGACGCATTCATAGGCACAAATTTGAAGTACCGTAAGTGTATACTAGGCCAAAAACTGTACCGCAACAAAATGTTCCAGGGGAATTAGTACCGCAACCGAATCTAAGGCTCACGCTTACTGTGAACACTAGGACAAAAACTGTAAATAATGACACTTTTTGAGGTAGATTTACGACTTGGTTACTCTGTTGTAACGATATGACTTCCATTAACAGTCGTTATTTTAGAACCACCGTTATTTTTTACTTTTCCCCTCTTATTTTCTACTCAAAAAAATTGACTCCTCCTGTAGTCGAGAAAACAATTTAATTTCTACTTTAGACACTGTGGTTTCTCGTTTTCTCCCTTTGATGCATCATCTCTCCACGATCTCTCCACAATCCTACTAATTCTACCACGCATCTCTCCACAATATCAATCCCTCTCTTCTCTCCTTTGAGTGTCCATAAAACCATCACTACAAGAAAAAGTACTTTTAATAGCACAAATTTAACACCATATATATTGAATGCTATTAAAAATGAACATTTATAACATATTTTACATCAATGCCATTGTAGCCTATATTTTTCTCAGTTAACATTAACGGGTTCGGTAGTGTTTTTGCACTACAATATTTCCCCTCTCTGAGCTCTCTCCCTCATCTCTCCTAAATCAAACTCCATCTCTATCTGCCTTTGATTAAATCAATCATAACTTATTTACTGATTTGAAGGACAACTTCTTCTTCTTCTCTCTCTTTCACAGTGGAAGCGATCGCGAGAAATTGTAAGTTTCTAAGCCCTAATCTCTGATTTGCTCTTATTGTGATTGATTTCTTGTTCTCATTTTGACATTTTTGGGATCTTTAATCTCTCTGTTTCTGATTTTAGAGTTTCAATTTTAAGAAGAAGACTTACATAATTCTTGCAATATATTTGAAAAAAAATAATCAGATCTCCTTTTTAACTTTATCTGCAGCGTCCAATGTTCTTATATAGAATTGTTAATTTATTTATATTTTGATTTCTTATTCCCGAACTGAACCGCAATATATTTTGGCAGAGAACAAAGTTATATGAATACTCAATGGTGCTCAGAAATTCGTAGTTAGTGTTGCTACCATTTCAGCCATATAAGCTTGTATATGCATACATGCTAGCTGAAGTTGGCAAAGTTTCTGATTCTATGAAGTAAGCAGATATATTTTGAATCATGATAGTTGTACACAACCAATTTCAATCAATCAGGGGCTGTTTTCTTAATAAAATTTTTATCTTGGTGTTATGTGGCAGATACTGTCAAAAAATATTAAAGTCTTTGAAGACTGGCCGAGCACTAGAAGTTGAGACATGGAGACAATTGGTGTCAACGCTTGAAGACCGATTAAGAATCAACCAGCAGGTAATCTTCAAGCACTGGAATTCTAAGTTGAAGTATTCATTAATTAGGCTACTTTGTATTAATTCTTTGTGAATGTGTTACATCCAGGGTGGATATGGCACCAATTTAGCTCCAAAACTTGTGGGTAAATTACTTCCTTTTATTGATAGATCAATTCAGCAAATTATTGGAGCTTCACCTCCGCCTGCCCCATTAACATCTCCAAACAGTGTTCGAAGCAATGAACATGATAACCATTCAATTGGCCCATGAGTATCTAATAGTCAATCAACGATGGCCATGTCATCATTAGTGCCTTCCGATTCAATGGAGCCAATAATTGGATGGACTGGTGATAAGAATTGAAAGGGTATGTACAATAAAGGCATTTCAGAGCCAGATTTTGGTAGAACACCAAGACAGGTAACATCGTCCTTCAATGTGCAGAAACAGTATATTATATCCTAAGCACTGCTTTGCATGTCGTTGTATTCATATTTAAAAGTTTGGGATATAACTGTAATTGAACAATAGATGGGCAAATATGGATAATTGTATGAGAAATGGGATTAGCTCAATTGAAAAACATACATAAATTTTTTAGTATAAACAGCATGACATTACAATTGCAATTTAAAAGTTAGAAGGAGATAACAGATAACCCATTTTGATAGCCTTTGGCAAAGAAAAAGTAGACTGCAATTCTTGTCTAGATGTATAAAAACACTAAGGGGCAATTTGGGAACTCTAAAAATTGGTGCGACCAAGTTCAAGTTCAATCTTTGGCCTATTCTAAATAAAAATGATTTTGAACTGGTTTTACTTCGTCTAGTGGCCATTCTTCCTTAGGTTTCATAAATCAAATAATTGCATAATATCTCTAACTTTTTCATGGATAAATGTTTTTAATGAAAATATGACATCATTAAAAGAAGTCATTGATACCAAATGATTCATCGTTTCCACCTTCTCAATTTCATTAACAAAAGATAAAGCTAAAATGGAGATGAGAGAACCCTATTTGTAGTAGTCTAGAGTTTAAGGCTCATGAGTACAAATATAGTAAATTTAGCCACTTTCATGTAAGTGTAAAACTACTGAGAACATGTTGTGTTTTACTACTTTGAGACACCCTGATCAAGAATGGTGAGTGGGCTTCATAACTACCTTGATCTTAATTTTGTTCCTCATTTTGTTGTGATTTTGATTGATGTGACAGTGAGAGCAGCCATTATTGAAGCAAACTAGGTTTACTTTCCAAGTGAATCAAACAGGAGTCAGTAGTGTCGGTTGCTTTATATTTACATAAAGGTGACTAGTCTTAATCCAGACTTTAAACAGTTTGAAATAATCTTAGGTAATAATTTTGGTGCCAATGGGTACTCATGGTTTCACAGTGTCACAGTGAAATGAACTAGTTGCAGCGAGTAGCAAAGCTTGTTGCTTACCCCAAAGGTCATACTCTTTTTCGATATGGATTATACACACTTGTATGACCAACGGCCCAACGCCACACCTAGAGTCATGCACCCTATAGGAATGGTGCTTTCAAGTTTTGCTCCATTTCCAGTAGCTTGTTTTCACACTTATATTTTGAACAAAATTTGCTAGAGGTCTCTCGCAATCCCCCCTTGGCCATTTGTTAATGTTCTAAAGTAACTTTTCTAGGATATTTGAGGAGTCGAGGACCCTGACCTCCCCATACACATATTTTTCCATAGTTATAACCTACCACGTAGACAGATGCACATCTTCTACGTCTTGTAAACCACAGAGAAGTTCCAAGTTCTTAGGGATACTCACCATGTGGGACACTACACCAAACTTTCAGAAGATATATAAAGATTTGGAAAACAAAAGAGAAGCACTATATAAGTGTGCAGGTCTCATCTAATGAAATTTAAGATTACATGATTCAAACATGAAAGCAACATTAAAACATAAATAATCAACAACTGCAATAACAATAGTAGATGTTACTTTCTGGATAATTATCTAACATTGTTGACCATCGAAGGTTGTATCTCATTTTAGTCCAAGTTGATCCAACCAATCTCTTCTCTACTTTAATCATGTCTTGGAACAACTTATTATTATTAAATCAACACAGCTGCTTATCCTTGAGGTCTTCTAATTAACAGTCTTTTGTATGATTCCTCAACAGATAAATACAGAGTAACTTTAACCTAAAGCCAATGAGATTCAAGATAGTTAGAACACCTATATGGAGCTAACAAAATAGTAGATCTTGACTAGGTTTACTTTTCCTTTTGCTACCATGAAACTGGTATTTGCACCATTAATTTGCTTTTAACGGTACCTGTAAGCTTGTATATAATTGGAACAATTACATAAATCATAGCACAAACTCATGAAAAAGAATTTAATGAATAAAACATCAAGAACATTAATGAAATAATGGATCACTAATAAACACATAATTTATTTTCTAACTTGTATTGAAAAAGACATAGTTCTTGAAAATGTGAAACCATGTACACTTACTAGATTTAGACACTAATAACATGCGAATACACACATTGCACTTTCAATTTCTTATATGATGATCCTTCAAGTTGAAAGAAGCCACCAAGACCCTCTTAGTGAACACATTTATTTGATGTTCTGAACAGTTTAATTGGTCATCCTATTCTGGTAAGTTCAGCCATGGTTAACCCTCTTAGTGCACACATGTATTTGATGGGATACAACTAATGATCATATTATTTCTTATGTTTTATTTCTGGATGTTTCGCTATTCAGCCAATAGGTGAACAAGGTGCTACTCATGCTCCCATCAGCATCAACTTACACAGGGATGAATCCCTTAATAATAAATCAATCGTCTTGCAAATCGAGAATAAATCTCAACAAGTTTTTGCAAGTAAGTCGTCGTACGAATTTTTATTTTACCAGTATACCACTAATAGCTCCTAGTTATATTATTACCATGCTCACCGTAGAGAGATACAAGTTACAGTCTCATCATATATTCTACATGCCATTACACTCATGAAATCTATGAATAGTGCGACCGGGTTAATTTGTTTAAGTGATACTTTAAAAATCATTTCCTCACTTGTGATAGGTGTGCTTCGATATTCCCTACAGGATAGGCTAAGTAAGAGTGGCTCTAGTAAGGGCCGTGCTGATGAAATATTCCTCAAATTGCGAATTAGTACAGGTTGGTAATTAATCTGTTGCATTTGTAATTGAATTACTCTTATGAGCGAATTGTTGATAAATTTGTAATATTCCTAATTCAACTAATTTGAATTATTGATGTGCATGTACTTTATCTATACCAACTATTTGACCTTCTTACCTCTTGTATATCGAACTGTTTGGGTTCAGAATATACCTCCAGAAGGGTTGTTTCTTGTTCATGAATTTCCTAGAGAAGATAGTGACTATCGATAAGGTGTAAGCTCTGAAAGCAATCATTAGTATTGACAATCTTATTATATGTTAGAAAAATGGGGAGAATGTGCTCTATTTTTGTTACCTTACTCACAATGTGCTCTATCTTTGCTACCTTACTCATAGCTTGCTTTCACAAAAAAACGATTTACACTTTTTACAAATAAGAAAAGAGATGCGTCTTAGTCGTAAGGTTTGCGTCTTAGATTGTAGTTCCTAGTAGTCTTGTTTGTAATGTATATACGTCACCTAAATCAATAATTATAATCCATACCTAGAAAAAGACTACAAAAAAAGGTACCATATGCTCAGAGTTTCTGTTGTCTATAAGTGCACAAAGGATGAACCTTTCTCTTCGGCCTGGGTTCAAATATGTGCCACCATGTTCTACATGATGATCTGTTAGCTGCCCAACTCTTAGATGATTATTTGTAGGCATCAATGACCTTAATGTATTTACATGTTTGTTTTATTTTGACGATCATTATCTCCATTACTGCCTTTTTTTCTTCACTATATATATTTTGATTTCTACATTGTAATTGCCACAACATGTTCTGACTTTGACATACATTTGACCAGTCCCAGGTTACATTGTTAGTGAATCTGAACTGGAAGCTGCTAAGGAGGGTCGCAATTTTGTAGACTTCAAATATGGCTGTGTTGGTTACTCGGTGTATCTGGATAAGAAAGATGGTTCAATTAATCCAAAAGGGGAACATGTGGAATTACCATATTTTGTTGGTATTGAGGTTATTATTTCAATGATTCATATGCAATTTCGTCTTCTGAATTATGTCTAGATTTTGTTTTTCTTTTGCTGAAGTGTAACCATTTTATGAGTAAACTTATAGCTTAAAGTTAATACTTATTGCAGCTTTTGGTGGATAGAAGGCCTTCAACTGCTCCTGCTCCTACTCCTGTTTCTGCTTGTGCTCACAGCCGCGGAGGTAATGTAGTTATAGTTTTTCCTGTTTGATTCCCTTTCATGTATTGAAAAAGCAGTTATACTGTGATGATACCAAAATGGCCATTGATTTTTATATCCTCAATTTTATTTCTTCAAATTTAATTAATTTTGTACTAAGCATACATTTGTAAGGATGATTCATAGACACATGGTTATGTGCAACTAAGTTAATCAAGTTAGGGGTTAATCAATGCAAATCCATTATGGGAGAATGTTCTCTATCATGATTACATTATCCTAACTAAATTTTGTTGCATTTATATAGTTCTGATCTCGAAAACTAGTACTTAAAAGTAGGGGGGAAGCCAATTCCTTTTTTACTCATGCATTTATATGCTGTAAAAGTATATATCTGCGGACCTTAAGTCATTCTAGAGATGATAGATCATACCACTTTTAAGAGAGGTAATTCCTTCTTAATGCATATTTATATCATTTGGTTGGTTATCTATCATACTACTATTCTCGGATTTCCTATTAACACTATATTTTTCTCAGTTCCACCTTTGAAGCTGATTGATTTACCTGGATTGGATCAGAGGAGAATGGATGATGCATTGGTAAGCAGCTGTTAATCTTCTTCTACCTTTCCAAGTTCTCGGGTTGGTGTCCTTGTTTTTGCGATTAATTTGCTAAACAAGAGTAGCAAAATGGTGCTTTAGTGCACTATTTACGCTTCCAGAGCAACTTAAAGAAAATACCAAAATAACCCCTTTTATGATACAGCTGAGAATATTGAAGTATGTTTTGCTAGTCATCAAGGGATATATATATAGTACTTTCTTAAAAATTGCTCTGGAATTATAGCCTTTTTCTATTTTTATTTTTGGGTGGGGGAGGGTTTGTGATATTAATTTTCTTATAAACTACTCAAATTACTGTAATCCCAACATTTCAAATGATCTTGTTTCCAGATTAACGACTATGTTGAGCACAACGATGCAATATTGCTAGTTACTATACCCACTTCACAGGCACTAGAAATTTCATCTTCTCGAGTCTTGAAGTTGGCTAAGGAGTACGATGCGGAAGGTGGGTTCCCCTTGTCTACTATCTTTTTTTTCTTATACTAGTAGAAGGTGATTAAGTTCTTAAAAAACACAATCTTCATATCATCTTTCCAAGTACTTCAATATATTTGTATTGGATGATATATCAAAAATTGGCTTATCGGTGCTTGAGAAATTGGAAAGTAGCAATACTAGAGCATGCCATCCAACTTAATTGGTAATTTACCTAGGAATTGTTATATATCTCATAAAAAGGGGCACTCCTAAATAAATAAATAAAGTAGAAGAAAAGAAGTACCAATACAATGCGAATGAACATTTTATTTGTATACCATAGTTTTTTCTTAAAAACTACAAAATAAAAATTATCAATATATCTTATTGATTTATCAGATATATGGACCAGTAATTTGGTACATCCTATGATCTTTGTAGATGTTGTGATATATTGAGAGCGTATTAGAAAATTGTTGAGTCATTACATTTGTTGAATTTAATCTATTATTTTTGTTGCCTATCCATTTTTTAGTAAACAATTTATCATCTATTTGATGATTGCAGGTACCAAAACAATTGGTGTGATTAGTAAAATAGACAAGGTAGCTTCGGACCAGAAGATCCTTGCCGCAGTTCAGGCCCTACTGCTAAACTAAGGTCCATGCAATGCATCAAATATCCCATGGGTTACTTTAATTGGTCAGTCTGTGTCTATTGCTTCACATTGTCTTTTTATGCATATTTAGTAATAGAACTATAAGCTCTAAATGACAAGAGCTCTCATGAACTTGAGACAATGATGGTTCAAATCCATCTAGTTCTAATTGTAAAAGTATAGAAAAGATTCATTAAGTAAACAATATATTATTTAATAAAATTTTGAAATTTATAATTGCGAGAAGCGACTAAAATCATTGTCAATAATTGTGTCTAATACGTCAACATTTTTATGTGACAAATAGCACGACTAGTTTGTATATCAAAATTTTTTAGAATTACGACAAATTTGGCGATTTTGGCATCGTAAAATTGCGATGCATAAAACAACGGATAAATAAATCGGAAAATGAAATAAATACGACGAAAATAACGATTGATACTTGTGTTTTTTTTGTGACTCAGAAAACGACTCATAAATGTGTCGCAATTTTAACTAAAAATGACAGATATTACGACGTGGTTTACAGTCGTAATATTACGACGCATTTCAAGTCGAAAATATAAAACTACTGCAAAAAGAACGACGCTTTTTTTTAACTAAAATGGAAGTCACTTTAGCAAAATAACGACTGACCTGACCCGTTTCTTTTTACTCGTTTTGGCCTAGTGGAAGCACCGTTGGAAAAAAAGTATTATGAGCTGGGGAGATGCAGAATAAGGGACATATATGACTAATGATGTAGTCGGTTCATCAAGGATGGAACCACCCATTTACAATGTATTCATATTCGCTGCTGTACTCGCCATCAAGGATGAGGATTTAGAACCACTTATTATAAACAACTGTGTGTTGTTGTACATTAACAAAAATAGGTATCTAGAATCCAAGCAAAACTCAGCTTATGCATAATGCGAAATAATATCATTGAGCCTATCGGTTAAATGGGAATGGTACGGAACGCAATTAACTCGGAGAAATAATATGGTCAAGGCAAGACTAGCTGCCTAGGAGATCTTTAAGAGATCTGGCATCGATTGTAGTGTGACCTATTACCCAGTTATGGACGCTATAACATTTCAGTACTTATCAGTTTGTCAAGTTGTCAAGGACAAGCTAGACATGCGTCTGATGTAAATACCGCGTATCTCTATGGGAAACTAGATACAAATATATACATGAAGCTACATGAGAAGGTATAAGCTTCTGGAAGCAACTAAGCCCGACACACGAGATGTGTATGTAATAAAACTGGAAAAGTTATTGTTGACTTGAAGCAATGGGCCCATGTGGCATAGTTGACTGAGTATTTGAAGGTCAAGGACTTTGCAAATATCTTTATATGTCCATGGATTCTTATACAAAAATTAACTTCAATATCATCATAATAGTGTACTAAATGATTTGGGTATCATTAGACATCCGGGGGAGATCGTGAGAGCCGCCGAATACCTTGGGAAGGAATTTGACATATAAGACCTTGGGAAATCAAGAGTCTCTTGAGTTATAGATCCAACATCTTGACAGTGGCACTCATACACCAAGTAATATATATCGCAAGAGTTATCTAACACTTCGATATGGATGTCGCACACGGTGCTAAAGCGTTTATTGCGCGTCCAGCACTTGGGTGCGGACAACGACATCTTTCACCATCTTAATGGGGGGAGAAACTCCTAGGGCCGTGGTGTCATAGCTAGGAGGTATTTTGCTATAGTTAGTTAGGTATACTAGACCCAATAACTCACTCGCAGTGAACTATTTGGCTTGCCATAGTTCGATTCCTACCCAAAGGTACTGGATTGAGATCAAGCACATTCTGAAATATCTCATCGACACGAAAGATTGGGGTCTGTTCTATCCACAACTTGGCAAACGGGACATTATAGGATGCGCCGATGCAGGATATTTGTCAGATCCACATAAAGGCCGATCACAATTGGGTTATGTATTCTTGTATGGAGATACTATGATTCCATGGAGGTCAGTAAAGCAGACGATGGTTGTTACATCCTCGAACCATGCGGAGATTCTTGCATTACATGAAGCTGGCAGAGAATATTTTTGGTTGCGTTCTATGATCAACCATATCAACAGGAGTTGCGGTCTGAATTCTATCCAAGATAAACCGACCACACTTTATGAAGACAATGCAGCTTGTATCGTTTAAGTCAAAGGCGGATTTATTAAAGGTGACAAGACGAAGCATATTTCACCAAAGTTCTTCCAGATACACGAGTTGTAAAAGATGAATGAGATCAACGTTATTCAAGTCCATCCAGAAGACAACCTGGCTGATCTATTCACGAAGGCTCTTGCATATCCTACATTCAAGAGATTAGTTTATGGAATCGGCATGCGCAGTTTACAAGATTTATTATCTTAGGGAGATAGATCTTAGGGAGATCGACGTCAGGGGGAGTAGTCCCAGCCTAACGTGGACACATGCGTGTTGTACTCTTTTTCCTGATAGCGCAGTTTTTATCTTAGGAGGTTTTACTGGCTAGAGGTTTTGATGAGGTAACGTATACGCGTCCACAACCTATACAGGGCATATGATTGTACTATTTCCCTGCACAACTTTTTTCCCAAGGGGTTTTGCTAGGCAGAGGTTTTAATGAGGCAAGTCGTCTTAGTATGGAACACCCCAAGGGGGAGTGTTAGGAGTTGGGTACAAGTCCAAGCTACGAACCCAACAGGGTTGGGGTGTCCTATATAGACTCCTAGCAAACCCATAGGCCCAATAGGGTTATGGAGAGAGTTAGAGTAGAATAGTAAATCCTTCTGGGTTGTCTATATATATCATTGTACTATGTACAGAGAACACGATGATGAAAATCAATAAATCTCTTTCTCTATTTCTCTCTTGTTCATCCTTTACTATTATTCTGTTCTAGATTGATCATATCCCAACAGGCATGTCTTTTTCAGTCATCAAAGGATCACAACCTTGGAGAGATTACCCAAAAATCGAACATAGTAACATATAACACCACTAAGAGCATGGGCAGCAGGGTAGCAATCACTATGTTAGTAATCGAAATTCAGAAAAAAATCCCTTTTTTAGGATAGCTATCGCTCAAATCCTGCTAATTTCGAGAAAATCAGTGGCTATCTATGGCGAGCCCGTTCATGTCAGAGTGTCAGTGGGCCACCCTAAATGAATTATTAAAAAAAATACTATTAAAAAATTGTTTTATTCATTTTTTTAATACTTAACTGTGCCAATTGAATTGGCGCTGCGCTGCGCCTATTGAATTGGCACAGTGTATATTTTTTTTAATATTTTATTATTATTTAAAAAAATATTTAAAAATCTTGGTGCCAATTCAATTGGCGCACAAAAAAAAAAAAAAAAAAAATTTTATTTAAAAAAATAAAAAAATCCTGGCATCCATCCCTACCCTGAAAATGACAAATTTTTTACCTCTAGCTATATGCCATATTTTTTCTGATTTTACGCTTACGTAGCTCGCTAATTTAACCAGCGTGCTGCACATGCTTTAAAGCAACTTACCTCTCAGTTGGTAGGGCTAGTGCCTAGAAAACCAAGAGGTCCCCCAATCATAAGCAGCTACCTCACAAAAAAAAATAAAAAAATTCCAAAACAAAGCAAGCAAGGAGAGCAGAAAGATAACCAGATGGTAAAATTTGGTCCAAAACTTTCAATTAATGAAACAGAAGAACAGCAGGCTTAATCTATGATTTTGCTTATATTAAGCTGAAACTGGTTTTGGTTGCAACATTAAGTACACACATAGTACTCTGCACTAAGAAAGAAACCAAAAGACTAGTAGCCAAAAATAAGTTTGATTGTCCACTTTACAGACATGACCACCACCACGTGGCAAAACGGAGAAGAAAAAGTACACCAGAAATAACACACCACGTATCGAAGGTGAGACCTGGACCCCTGTTCCTCCATCCCTGACCCCAGTGCCACAATGCCAGTAACACTCAGGCCAGCTCAGTAATCCAGTCCTACCGTCCTTGTCCCGACTAGGTGACTTAGTGGCGTAATTCCACAACGCAAGCTGATGACCACAACAAAGTATCCAGGTATACGTGGCTCCGACATTGCAATATATAATGCTTGTAGCCACATCAACTTTATCTTCCCTGAGCTGAACTTCAACCTTCACTCTTTTACTTCTTCTCTTCCATTAATACAACTACGAATAGCCCTTCAGAACTTCCAACAGCAGCATGTTAGAAGGTAAGGCAATCATCGGAGAGACAGATATGCTGCAAAGCATGCAGAAAAGCGCACTTCAACTTGCTGCGAAGGCTCTGGATGTTTTTGATGTCACTCAGTCTATTGGCATCGCCTGCTTCATCAAGAAGGTAACATACCAGTATCCATATTTTGGGAAGTCCAAAAAAATGAATAAATTCGTTTATATTTTCCAAAACAAATATGTTCAGGATTTCTTTTCAAAATCAATCCATGTGGAACAGTTTGAGTTTTAAGCACCCAAGGAATCAAATAGTTGAGCTTTTACAGTTCTCCGAAACCAAAGAGTGACGTCGAAATTCCAGACGCCAAACTTAATGAATCCATACCAACATGTTCCCCCCTTTTAGATTGTATTTCAAAAATTTATAAGAGATACCTTTGCTTACATAGAATCAAATCCATGACTTTTAAAAAAATCCTAATATATAAATACAGCATTGAAACCCAAAGAGATATGGAAGGATATATAAATCATTTGTTTGCTGCTCTTGTTAATGTTTGTCATTCAGGAATTTGACGGGCTATATGGATCCGGGTGGCAATGTATTGTAGGAACAGATTTTGGTTCATTTGTTACTCACTGCCATGGGTGTTTCATCTACTTCTCCATAGGCAGTCTTGCCATCTTGCTCTTCAGAGGTGCTGTAGGTACAGAGGTTGAGGCAGACCGGCGCGTGGCCTTGGAAACCATGAAGACATGAACTTTGTTTTTTATTCCTTCTGGGCTCTTTTTTGTAAAGAAGGGAGAGGGCAGATGACAGAATACTTTGTCTGACATTCTCCAATGTCCCTTTCTTCATTTTTTGTATTCATTCCCTTTCATATTCAGTGTTGAGAAATTAATATAGATGATTAAACTTTATCCGCAAGAGCTGCAGAACTGCATAAAAGAGGATATAATTAGAAAAAAGAAGAAAAAAAGAGCATTACAATAAAACTTCCTTTTTTATTTTTTAGAGAAGATTCTGGACAAGTAAGAGAAGTTAAGGGAGAGGTCAGCTTAAATTTAATTTACTTTTGTAGCTCAAATTATGGATTTTGCCAAAACATTCTGTAGAGCCGAAGGTAGATCCCGTGATCGTTTCCTTCCACTTTACTATAAGAGACCACGACCCAAGCTCTCGAACTTACTATCCCTTCGAATTTTCTCGAATTACGTTCAAGCCAAATAGCTCACATCACCGCAAAAGAAAGTAAGCACTAAAACATCTTACAAGGTTACTCGTTTTCCAATTTGTTAAGAGCTCCTTAACATTTCTAAAATACGGCCATGAAATGTCAGCTCCGGTAAACAGTTCAATCAAAATACTCTATGTGAAAGGGCAAATAAGAAAAAAATGATCAATGAACTCCACATCCTTTTCCTTCTTACATAAAGCAAAAGTTAATCACAAGAACTTTACGTTTATGAAGATTATCAATGGTAAGTGTTTTATTCAAGAACAAAGTCCAAGTAAAAAAAGCCACTTTAGAAGGCACTTTAAAATTCCAAATACTCTTTTTAGGAAAGCTAATAAGAGTATCATGGGGAGAATTATCCAGAGACTTGTAAAATGTCTTAACTGAAAGTAAACCTTTAGCGCACTCAATCCAGAACATCATATCCTCTTCCCCTCGACGATGTTGAAAGCTAGTCAGTTTTTCCAACAGAGAAGTTGCCCAGTCCAATTCCCAATCATTTAAATTTCTATGAAAGCTGAGATTCCAAGACATACCAGTATTGTAAGGGCTTATTTCTAATCCTCGTACTGAGTCCGTTATTCGAGCTCACATAGTTTGAAGTAAACACACTGGTAACCAACCAAGGATGGAGGGCAAGCAGATTACAATATAGACTTCCTTATCTACAGTTCGGGGATATTGAAGCATCCAGTAACATCGCACTGCAGAAGATACTCAGATGTCCATCAACAGTTCGTATACATACGAATATCGTTAGAGATCATATCTTCATCAACAGTTCAAAGTTACAGCTAAGGTCATCAAGAGATCCGTTACAAGGTCAATAATTATCAGATAGCAAGACGTTAAAAAAGACCTCATAAAAGACTCATCAAACTCATATATTTTGTAACGTTCCTCATTAAAGCAATAACGGTCATATTATAAGACCTATAAGTAAGACCAGAGAGCTGGAGAGGAGAGAAGGTTACTAAAAATACATCTGAAAGGGACTACTCTAAGACCTTCTTAGAGACCTTTTTTTTTCTCTCTTTCCCCCTCTTTGTAATAGCTAGTAATCTGTAAACATTTCTCTCTTTCTAAATCCTCAGGAGAGGTCGTGGTTTTTAACCCATCCAAGGGTTTTCCACGCTAAATCCCATGTTAGTTACTTTCAGTTCTTAACTAACATTCCATATTTCAAGGGTGTAAGGCACTATCTTCATCCAAAACCAAAATAGGCTATTACAAGTATGTCCCAAGTTCATCACCTCTTTAACAAAACTCTCATGATTGTCTGATAAAGAGAATAACAAAGGGTACAAATCTTTAAGTGAGGAATCAAGGAGCCACCGGTCCTCCCAAAATCTCACCTTGGTATCTACTCCCACTATAATTTTAACTCCTCTGCCAAAACTCTCGCTAATCTTCATCACTCCCCTCCACACCCCACACTTAAAAGCCTCAACCACTTCTTTACTATTCTACCTGATATCCTTCACTTCAAATCTAGAAATAATAACTTTTTTCCACAACTTGTCTTCTTCTTGCCCGAATCTCCATAACCATTTACCTAACTGATCTAGGAGTATCTAGATACTAAACCCCTTAGATATAGACAAAAGGTTAAGTCTGTTCGAATAAAACAAGTTCTGAGTATTCAGTTCAAATAGACATTTGTTTTATTCGAACAGAGACTGTTCTGCCAAGTCTATTCAAACATTTAGTTCAAACAGAGAATGGTTATGTTCGAACAGAGGTGTGACTTATCATTGTTTTAGGTCGTTTCAAATGCATTTTTATCCTATATTAAAACTAGGAAACTTGTAACCTTTAAAAGGGTAAGGCTAGGCAGTGTAAATGGGATTCAGAGATCCAGATAGAGATCAAGAGAAGAATTAATTGTAATCAAATTTTGATCAATTAAAACTCTTTTTGGGAAGTTTTACCCACCAATTTGGTGTTCTTTGCATTAGTTATTTGATTTGGTTAATCTCAATTCGATTATTGATTAAGTGGTATCATATTTTCAAATAACGATTCTCGGGGGATTGTGGTTTATGGTTTCTACACGTGATCACCTCAAGCAAGCGAAGGAGATTATTATTAGTTCGTTGAAGATTCACCGAAAACCTTACTCAAAGAAAAAGACAAATTTGGATATAGGCAATTCCAAAGATCGGCTCACGAAGTTGAAAATAAAAGTTTTTAACCTAACTACCACTCTAGGTGAGTTGGTAGAGCAATTACGTCTCGCGAACCTCCCCAAAGCATCTGCTTTGACAAAATGGGAAGAGAGCACGAAGAAGAAAGGAGTTGCAGAGAAGGAGAGAGACAAGGGTAACGAGGTGGAAAATAGAGATTCTAGTGATGCCGAATCCGTCGAGGAGAAATCGATTATTGGTAAATCCATGAATCCTCTATGCAATCTTTGTATCAATTTTAAAATTGAAATTCTAGTATTCGACGGTTCAATTGATGCTGAGAAATTGGATAATTGGTTAGATAGGTCAGATACCTATTTTTTTTAGTTTACAAATACTTCAATGCTCAGAAAATATGTTTTTTTACATTGAAATTCGCAAGTCATACACTCACGTGGTAGAAGTTCTATAAGAAACGTCACGAAGTAGGAAGTTTGAGTTAGAAAGAATTCAAGGTGTTGGTAAGGAAACAATTTTATCCTATTGGGTATAAGCAAGAAAAATGGTTCAAATGGCATAATTTGTACCAAAAATATAGGCAATCCGTACAAGAGTTCTCTATAGAGTTTCATAACCAAGCGTTAGTTTTGGACATTGATATAGACGAGTATGAGGTGTTCATGAAGTATACAAGAGGTTTGTTGGAGTCCATTAGAAGGGAGTTAAAGCTCTTTACTGTGGAGAATATCGAATATACTACCGTAAAAACAATTGTTATTAAGGGCAAGTACTTGAAGAGTGACAAGAAAGACGACAAAAGCAAGTCGGGGTACAAATCTAGTTTAAAGAATAAGCACAAAGGGGAGCCCAAAGGAGAGAGGTCTTCATCCAAGGGGAATTACTATAGTCATTGTAAGGCAAATTGGTACATTTTCAGATAAATGTTGAAAGCTTCACCCAGAGCTTCGGTCGAAGGAAGTGAATAGCAAGAGAAAAAACGTGCACTAGCCGTAATGATTATTAATTTTCCAGATTTAGATAAGCCAAATCCTAAATTTACCCTTGTGATTAAGCAAACTATGTCTACCAAGGAGGCGAGTCAGAAACTTTTTTATGTTAGTATTCAGGTAAAGCTGAGCTTAGTAGATACCATTATTGATAATAATCCTGGTAATTAGAAGAATTTGATATCTGAGGCGGTGGTGAAGATGGGTTTGCCTACTATGGCTCATCCTAAACCGTATAGTTTGGGTGAGATTCAGAAAGATGGGAAGTTGAAGATCGCGATGCAGTGTACGTTCAAGTTTGCGATTACTAAAAAAATTATTGACAATGTGGCATGCGAGGAAGATTCATTAGATGTGTGTCATGTCATCTTAGGTTGCCCTTATCTTTTAGACTAAGATGCGATTCATTGCCGTAGAGCTCGCAAGTATCGTCTTGTGAAGGAGGGAAATGAGTTTCATATTAATACTTGTAAGGAACATGTCAACACCAATAATTTAGTAACGACGACTCAGGTGAAGAGGGTGGTTAATGCGAGTGGCAAGTTTGTATTGTTGTTGGTGTGGCCGGTTCAAGAGGGTCTATCGGCTGAGGTGTTGTCTACTTTGGCAATGTCTCTTAAGCAACAAATCAAAAGGGGGAAGTCGCATGAGGGGTATAAAGACTTGCTTATGGGCATATAAGGGATGCCGCGCAAGAGAGACGTGGAGTATGATATCATATTGGTGAATAGTGAACCGTTACCCAACATTGGGTTGTATCGAACTTCTGTAACCAAATCGGATAAGATCAAGAAACATGTACAAGAGCTCCACGAGCAAGGGGTTATTAATCCGAGTTGCTCATATTGTGGTTCACCGGTGTTATTGGTGCCGAAGAAGGATAGATCTTGGAGAATGTGTGGATTATTGGGCACTGAACAAGATTACTGTAAAATATTGTTATCCGCTTCCAAGGATTGACGAGCTTTTAGATGAGTTGTAAATGGCTCAGTTTTTCACCAAGCTGGATCTTAAGTCGGGTTACCATCAAGTTTGAATTCGAGAAGAAGATACATGAAAGATTGTTTTCAAAACCAAACAAGGAATCTTCGAGTGATTGGTGATGCCTTTAGGGTTATACAATGCTCAAATGTCATTTATGCGGTTGATGAATGAGGTATTTGTGCTTTTATTGATGATTTTGTGATTGTGTATTTAGATGATATCTTGATAAATAGTCAAACATGAGAGGAACAACTCGTGCATATACGTACAATGTTAGAAGCATTGTGATCACAATAACTCTTTTTAAATGGGAAAAAGTACGAGTTTGGGAAGGAACTAGTGTACTTGGGTTTCATTATTGGTGGAGGTGAAATTAAGGTAGATCGAAAGAAGGTCTCGGTTATCACTAATTGGCCTAGACCCCGTACAGTGACGGAAGTGAGAAGTTTTATGGGTTCTTATCAGTATTTACGAAAGTTTATTCGGTGTTTTTCACAGATTGCCGCACAGTTGCATTCCTTGACAAAGGCCGGTATAAATTTTGTGTGGGAAGATCACCATGAGAAGGCCCTTTAGTTACTGAAGCGGAAGATTACTGATGCACCACTATTGGCATTGTCGAATTTGCAGAGTCCTTTTGAGGTCGAAAGATATGCGTTAGACTATGCATTTGAGGCAATTTTATTGCAAGATGGGAAACAGGTTGCCTACCATTCTGAGTTATTTACAGGAGTAGTACGCAGCTATCCTACCTAAGATAATGAGTTTTACGTATTATATCAATCATTAACTGAGTTACTTATTGGGGAAGGAGGTTATGGTACATTCCGATCATAAACCATTACAGTTTTTATCTACGCATTCCAAGCTACAACAAGTTCGCCACATGAAGTGGATGTTGTACCTACAACAATTCACCTTGATTATCAAGTATAAAAAATGAGTGAACAATAAAATGGCTGATATGTTATCTCGACTCCCATTACCAACTATTTCTGCTTTGTTGGTAGATATGCAAATACAGCCTATTGTTCTGTCTAAATATGTTACATGATACGACGACGACAATGAGCTCTATGTGATTCACCAGAAGTTACTGCACGGCAAGACATGTGAGTATGAATTAAAAGATAGTTTGATTTAAAAGTTCCTAACCGACCTTGGGTGAGCATTTTGATGGATTTTATGGGTGGTTTGCCCATAACCAACTGTAAGAATAACTATTTGTTTGTGGTGGCAGATCGTTTCAGTAAGATGATAGTTTTTATTCCATGCTAGAAGACGGTCAAACCCCATAAGCAGCAAGATTGTTTTTCAAAGATGTCTGGAGGTATTTTGGGTACCCTTCTTATATTATTTATGATAGGGATAACCGCTTTTTGGGGAATTTGTGGATATCGTTATGGAGGATGACAGACACTAAGTTAAAGAGAAGTACCACCTTTCATCTGCAGACTGACGGCCAAACAAAGGTAGTTAATCGCACTTTGGTTCATTTATTACGGGGATTCCATTCTAAGCATCCTAAAACTTGGGATGAGAGTTTACCGTATTTTCAATTTGCTTTTAACCGGGCGATTCACGGTTCCACTTTGAAGTCTCCATTTGAGGTTTGTCTTGGGTACTTGTCTCAAAGGCCATTTTATATGGCTATTAGTCTTAGTGACAAGACAGTGTCTGGGAAGGAGGAAGAGGAACAAGTTAAAGCTCAACGTTTCATTGAGAGGATAAGCAAAGTTCTGTTAAAGTATATAGTACGTCTACACATACTCCTCCTTTAATCCTACATTGGTTAGTAATAGAAGTAGTTTAGTGACCCACTCTTATATAAAGAGGGGTAAAGCCTGTAAGAATTAGAATATTGGAATATCAATATTTTCCTCCTCTTCTTATTTCTACATGGTATAAGAGCATATTCGATAATGTAGACAGTTTTACGCTTCTATCGGCGATGGCATTTGTTGTCGTTTAGTTGTCATTTTTTTCTTCAATCTTTCCAGCTTTTGGATTTTTTTTGTTTGCTTCTTATTTAGCAAAACCTTAACATTATTTCACTTCACATTAGCGGCTATGCCGCTTGAAGTCGACCTAAAATTATTTCGTTTTTCCGCTTTCGCTTCCCCCGATCAACTTAATTTGACCTGATTGTCTACTTAAGCTCTCTCTTTATATATATATATTATGGACTTGATTATCTCTTGTTTTTCATGAAAAACAATTTTTTCAGTACCTGTCATGAGATGCGATTTCTCTTTTTGGATCGGATAAAAGCATTAACTACTTTCTACCACGATTATTAGATGCTTTTTTTCCTTGAGTAATTCATCACTCCTCAGGCGATTTTTATTTCCTAAAGTGATTTTCTCTTTTCCTCGAGTGATTACTTTTTTCTTTTCTACATAGTTAGCAAGCTGTAGTTTAAAAATCAAAGCTTTTTTAAAAGAGAATTGACAAGCCTTGGTGATTTTTATCGCTTTATCTAGTGATTTATGTGAATCACTATGATTTTTTTTACTTATTTCCATGCTAATGCGGCTTGAGGTCTATATTCCTATTACTAGATGTGATTTTTTCTATCATATTCTGTTGCGAGCTAGGATTTCTTCTGTGGACAGGGTGAAAATATTGAATTCCGTCTACCACGATCATTTCTTCCTCGAGTGATTTTTTTCTAAAGTACTTTTCTGTTCCTCGAGTGATTCGTTCTTCCTCGAGTGGTTATCTATTATTTAAGTATTTTATTCTTTCCCTCTCTCGAGTGATTATTTATACCTCTAGTGATTCCCTCTTCCTCGACTGATCCTCTCTTTTACAGTCTTCTCACTTCTACCTGAGTGTTTTTATTTCCTCAGTATTTATTCAAGATATTCATATTATCCTTACGCGAGAAAATGGGCAAGTCGGTAACTGCCGTCGATTTCACAACTTTTGGTTACGAAACAACTTGGGGAAAAATGGCGAGTCGGATATTACTGCCACCGATTTCATGGCTAATCCACAATACGACTAAGAAGCTTGTGTTAGTAGAGAAATACGAAGAGCACCAATCGGTTTGGAAAAATAGAGAATTCAATTACTCAAAATGAAGTAATTACAAGAAGAAAAACTCTCAAACCCTAGGTTTCTCTCAGAACTCTTTCAGATCTAACATAGAAAAGAAATAACCCAAATCCTCTTTATATACTAGGGAACCTAAAATACTAAAAGCACACATCTCGAGGCAAAAATACACCTCAAAATACAACCACCGCCAAAAGAAAAAAAGGCTGAATCACGCCTCTGTTCGATCAGAATAAGTTTATGTTCGAATAAAATAGAGTGCATTCGAATACACATAATTTGTATTCGAATTAATCTGATCAGGCTGATTTGTATTCGAGCAGACATAAGTCTATTCGAATAAAACTGATCAGGCTGAAATGTATTCGAACAAACATGAGTCTATTCGAATAAAACTGATCAGGCTAAAATGTATTCGAACAGAAGCAATTTTGTTCGAATAGAAACTTAAAAACCTTCATGTCTTCGTCAGATCCTCCTGGATCATGGCTCCCCCCTTTAGGAGCCTTGATCTCCTGCTCAGGCTAAAACTAGAGATGTGGGAATACGGCGATGCCCAATTCTCTGTTGTACCACTTCTACTTACTCGGTAGTGTACCCTTCTTCCCAACTCAGAATGATTGAATAGTACCCCATCTTGTAGTATGAACCTTCCTCTCTAGAATACCATCCTGCGGCAATGGATCTTCTCTTTCCATTCATAAGTCATCAACTGACGGTAGGCGAGTATCTATTTCAGAGTCTTCATCCAGAAGAGATGGCTCAAACAGCTTTAAATGCTCGGCATTAATTACCGAATACATCTTCATGAAAGGTGGAAAATCCGAATACATTGTCACCAATCTTCTTAAGGATAAAAAACGGACCATAAGGGATAGGTTTGAGCTTCCTACCTTCCTCCTAAAGCTATTCCTTACCCAAATGCAACCAAACGAGGTCGCCCTTAAGAAAAGTACACTCAACCCGATGCTAATCGTGGCAAGTCTTATACTTTGCTTGAGTCTTCGTCAACTGAGCTTCACCCACCTCATGAACCTTGCTGATCTTCTTAATGAAACGCTGAGTTTTATCCTACTCCTCTTCTTCCTTCCCTGATCCCATCTTGTCACCAAGACTAAATGTCAAATCAAAAGGGCTTTGTGGCAAGTACCCCAAACAAACTTCAAAAGGAGACTTCAACGTGGAACCATGAATCACCCAGTTGAACGCAAACTGAAGATATGGTAAACTCTCATCCCAAGTCTTAGGATGCTTAGAATAGAATCCCTGTAATAAATGCACTAAAGTGCGATTGATAACTTATGTTAGCCCGTCTATCTGCGGATGAAAAACGGTACTTCTCTTCAACTTAGTATCCATCATCCTCCATAACGATATCCAGAAATGCCCTAAAAAGTGGCTATCCTTCTCAGAAATAATAGAAGAAGGGAGCCCAAAATACCTCCAGATGTCTATGAAAAACAATCGTGTTGCTCCTTCCCTTGTGACCATCTTCTGACATGGAATAAGAACAATCATCTTGTTGAATCGATCCACCACCACAAACAAATAGTCATTCTTACACCTGGTCATGGGCAAACCACCCATAAAATTCATCGAAATGCTCTCCCAAGATCGACTAGGAACTGGCAATGGTAAGTACAGTTTTATCTTCCTATTGGAAGGCTTCAATATGTTGCATAGGACACAACCACGAACCACACGAACAACATCTACCTGCATCTTTGGCCAATAGACATAATGCCGCAAATTCAAAAGATTCTTCTCAACCCTAAAATGACCTGCAACTCGGGAATAATGTGCCTCTCGAATCCTCTGCAAACGGTCTCCACCCTCAGTAATACATAGTAGACTGCCCCTGTAAATCAAACCATCCTTCAAAACATACTAGTAAGTCTTGCCCTGCAGTAACTTCTCGTAAATCACACAGAACTCCTTATCGTCATCATACCCTGAAACGTACTCAGAAAGAACAATCGGCTGGATCTGCATAGCTACCAATAAAGTGAAAATAGTTGATAATGGGGGTCGAGATAACATGTCAGCCATCTTGTTGTCTACTCCTTTCTTATACTTGACCAATAAGGTAAACTGTTGAAGGTACGACATCTACTTAATATGGCAAACTTGCTGAAGCTTGGACTGCGTAAATAAGAACTGTAATGGTTTGTGATCAAAATGTACCACAACCTCCTTCCCCAATAAGTAACTCCGCCAATGCTTCACTGATTGATATAATGCATAGAACTTCTTATCGTAGGTAGGATAGTTGCGTACTGCTCCTGTAAACATCTCAAAATGGTAAGCAGCCGGCTTCCCATCCTATAAAAGGATTGCCCCCAATGCATAGTCTTACCCATCTGTCTCGACCTCAAAAGGCTGCTACAAATTAGGCAATGCTAACACTGGTGCATTCGTAATCTTCCGTTTTAGTAACAGAAAGGTCTTCTCATGGTGTTCTTCCCACACAAACTGTACCCCGGTCTTCGTCAAAGAATGCAACAGTGCGGCTATTTGTGAAAAATGCCGAATTAATTTCTGTAAGTACTGATAAGAACCCATAAAACTCCTCACTTCTGTCACTGTGAGGGGTCTAGGCGAATTAGTAATGACCGAGACCTTTTCTAGATTCACCTTAAGCTCACCGCCACCATCAATAAAACCCAAATAGACTAGCTCCTGATTCCCAAACTCATAATTCTTCCCGTTCAGAAGAAGCTATTGTGATCGCAACACGCCCAACACTTTGCGTAAATGCCCAAGATGCTCCTCCCATGTACGACTATATAAAAAGATATCATCCAAATATACAATCAAAAAATCATCAATAAACGCATGAAGTACCTTATTCATTAGCCGCATAAACGTTGCCGGAGCATTGCGTAACCCAAAAGGCATCACTAACCACTCAAATAAGCCCTGTTTGGTTTTGAACGCCGTCTTCCAAGTATTCTCCTCCCGGATTCTAACTTGATGGTAACCCTACTTAAGATCCATCTTGGTGTAAAACTGAGCCGTCTGTAACTCATCTAAAAGCTCGTCAATCCGTGGAAGCGGATAACAATTCTTCACCGTGATCTTGTTAAACGCCCGATAATCCACACACATCCTCCAAGACCCATACTTCTTCGGCACCAGTAACACCGGCGAACCACAAGGCGAACAACTTGGATTAATAACTCCTTGCTCTAGGAGTTCATGTACTTGTTTCTTGATCTTATCAGACTCAGTAACAGAAGTTCAATATAACCCAATATTGGGTAGTGGCTCACCATTCACCAAGGTGATATCATGATCCACATCCCTCTTGCGTGGTATAATTTCTATGCCCAGAAACAAGTCTTCATACTCCTCTTGCAACTCCCCCATATCAGTTTGTGGCTCATGAAACATTGCCAAAGTAGACAATACTGCAGCCGACAAACCCTCTTGAACCGGTCGCACCAACAATAAAACAAATTTGCCGCTCGCATTAGCCAACCTCTTCGCCTGATCGTCGTTACCAAATTACTGGTAGTGATATGTTACTTGCACGCATTAATATGAAACTCAGTCCCATCATTCACCAAATGATACTTGTGAGCACAACGATAAAGGATTGTATCTCGGTCCCAAAGATAAGGGCTACCCAAGATAACTTGATACACGTCCAACGACACCACCTCACATGTCACTTCGTCAATAAACTTCTCAGTAATCGCAAACTTGAACATACACTGCTTAGTGATCTTCAACTCCGCGTTTTTCTGAATCCAACCCAACCCATACAGCTTAGGATGAGCCATAATAGCCAAACCCATCTTCTTTACCACCGCCTCAGAAATTAAATTCTTCTACCTACCCAGATTAATAATAGCCTTAGCTAAGCTCTGCTTCATATGAATACTGACAAAGAAAAGCTCTTCCCAACTTGCCTCGTCGATAACTAGAGATTGCTTGAACTTTAGAGTAAGCTTTGGATTTGGCTTATCAAAATCCGGAAGATCCAAAATCACTGCGGCTAGTGCACATTTCTCTTTCTTGCCCTTCTCCTCCTTCGGCCGAAGCTCCAGGTGAAGTTTCCAACATTTATCAGAATTGTGCCCATTAGCCTTGCAATGACTATAGATAGTCCCCTTGAATGAATATCCCTCTTCTTTGGACTCCCCTTTCTGATCAAACTTCCAATTAGCCTTGTACCCCAACTTGTTCTTGTCGTCTTTCTTGTTGTTCTTCAAATACTTGCCTTCAATGGCAATTGCTTTAACGGTAGCGTTCTCAATATTTTTCACTTTGAAGAGCTTTAATTATCTCTTAATGAACTCCGACAAACCCCCCATATACTTCATAAATACCTCGTACTCATCCACGTCAATATCCAAAACTAGCGCTTGGTTATGAAATTCCATAATGAATTGTTGTACGGATTGCCCAAACCTTTGGCACAAATTGCACCATTTGTACCATCGCTCCTATTCATACCCAATCGGATAGAATTTCTTCCTCACCAAGACCTTAAATTCCTTCCAACTTACACTTCTGATATCATGTCATTTTTGGTAGGATTTCTACCACGAAAGTGAGTGACTTGTGAATTTCAAAGTAAAAAAGAAAATCTTCTGAGCGTTGGAATATTCATCCATAGAAAAATAGGTCTCCAACCTATCTAACCAATTATATAATTTCTCGGCATCGACGGAACCATCGAAAGCCGAAATCCCAATCTTAAAGCCAGTACGAAGATTACGCATAGGATTTGTTGACTTGTCAAAACTTGGGCGCTCCTTAACGGAATAGGCATCTCTAGAATCACTGTCCTTCTCCGTATTAACCTCGTCTCCATCCACCACCAAAACCCCTTTCTTCTTCGATCGGTGTCGCCGTTGAGAGCGGCTTTGCCGATTCGCCGAAACAGAACCCAACGCGAGGTTTGTGAGACGCAATTGTTCGACTAACTCCCCTACAGTAGAAGTTAGGGCAGAAACAGTTGTTTCCAAAGTTGTGAGTCGATCGTTGGAATTGCCCATCTCCAAATCATCCTTCTTCCTTGAAGTAGGTTTGCGATGGATCTTCAATGGACTCACTAGTTTCCCCTTCGTTTGCTTGAGACGGTCACGTGTAGAGATAAAAACCCACAATCAACCCTCGAAGATCGCCACTGGGTAAACTGATACCACTTAATCCACAATACGACTGAGTAAAGAAATACGAAGAACACCAATCACTTTGGAAAAAATAGAGAATTCGATTACTCCAAACAAAATAATTGCAAGAAGAAAACTCTCAAACCCTAAGTTTCTCTCAGAACTCTTTCAGATCTATCATACCCTAGAAAATAACCTAAGTTCCCTTTATATACTAGAGAACCTAAAATACTAAAAACATGCAACTCGAGGCAAAAACACGCCTCAAAATACAACCACCGCCAAATGAAAAAAAGGCTGAATCATGCCTCTGTTCGAACAGAATAAGTTTCTGTTCGAATAAAATAGAATGTATTCAAATACACATAATTTTTATTCGAATAAAACTGATCAGGCTGATTTGTATTCGAACAGACATAAGTCTATTCGAATAAAACCGATCAGGCTGAAATGTATTCGAACAGACATGAGTCTATTCGAATAAAATTGATCAGGCTAAAATGTATTCGAAAAGAAACAATTTTGTTCAAATAGAAACTTGAAAACCTTCATGTCTTCGTCAGATCCTCCTGGATCAATGGGTGATGTGTGAAGTTTTAAAATGTTTCTGCTGCTTCAAAATGAAATATTGGAAGAAGGATTATCAGGGAGAGCTTCAATTTTTTATTAGTGAGGGAATGATTGTATGTTTGTGAGGGGCTATCTATTTGTTCTCTTATTGTCATCCACCTTAATATGAGCATGTTCACAACTTTTGGATACGAAACCACGAGTGGGAAAAATGGCAAGTCGGATATTACTGCCGTCAATTTCATGGGTGATGTATGAAGTTTTGAAATGTTTCTGCTGCTGCATAATGAAATACTGGAAAAAGATTTCTCAAGGGGAGCTTCAATTTTTTATTAGTGAGGGAGTGATTGTATCTTTATGAGGGACTGCCTATTTGTTCTCTTAATGTCATCCACATTGATACGAGCATGTTCGTATCAACGTAAGGGGGAGTGTTGGAGTATATAGTGTCTCTACACATATACTCCTCCTTTAGTCCCACACTGGTTAATAATAGAAGTAGTTTAGTGACCCCCTCTTATATAAAGATGGGTAAAACTTGTAATAATTAAAATATTAGAATATCAATATTTTCCTCCCCTTCTTATTTCTACAGGTTCATGAGGTGGTTGAAGTACAATTAAAGAAGACTCAAGCGAAGTATAAGGCTCGACATGACAAGTATCGGGTTGAGTGTACTTTTCAAGAGGGTGACCTAGTTTGGTTGCATTTAGGTAAGGAACGACTAAAGGGAGAAGGTTAAAAATTCAAGCCTATTCGTTATGATATGTTTACGATACTCAAGAAAATTGGTGACAACGCATTCCAATTGGATTTGCTACTATTTATGAAGATATATTCAGTGATTAATGCCGAGCATTTGAAGCTATTTGTGCCGCCACTTTTAGATGAAGCCTCTACAATCGATACTCGCCAACCGTCAATTGATGACTTCTGGATAGAAAGAGAAAATCCATTATAGGAGGATGGTATTCTAGAGGGGAAGGTATCATGCTACAAGAAGGGGAAGTATCGAGTTGTTTAAAGTTGGGAAGAAAGGTCAACTACCGAGCAAGTCGATAGTACAACAAGGCTCCTAAAGGGGGGGGAGCCATGATCCAAGAGGATTTAAACAGTAAACCCTTTAGATATAGACAAAAGGTGAAGTTTGTTCTAACAGAACAAGTTTTGAGTCTTTTATTTGAATAAACATTTTTTTTATTCGAACAGAGACTATTCTGCCTAGTCTATTCAAATAGACTTTTAAGTCTATTCGGACAAACTCTGTTCTGAGTAGTCTATTCGAATAGACTTCTGGGTCTATTCCAATACACTCAATTATGAGCGTTCTGTTCGAGCAGAGAATGGTTATGCTCGAACAGAGGTGCAACTTATCATTATTTTAGGTTGTTTCAAGGCCATTTTTGTCATATGTTAAAACTAAGAAACTTGTAACCTTTAAGGGGGAAAGGCTATGCATTGTAAAAAGGATCTAAAGATTCAAAGAAAAGAATTCATTGTAATCAAATTTTGAGCAATTGAAGCTCTCTTTGGGAAGTTATTCCCACCAATTTTATGTTCTTCGCATTAATTCTTTGATTAGGTTAATCTCAATTCGATTGTGGATTACTAACAAAGCCTCGTTCATTCTAAACAACTTCCAGATCCCCAATCCTCCTTCCTCTCTAGACCTAGAAACTTGTTTCCGTCCGACTTGATGAATCTTGTGCTCCTCCACTGTATCATTTTAAACAAAAATTTTCATCACCGATTCTAAAGTTTTTTCTACCTTTTTAGGAAGAGTAAACAACGACATATAATAACACTAGAACAATAGAAAAAGTACTTTTCAACCAGGTCACTCTCCCTCCTTTCGATAGATACTTGACCTTCGAACCACTATATCTTTTTTTTTTCTTTCAATAACAGTATCGCAAATAGCCTTTGATTTATACTTAACCCCCAATGGTAAGCCCAAATATGAAGGGGGAATATCCACACCATAACCCAAAACCTCAGCTAAAGAATATAAATTAGGGACCTCACTGATCCCCATAATCTTGTTCTTACTAAGATTGATACAAAGACCCGAAACGGACTCAAAACAATAAAAAAAGGCCATGAAAGAACCTTAATTGATACACATACACTCTGACAAACACTAAGGTATCATTGGAGATGTTTTACCTCAATCTGATCATGACCGACCTTAAACCCCTCAATATCCCCATGTAATACAACTCTATTGATCATCCTACCTAGAGCCTCAACCACAATGATGAAAAGGAAGGGGGAGAGGGGATCTCCCTGGAGAATCTCCCTCGTATTTCTAAAATACCCCATCGGGGAACGATTCATCAGAATAGTGAAAGAAGTCAATGAAATACACTTATTCACCCATCCTCCCCACCTCTCATCAAAACCCATCCTACAAAGTATATAATCTATAAAGTCTCAGCTTACATGATCGTATGCATTCTCCATATTCACTTTACACACTACTCCAGGAGTCCCAGACTTAATTTTGAAATCAATACTCTCATTAGCCACCAAATAGCATCTAAAATTTGCCTACCAAGTAGAAAAGCCCTATGCTTTTTTGAAATAATTGAACCAAGAACCTTTTTAATTCTACAAGCTATGATCTCAGCAATAATATTGTACACGCTACTCACCAAACTAATAGGTCTAAAATCTTTTATATTAACGGCTCATCAACCTTATGGATTAGAGTAACAAAAGTACTATTAGAATAATAATCCAAATAACCATTATCAAAAAAATCTTTCATCACCTCCATAAGATCTACTTTAATAGCGTACCAACAAAACTTGATAAAAGCCATAGAAAAACCATCCGGGCCTGGAGATTTATCTCCATTCATCCCTCGAATCACCTCCAAAACTTCATCCTCCTCAATAGAAGTCTCTAAAATAAAAGCTACATCATCATAAATCCTATCAAACACCACTCTATGCAACCTAGGTCTTAAGTAACTATCCTCGGAATAAAGCCTAGAATAATACTCCACGAAGCGTTCACGAATATCTTTTCCAACAAAACCCCTAACACCTCCACCTTACTCATACAGTTAATTCTATTATGGGCATTGACCACTTTGTGGAAAAAAAATCCTATTGTTATCCTCTTCTTTCAATCACTGAACTCGAGACTTTTGCCTTCATGATATTTCTTTTAATTTTACTACACTAAAAAACTTACTTCTCAAAGTCTCCCTCCATGAAGCATCTGGACTAACTAACCTACCATGCTCCTCCTTATCCAATTCTTCAATCTCATCGAGTAATCCACAATCGAATTGAGATTAACCTAATGGAAGAAATAATACGAAGAATACAAAATTGGTGGGTAAAACTTCCCAAAAATAGCTTCAATTGCTCAAAATTTGATTACAATGAATTCCTTTCTTGATCTCTCTCTGTATCCCTTTTACATTACCTAGCCTTACCCTCTTAAAGGTTACAAGTTTCTTAGTTTCAGCATAGGAAAAAAATGCCCTTGAAACGACCTAAAACAATGATAAGTCACACCTCTGTTCGAACGAAACCATTCTCTGTTTGAACATAACACTCAGAACTGAGTGCATTCAAATTGACTACTGAGAATAGAGTTTGTTTAAATAGACCCAAAAGTTTATTTGAATAGGCAAGATAAAAGAGTCTCTGTTCAAATAGAACAAATATTTATTCGAACAGAAAACTCAAAACTTGTTATGTTTGAAAATAACAAATGTCTATTCGAACAGACTTCACCTTTTGTCTATATTTAAGAAGTTTAGTGTCTTGATCCTCCTAGATCATGGCTCCCCCTTGATAAGCCTTGAGCTCCTGCTTAGGCTAGAACTGGAGATGAGGGAAAATGGTTGTGCCTATTTCCCTATTGTACATCTTCAACTTCCTAAGTAGTTGACCTTTCTTCCTAACTCTGAACGACTCGATACTTCTTCTTGTAGCATGAACCTTCCTCTCTAGAATACCATCCTCCTGTAACGAATCTTTTCTTTCCATCCATACATTATTAACTAACGGTAGACGAGTGTCGATTGCAGAGTCTTCATCATAATTAAATGACACAAACAACTTTAAATGCTCGACATTAATCACCGAATACATCTTCATAAAAGGTGGAAAATTTAATTAGAATGGGTTGTCACTAATATTCTTGAGTATCATTAACGGACCATAACGGATAGGCTTGAGCTTCTTACCCTCTCCATTTAGTCGTTCCTTACCCAAATGCAACCAAACTAGGTCACCCTCCTGAAATGTATACTCAACCTGATGTTTATCGTGCCGAGCCTTATACTTCACTTGAGTCTTCTTCAACTGTACTTCAATCGCCTCATAAACATTGTTTATCTTCTCAATGAAACGTTGAACTTTATCTTGTTCCTCTTCCTCCTTCCCTGACACCATCTTGCCGCCAGGCTAAAAGCCATATCAAAGGGGCTTTGAGGAAAGTACCCAAGACAAACTTCAAATGGAGACTTTAAAGTAGAACCATGAATCGCCCGGCAAAAAGTAAACTGAAGATACGGTAAACCCTAATCCCATGTCTTAGGATGCTTAGAATGGAATCCCTGTAGTAAATGAACCAAAGTGCGATTAACTACATTTACTTGCTCGTTAGTTTGAGGATGAAAAGTGGTACTTCTCTTTAACTTAGTGTCCATCATCCTCCATAACAATATCTAGAAATACTCGAAAAAGTTGTTATCCTTATCAGAAATAATAGAAGGGAGCCCGAAATACCTCCAGACGTCTCTGAAAAACAATCCCGCTGCTCATGGGGGTGACCGTCTTCTGGCATGGAATAAGAACTATCATCTTGATGAAACGATCTACCACCACAAACAAATAGTCATTTTTACATTTGGTTATGGGAAAACCACCCATAAAATCTATCGAAATGCTCTCCTAAGGTCAGTTAGGAACTGGTAATTGTAAGTACAATCCTAACTTATAATTGGAAGGCTTCGATGTGTTGCATAGAAAGCAACCACGAACCATACAAGCAACATCCACCTGCATCTTTGGCCAATAGACATAATGTCGCAAATTCGAAAATAACTTCTCACCCCCGAAATGACCTGCCACCCAGGAATAATGGGTCTCGCTAATCCAATGCAAACGATCTCCACTCTCTGGAATACATAGTAGACTGTCCTGTAAATTAAAATATCCTTTAATACATACTCGCATGTCTTGCCTTGCAGCAACTTCTGGTGAATCACACTGAGCTCCTTGTCGTCGTCATACCCTGCAACATATTCAAAAGGAACAATAGGTTGTATCTGCAGAGCTATCAACAAAGCGGAAATAGTTGGTAATGGGGGTCGAGATAGCATATAAGCCATTTTGTTGTCCACTACTTTCTTATACTTGATTATCAAGGTGAATTGTTGTAGGTACGACATCTACTTCATATGGCGAGCTTATTGTAGCTTGGACTGCATAAATAAGAACTGTAATGGTTTATGATCAGAATATACCACAACCTTCTTCCCCAATAAGTAACTCCGCCAATGCTTCACTGATTGATATAATGCGTAGAACTCCTTATCATAGGTAGGATAATTGCATACTACTCCTGTAAACATCTCAGAATGGTAGGCAACCAGTTTCCCATCCTATAATAGAATTACCCCTAATAGTCTGACGTATATGTTTTGACCTCAAAAGGCCACTACAAATTAGGCAACGCTAACATTGGTACATCTGTAATTTTGCGCTTCAATAATAGAAGTCTTCCAATGGTGATCTTCCCACACAAACTTTACACCGGCCTTTGTCAAGAAATGCAACGGTGCAGCTATTTGTGAAAAATGTCGAATAAACTTTAGTAATTACTAACAAGAGCCCATAAAACTTCTTACTTCCGTCACTGTACGGGGTCTAGGCCAATTGGTGATAACCGAGACCTTTTCTGAATCTACATTAAGTTCACCTCCACCAACAATAAAACTCAAGTACACTAGCTCCTTCCTAAACTCGCACTTCTTCCAATTTAGAAAGAGTTGTGATTACAATGCATCCAACACTTTGCGTATATGCACGAGGTGTTCTTCCCATGTTTGACTATATATATCATGATATCATCTAAATACGCAATCACAAAATCATCAATAAAAGCACCAAGTACCTCATTTATCAGTTACAAAAATATCGTTGAAGTGTTGGATAACCCAAAAGGCATCACCAACCACTCGAAGAGTCCTTGTTTGGTCTTAAAAGTCGTCTTCTATATATCTTCTTCCCAGATTCTAACTTGATGGTAACCCGACTTAAGATCCAGCTTGGTGAAAAACCGAGCCTTCTGCAAATCGTCTAAAAGCTCGTCAATCCATGGAAATGGATAACGATTCTTCACAGTAATCTTGTTCAGCACCGGATAATTCACACACATTCTCCAAGACCCATCCCTCTTCGGCACCAATAACACCGGTGAACCACAAGGTGAGCAGCTCGAATTAATAACCTCTTGTTCGAGGAGCTCTTGTACCTATTTTTTGATCTCATCAGACTCAGTTACAGAAGTCCGATACAACCCAATGTTGAGTAGAGGTTCACCATTCACCAATGTTATATCATGCTCCACATCCCTCTTGCACGACATCCCTTGTATACCCAAAAACAAGTCTTTAAACTCCTTTTACAACTTCCCATTTCAGTTTGTTGCTTAAGAGACATTGCCAAAGTAGACAACACCTTAGTTGACGGACCCTTTTGAACCGGTTGTACTAACAACAATACAAATTTGCCGTTCGCATTAACCAACCTCTTCACCTGAGTCGTCGTTACTAAATTATTGGTGGTGGCATGTTCCTTACAAGCATTGATATGAAACTCATTTCCCTCCTTCACAATACGATACTTGCAAGCTCTACAGTAATGAATCGTATTTCAGTCTCAAGGATAAGGGCTACCCAAGATGACATGACACACATCTAATGGAACTACCTCACATGCCACATTGTCAATAAATTTTTTAGTAATCGCAAACTTGAACGTACACTGCTTCGTGATCTTTAACTTCGCGTCTTTCTGAATCCCACCTAAACTATATGGTTTAGGGTGAGGCTCACAATAGGCAAGCCCATCTTTACCACCGCCTCAGATATCAAATTCTTCAAATTACCAAGATCAATGATGGCCTCTATTAAACTCTGTTTCACCTGAATACTGACATAAACAAGTTTTTTCCGACTCGCCTCCTCAGTAGACATAGTTTGTTTAAACATAAGGGTAGGGTTAGGATTTTTCTTATCTAAATCCCAAAGATCAATAATCGTTGTGGCTAGTGCACGCTTCTCCTCTTGTTCGTCTCTTCCTTCGACCGAAGCTCCGGGTAAAGTTTTTAACATTTATCTTAAATGTGCCCATTTGTCTTATAATGACTACAATAATTACCCTTGGATGAAGACCCATTTCCTTAGACTCCCCTTTGTGTTCATTCTTCAAACTAGACTTGTACCCCGACTTGTTTTTGTCATCTTTCTTGTCACTCTTTAAGTATTTTCCTTCAATAGTAATTTCTTTTACGGTAGCATTTTTGATATTTTCCATGGTAAAGAGCTTCAACTTCCTTCTAATGGACTCCGACAAACCCCCCGTATACTTTATGAACACCTCATACTGGTCCACATCAATGTCCAAAACCAAAGCTTGGTTATGAAACTCTATAGTGAACTCTTGCAAAGATTGCCCATACTTTTGGCACAAATGATGCAATTTGAATCACATATCTTGCTCATACCCAATAAGATAAAATTGCTTCCTCACCAACACCTTGAACTCTTTCTAACTCAAGCTTCCTACTTTGTGGCGTTTGTTATAGGACTTCCACCACGTGAGTGCATGATTTCCAAAGTTCAATATAGAAAAACACATTTTTTAAGCATTTGAATATTCATAAACTGAAAAATAGGTCTCTTAACTAGTTATCCAATTTCTCAGCATCGATTGAACCATTGAATATTGGAATTTCAATTTTAAAATCAATACGAAGATTACGCATAGGATTTATGGACTTACAATAACAGATCTTTCCTCGACGAATTTGGCATTACTAAAATCTTTATCTTCATCCTCGTTATACTCATCTCTCTCCTCCTCCGCAACTCCTTTCTTCTTCATGCACTTTTGCCATTTTGTCAAAGTGGATGCTTTCGCGAGGTTTACGAGACGTAATTGCTTTACCAACTCCTCTAGAGTAATAGTTAGGTCAGAAACTTTTATTTCCAACTTCGTGAGTCGATCTTCGGAATCGCCCATCTCCAAATTTGGCTTCTTAGAGCTAGGTTTTCGGTGAACCTTCAACAAACTCAATAGAATCTCCTTCATTTGCTTGAGTCGGTCACGTGAAGAGACCATAAACCATAGCCCCCCGATAATCGTTACTTATAAATTTTATACCACTTAATCCACAATCAAATTGAGATTAACCTGATCGAAAAATTGAATTCCTCTTAAACCACTTAATCCGCTTAATCCACAATCGAATTGCTCAATGATTTTGATTTCAATTGAATTCCTCTTTAAACCCAAAATCTAGATTACCAAACTTGGATTCTTTTATCTTGCCTAGCCTTGCCCCTTTATGAGGGTTATAAATTTTTTAGTTATAAAATATGACCATTATGCGCTTAAAATGCACTAAACTATGAAGGAAACACGATAATCGTTTGAATGACCCTATGGGTTGTTTGAACGACTGGCTCAATTAAGCTTAGAAATCGAGGCAGTCGTATTTGGTCTCCTAGGAACTCAGTTGTTTGAACGACTCCAAATGTCGTTTAAACGACATGCTAATTTATGCCTAAAAACAGAGGCAATCATAATTGGTCTTCTGGAACCCTGTTGTTCGAACGACTTGCCAATTTATGCCTAGAAAACGAGGCAGACAAAATTGGCTTGTTTTCCTCATATCTCGTTCTAACGGCTCCAAGGCTCGTTCGAACAAGTTGGCATCTTTTTATGGGGTTTGATCTTCAGATCCTCCTGGATCGTCTAACCACATATTTTCAAATTTGAACGTCTTATGAATATCTTTGATTGAACCATAATCTAGGACAATCAGAGAGTGATCCGGACGAGGTAAATTTGCCACAAGACAGGTAAATCCACAAGAGATAAATTTACCAAAGTTGCGCAAATTCACACATTTTCTTTTATAATCATCTAAATACAAGTGTTTATTTGTATATTTTGACTCCTAAGCAAAAACGATAAGGCAGTTTGGAGTCTCGATAACAAAGGAAAGTTCACCATTAAATCTGCTTGGCAATTAGTAAGAAAAAGGGACATTGAAAAAAGTAGCTTCAAATGTTCTGGCTTAAATTAATACCTCCCAAAATACAGGTGTTTATGTGGAAGGTGTGGTCTAATGCAGTGGGGGTGGATAGTAATGCCCAAAGGTGTGGCATTGCATAGGTATCTAGATGCAGATGTTGCTCTCAAATGAAACTATGGAACATCTATTTGTAAAAGGAGAGATTGCGGTAAATGTATGGTCTTATTTTTTCGCAATCATGAGCATACCTTATATAGCTAACCAATCTATTTTTGCAAGGTACTCTCTTTTGGGAGATATGGTTTGCTAGGAATAAAATGAATTATGAAGGTTTAGCTATGACGGCAGATAAGATGATCAAGAAAGTTAAAGATAGGATTAAGGAAGTATGTGTGAGATTCAGGCCTAAGTTTGATCCAAACTACAATGAAAAACTGTCTTTACAGGTTATGGGTTTGAATACCCTTAGAGTACTTGTGAAATGCCGTAAGATGGAAGTGCCCTACTTTGGGCTACTACAAGCTGAACACAAATGGGACTAGCAAAGGAGGCAGGGTAATCATTAGAGACAGTTCTGGGAATTTAATGTGTGGATTTTCAGCTATGATTGGGGTGGGAACAAACGCTTATGCTGAGCTGATGGCGCTAATTCTTGGTTAAAGAAAGGTATTTTTTTCCAATTATTGTTGAGATCGACTCTAAATCATTTCAGATTGGAGTAGGAATGGTTCGGTCATACCATGGTCTTTGGCTTGTGGGATGAAATTATGCAGGCTAAAAGAGAATCAAATTTCACTATATATCATAGATTAAGAGAGGGGAATATGACAGCAGATTTATGTGCAAATTTGGGAGCTCGAGGGATGACAAAAATTTATGAAATACTTAGTGATCTCCCACAAATGCTGAAATACATCCTTTTTATGGATAAAGTCGGTTTTGTGCAACTTAGGGTTGCACAAAACCCTAGCTTCTCTTGTCTTGTGTTTTGTTTCAGGGGGTTCGATAGGTTCCATGCCCGCCCCCTACATTGTATTTAAGCTTTTCCTATGAATAATAATGGTTGGGGTCATCCCCGCATGGGCAACCAGTACTTCCTTTAGTCCTAGTCCTACCTAGAACTCATTCTTAGATCTGCCCCTCTTCCGATGTTCCAGATCTTGTTGAGGATGGTCTCGAACTTGGCAAAACTTATCCAATCTCATGCCACTAACGGTAGTCATATAGGCCTAAAAGTTTAAAATGAAAACTAGGGCAATTTTCTCTATAATTTAATTTGACCCATGTCCAAAACAATGCCATTGTCAGCACACCATAAAGAACTTCAGAATGGGCTTTTAGGAAAGAAGATTTGGACTATAGCAACGAAAGCGGATGTTACGGATGTTACGATTTTCAGTATTTTATTTAGAACTCAAGTTTAGTAGAAGTATAAAGGTTGGAAAAAACGGAAACTCCTATTAGGGAAAACTTTTTATTGAGGCTTTTAATTGGCGTAGCCTGTAGAGGTCCTTTGGTTGTTTCGTAAAAGAGTTGGACTAGTTTTCCCTATTTAAATTATAAGATTTTGTACTAGAAGTAATTTTTTGATTAGCTATCAATCATCATTTTTGTGTGTTGATCTATAATCTATGACAAAAGTTCAAATTTTTATCTAGCTAGCATATGTCTTGTGTCTCGACTTTCTTTGTACAGAGAGCGGTGTTTTTTCACGAAAGTTTGTGATCATCAAAACAATCTCTAACGAGTTTTCATGGTCAATTGACGTGAGCAGCCAAATTTAAAAAGCTACGGAAAAAAATCCAAAATAATTAATGGAATGCTTAGAGCATTAGGATGAATAACATTTTGTACAACATGGTGATCCACCTGTAGAGTTGGTCAAAGAAGGCTTATATAAAGAGAAAAATAGAAGGCAAGGGACGAATAAAATTCCCTATAGCCCTTTGAAGTTTCCACAAAAGGCAAGAAAAAGGGAAATTTTGTGGATCAGGATTAAACGCCAATCTAAGAAAAGATCTAAAGAAGGCAAAGTTTCTGAAAGACAACAATTCTAGTAGTAATTTCGTGAGCAATTACAAAGGGAACATGGTCCATGCTGAGGCTTTAAATGGTTGATCTTTTCATGATAAGGATGTGTGACGCCGGCTGGTTAGGGGTATAGCATTCAATGAACTAAGGATCCGACACGGGTACGGGGTGTCGGAAACGGCAGAAAATAGAAAATAAGATCAACCATTGTAAATAGTGCTGGATACGTGTGTCCGAGTGCCGAGTGCCGGGGTGTCAGACACGTTTTATTTTTTTAGGGTGAAGTTGTTGAGCCGCAAGCCCGGAAGCCACAAACTCCAACTAGATTTGGGTTAGTCACAAACAAAGAAACACACAATACCAAGATTATAGTGATTCGGCAAATTGCCTACGTCCACTTTCAAGAGAGAGAGAGAGTTTATTCAATGTCTCAATTACAATCACTCAAGCCCAATTTTGGATTTCTTACTCAAGAAATCCCCCAAATGTTCTCACCAAAAGATTGTCAAAGGGTTGGTTCACAAATGACTTAGGTTTCCCTTTATATATTAGGAAAAGCCTTTTACAATCACTCAAATCTTGAGGCAAGTTAAGGGTTCAACAAAACTTCAAAAAATAAGTATTTCCAATGTTTGTCTGTTCGAACAGATCCAATGTATTCGAAACAAAGCATTTTCTATTTGAACAGAAAAACCACTTGAGTGATTTTATTCGAACAACCCAAAGTCTATTCGAATAGAAAATAGAGTATTCAACAATTCTCCACCTCAGTGAAGATTTCTTCAACCAAACAAACCAAAATCTGAGCCGAACATCGCCAACATACAAACGAACCTAAACAAACCCTCTCCGTCATCAAATGTCCCCAAAGACCCAAGCATACAAACGGCCCAAGGAAACCAACCAAAACAAACGTTCCCAAAAGGACCAAATCCAAAACCAAGTGTCCCAAGGAACCAAAATCGAAACCAAGCGTCTCAAGGAACCAAAACCAACCAAATGTCCCAATTGACCAAATTGTTTCCAAAGAACCAAATCAATGGTTGCCTACGTACCTCTGCGGATCAAGTCACCCGTAGTTCACAAATCCCCGTGAGGGGCCAAATCAATCCATAGAAAAGAGATCATTATCTCTATCTCTATGAATCTCCATATCAAGAGCCTGCTTGTACCGTTGTCTTGGAGACCTCTTCGAACCGTACAACAATCTCTTCTTCAATTAACACACATCATCCTTTCTAGCAACAGTAAACCCACACGGTTGAGTCACATTGATCTCTTCCTTTAACTTCCCATGTAAGAACACCGTCTTAACATCGAGATGTTACAAATCCAATTCAAATTCGCTACCAAGGCCAATAGGATCCAACTGGAGAAGTATTTTACCACTAGTCTTGCCTTGAAGCGAAACACCATTTCGAGATCCTTGCTTTCTTTTGTATACCCATTTACCACCAATCGCCATCTTGCAAAAAGAATACATCTCTTCCATACTTGCTCCCTCCCAATGTTTAGCCGTGGAAGGAACACCTTCAACAATCGGTAGTGCATAAGCTACCATGGCCTTCTCCTTTGGAAGTACCATGTTCTTTGTAAGCCTTTCCGGCTTACCCATATTCCTCTTTGGTTTACAAGTTGCCATTGATTCCGCCACCGGAATCTCTTGATCCATACTACCAAATGTTTTGGCTTCATTCGTATCTTCATTATTTGAAACATGTACTAATGGCTCACCACCCGCTATCACACCGGTAGATGACCCTCCTCTAAGTATGGAACTCTCTGGCCAATGTGAAGACGTATCAATCTCCACCCGCTGCAATACCCCGCTGGTCGTCTGCTCTGTGTGTTCAGAGCCATGTGACTTCATCATAAAAGCCTTATCAAAAATGACATCTCTGTTCATAATGATCTTTCGGTCTCTCGTATCCCGCAACTTGTAGCCTTTCACACCATTCTTCTTACCCAGAAAAATGGCCTTCCTTGCTTGTGGATCCAACTTACCATTCTTAACATGATAATATGCCGGACACCCAAATATACGAAGAGTATCATAATCTGTAACAGGTTCTCCCGACCAAGCCTCCATTGGTGTTTTACTCTCAATTGCAGCCGAAGGCAACTTATTAACGAGGTAGCATCCATATACCAAAGCCTTAGCCCAAAACGCCTTGCCCAATCCAGAATTGGATAACATACACTGCACCTTCTCCAGCAAAGTATAGTTGCTACCCTGTTTTGTTGCGGTGTCTCTCTAACCGTGAAGTGTCGAACTATCCCCTCATCCCGACATACTTGCAAGAATGGATCACTAGTGTACTCTCCACCATTATCCGAATGGAGTACCTTGATCTTTCTGTCAGTCTGAGTCTCAATCAACCTCTTCCACGTCATAAAAATTTATAGGACTTCATCCATTCTCCTCATGGTATATACCCATACCCGCTTAGAAAAGTCACCCACAAAAGACACAAAATAATGTTTCCCCCCTAGCGATGCATTCTTGGAGGGTCCCCAAACATCAGAGTAAACCTCATCAATGGTTCCACGAGTACTGTGGATAGTTGTGCCAAACTCTACCCTCGTCTGCTTGCCCAGACTACCGTGTTCACCAAATTCTAATTTGTATACCTTGGCACCTTCCAATAGCCCCTGGTTTACGAGAACTTTCAATGGCTTTTCCCCAGTATGCGCCAAACGCATGTGCCATAGCCGAGTGGTATCAATGGAAGTGGTTTCCTCCCTTCCCGCGGTAGCGACCTCACCAAGAACAACCGTACCATCTAAATAGTACAAGTTGTTACTTCTTCTGTGGCCCTTCAATACCACCATGGCTCCCTTAAGAGCCCTCTTTACCCCATTCTCAGACACAACCTTGTAGCCTTTCGTTTCAAGTAAACCCGTCAAGATAATATTCTTCCTCGTCGTCAGAATATACCGAACCTCATCAATCTCTTTAACTAACCCATTATGCAATTTTAGTCGAATGGTACCTATCCCCAAGATGCGGCAAGGACCATCGTCCCCCATCAACACCGTTCCACCTTCTAGCTTCTTCAAACTATAAAACAAATCTTTTTCGAGACAACTGTGATAAGTAGCACCCGAATCTAAAATCCATTCTTTTGTATCACTAACACATGCACTAGAAGTTATAGTAAAAGAGTAATCTGAATCATTACCTTTCGTTTCCGTGTCCTGAGCCAAATTCACAGAAGGGCCCAATTTTCCCGCTTTCTTCGTCTTAAGCGGGGGGCAATAAACTTTCCAATGACCTGTTTCCTTGCAAAACTTGCATTGGTCCTTACCCAATTTGTTGCTATTTAAACCGTAACCTTTCGACATCGATCGAAGGTCGTTATCACTCGTCTTCATCTTGTCCGAAGATCTTCCTCGAACCATCAATACGTTCGATGTCGACTCCTCGGACTCACGTTTTTCTTTCTCCGGTACTCTTGGTTTACAACTGTTGTAGTCACATCCAAATATTGCAATAAACTCTTCCCGTACGTTATCGTCGTAACGAAATGCCCGTACTTTTTGGGAAGTGAGTTCAAGAACAATAGTACTTTGTCTTCATCGCCAACCTTTTCCTCTAGATTCGCCAAGTCGGCTAATAACTTGGTAAAATCGTTCAAGTGCTCTGACATACTAATTCCTTGCCTCATTTTGAAGTGATAAAGCTTCCTCTTCAAATGGAATCGATTTTGGATGCTCTTCACCAAATACTTCTCCTCTAGAATCCTCCAAATTTCCTTTGCCGAAGATTCATTCATTATAAGGTGTTTAATGTCTCGAGCCAAACACGAGCGAATTTGACTACAAGCCCTCTTGTTCATCTTCTTCCAAACACTCTCCTCTACCTCATCCGGCTTGTCCTCCAATACCTCATCTAAGTCCAATTGACTTAGCGCATCAATAACCTTTCATTGCCACATGTCAAAGTTATTGGTGCCATTGAATTTCTCAATTTCAACATTTGCATTGTTAAACATCACCGTTGTATTTCTTTTCGGGGCCGAAGAACTCGATTCAACATCGTCTCCCATGTTTCCCCCAATTTTTATAAACTAACCAAATCAAAACCAAATTGAAATTAAGAAACCCTAAGTTTCCTCAAAATCGCGCATAACCGAGGAATCGACCTCGCTCTGACACCAATTGTTAAGCCGCAAGCCCAGAAGCCACAAACTCCAACTAGATTTGGGTTAGTCACAAACAAGCACAAACAAAGAAACACATAACACCAAGATTATAGTGGTTCGGCAAATTACCTACGTCCACTTTCAAGAGAGAAAGTTTATTCAATGTCCCAATTACAATCTCTCGGGCCCAATTTTGGATTTCTCACTCAAGAATCCCCCACCAAAGGATTGTCAAAGGGTTGGTTCACAAATGACTTAGGTTTCTCTTTATATACTAGGTAAAACCTTTTACAGTCGCTCAAATTTCGAGGCAAGTTAAGGCTTCAACAAAACTTCAAAAATGAGTATTTCCAATGTACAGACAAATAGTCTGTTCGAACATACCCAATGTATTCGAAACAAAACATTTTCTATTCGAACAGAAAAACCACCTGAGTAATTTTATTCGAACAACCCAAAGTCTATTCGAATAGAAAACAGAGTATTCAACAAAAGTATCGTTGTCACCTTGGTGCTCCTCAAGATATGCCATTATGTTCATGGATGAACAAAGGGAAAACGACCGAGCTACAAGTGATCAAATATAAAAGAGAAATTCTACCTCTCATACATAAAAAAAGATCGAGAACTCAAAGCAAAAGAAAAATAACAACTACTTGTTTTTCGTCCAAGATCTGTCAGTGGAGGCATGACCATGATAGTATCCTTCCAATTCACCATAAGGGACTCAAACGAAGTCTTGATCACTATAAGGGACTATACAAAGTCTTAATCATATTTTCCGTTGTACTACTACACAAGAAGATGGAGGTTTGGCAGGTTTGGCTTTGGAAACCATGACATGCTCTTGCTTCATCTTTCATCTCTTTTACTTTGAATTTCATCAGATTACATTCAAGCTAAATTGTCCACATCGACACAGAGGATAGAAAATCCTATAACACCCCACCCCGTCCCAACGAAGTTTCTCATCTTCTGAACAAAATAACTTAATCCAAATACTCTAAACAAAGGGAAGAAAAGAATGACCAATAGACTCCTCATAACTCACGACTCCAATCAATTTCTACGCTTACAAAGATTCTCAATGATAATAATTCATCAACGTTCTCTAGGCATAAAATAGTAACATGAAAGGCAACTTGGAAACCTACTGGAAAGCTACTTTGAAGAATATTCTCATGGAGAAAATAACTTTATCCAAAGAGAGTTTATAAGATTAAATTCCTAACCATTCAAGTTCCAAAAAAAAGCGAGATTCCATGTTGCTCTCGTATTCTCCAAGTTTATGGATGATCTTTATCTACAAGGAAGGATTTTATTCCTTGAATGATATTACTCATAAAAGTTTGAAGACAATTTTTTTTTATAAGAAGAGTTTGATGTGGCACACAGATGCAGGATCACGTCGCTAGGCCAAAACTGCAGGGGCCACAAGAGCCGAAGTCTGATTAAATAACTAATACCCCCACGACATGTCCAATTGCACAATATTTTCTATTCGTAGGTTAATAAATTAAGGACAAGGGAGTCATTCCCATAATCTAGACGACTATTTTTTTTGCATTTTCAATTACAAATAGTTCCAAAGTATGTGAAGGGGTTCTAAGGTTGAATAAGAATTAGCCATTAATTGATTAATATGATTATATTTGCATGAAGCAACCTATCTTTTGTTATCTCTAGCATAATTTGTGGATTTGACTAGTTATTTGTCTTACCGCATCTCTGCATCCTTCTGATCTCTCTTCGATCTACATTCTATCACACCTAGATTGTGAATTTGATCCTTGACTATCATCATCGTTAGATCACTTCCATCGGCTACCATCATATACATGCTTTGAGACTTGGACTTGAGGAAAAAAACGATGAAAAAAAAAAGTATCGTCCGAGTGATCTTAGAGGTTTCCCAATTTGTTCATTGATGATGTAGGATATTTACTTAGGAATACTTAAGAACGAGTTTTCTTCGACAAAGAGAGAATGATGTAGACTTACACGCCTAACGACTACCGAAGCAAACGGTCAAAGATAACCAAAGAAGCCAAAAAGGAAAATAAGTAATGCATTGGAAGTAACTAGCGACCAATCACAAGGAATAAATTGACCTCCTCTTTTGAGGTCTCCTATTATCTTAGGATTGTTACTAATTGGTTTAGAGGTATTTAGTTCTTTTCGCAAGGTCCCATGTGATTATGATTGTTTTCTTTATTTAGAACAGCTTTGTAGAAGAAGTTAGATTTTATTTTATGAAAATTTATATCAGGTTTTAAATATTTTTCTCTTTCAGATCTCAAGAAGCTTTGTGGAAATAAAGTGGTTATCAATTTTCGTTGTTGCTACATCTTTGCCTTTATGAAGTTCAATTTTATTGAAAACGAGTTTATCCACATTAATAGCTCAAGTTTCCTTCGTTTGTGTACTCTCAAGTCTTCACAAGTTTCAACCGGATGAGGTATGTGCGCCTTCTATTTGTATATGCAAACACATGCATGCAGTAGGCATGCACAAGGTGGGAAAACCGTTATGACTTGATTTTGAATCACTGATAAATTAAAATACTTCGATTTAACAAATAATAATTAATAAGTCAAGTGGTCATACCCACGACCACACGTAACACGTTTCGTACGTCGTGTGCACACCATCTTATTTAGTTATTCTTATTTGCTATAATTGCTTGAATACAAAGATTAGTTACCTAATTAGATTAGTATTAAGGTTTCTATTTGTGTTAGGTCTACTCCTATAAAAGAGAGTCTAATATTAGTTTATTTTTTATATTAGTTTGAGTAAGAGAAAGACTTAGGGGTTGTTTGTTTTTTAGCTTATTTAACTTAATTGCCTAATTCTGGCCATATTAAGTAAAATTTCACAATAAGTTGTGTTTGTTTTTCATTTCTAAAAAACTCTTTTTAGTAATGGCACCACATTTTTTAGAACTTAAGATAAGTTAGAAAATCTAGTTTTTCTAAACTCTATTCTCCTTAACTTGACGGGATTGTTACGAAAACTTAAATGAAAATAGGTAAACCCCAATTTACCCTTGTCTTATCGGCATTTTTTCTTCTATTCGTTTTATATTTCTCTACGTTTCCTCTCTCCTTTTTCTTTCTCCTTCTTGTTTTATCAAAACCCTAGCTATGAAACATGGGATTGATGGATTCATGGCAAATGAGCATTTTTATAGATTGAAGAAACCGCAAATTAAATAGAAATTGGTGTACCATCAAAGCATCATCATCACACGAGATCAAGATCCAAGTTAAAGGAAACTACTACCATCCGACATCGAGATTCAAGGTAAGAAACTATATGGTCAAATAAATTAGGAGAGGATTAATTAGTTTATATAAGTTGCAATTGTTTCTTCAACATGGAAAGTGTATAAGAGGATTAATTAGTTTATGGACTTGTGGTGTTGTGTACTAATCTACTTTGATGCTCTCTTGAGTGGCTATTGTATGGATCATTTGCTGTGATCATAGCTGCTGAAGTGCTGCTTTAGTGGTAGTGCAGGGCCTAACTCCTTGCTTAGGCTACTCTTTCCACCTACACCTCTAGCTCTAATGGCTTTGAAACCTCCTATTCTTCTTTAACGCTAGCTCCGCCTTACTTCTTTAGCTTTTTAATCTAGTGCCCTTCTCTTAACTCCCGTAGCTCAATACAAGGACAAGCCTAGTTGCTGGAAAATAACACAACATAGCCTAGTCATCGGAAAATAGCCTAGCCTCTTTGATTCTTCTCGCCGGAAAATAGCCTAGGGATGTGTTGTTTTTGTTTTAAAAATCCCTGTTGCTTGATGGTTGTTCCGTAGGCAAGTTTAAAAAGAAGGGTGTATAAGGGTTTTGCTTACTTTGGCCAATGAGGTGACTCGACGTACGCAAATTTGGCACATTTTTTTATGGCTCTTTAAAAGGGGAAATCAACATTAGTGACTTTCACCTATGGTCTGACTCCTGGGTCTCAAAAGCGCTTTTTCGACGTCACTCAGAATATACAATACGGGAAAATGAGGTTAGTGGGTTTTTACCTATAGGTTGAATCAACTTTCTCGCTTTTCTGACCTGGCTACGACTTGCGTACGGGGAAAAGAGACGAGTGAGTTTTGCCAATAGGTTGATTAAACTTTTTCCCTTTTTTTGATCGCTTTAGGCATAGTAGTTTAGAGGCAAGTGAGTTTTTCCCTATGGTCTGACTCTACTTTTTAGCTTTTCTGACCTGTTTTTTAAACTAGCCAAAAAGAGTCGAGCGAGTTTTTCCCTATGGTTGAATGAATTATCAATTGAGTTTTTTTTCATTTCTTACCTAGCTTTTTAGTAGTTTAGCGGAGCAGCGTAGTTTTAGAGGCTAATGCCAAAAATCCGAGCCTCTTTTTAAAGCTAGTTATTTCCACCTTAGCGCCAAGCTTTAGCTTAATGGAAAACAACTCTGGTTCAAGAACTCAAAGGCTACTCTTTATGGCTTCTATTTAAAGCCCATCACTAGAAACCCAACCATGCCCAACATAGTTTAGAAAGCAGCTTCGTTAGCACCGGAAGTAGGTATTTCCCTTCTATAACGGGTATCCGTTTTAATATTCCATGCGCAGTATGATAAGGACGGATTGAGCTGCCCCTGCACTCACCCATGGTGAAGAAAGTACATTTTGAAGAGATGACTATATGTGAATATCCAACACGAGCCTCAGCCCTAATACAAAAACATGATTATAGGTGAATAATGAAGAACATATACAAGTCCTTTAGGAACCGAGATAATGTGCGTGAGTATGAGCATTCATCACTATTCCTCAAGAAATCTATCCTCCGTTTAAATGAACAAAAAGATTGAGAACTAATCATGATTCATACACATCAATGGACTAACAGGCAGAGCCTTTGTTTTTAGGCCAAAAACGTGACTCAAAGCAGTTATCCAACTGCAAGGACCTGCATATGTAAACGATATGCGCAGCTATCCCACCAAAATACATGACAACTCACTCTAAATCAAACACGAGATACTGAAAACTATTAAGCATTTCCACAGCTAATAGGTTATATACACAGCAATACAATTTTCAATCATCCTATCAAGAAATTCTTTCTACTCCATTCTAAACATTGCATAATTTAAGTCTGCCTACTATTAGATGCAATAACAATCTGCTAAATGAGACCCTGCGATCAAATCGTTAGCTATCCTCGGGTTTGTGCTGATGTATAATGGATTATGTTTCCTCCAAAGAGGGTATAACTGTAATGGCAGATCTCAGAGAAGAGATAGTAAATACTACCTTATCTTCATCATTGGAATAGGAATGATCAGAGTATTTAATATTGGAAGATGTCATGTTGGGCTAATCACCTACTTGATTGTAAATGACCAGTAAAGCAACCAAAAAAAATATCTCGTACCTTAAGTTAAATTACAGGATTGTTTCCTAAGCATTGTACCTCCTCTCTGGGGCATTACGACAGCTAACATTGTTATAACCAAGAATTAGGTCTCTATAAGCTTCTGTTAGCCTCCATTAAATTTGTACATATGTAAGTTTTCTTTGTAGGGATCTCTTTTGTTTTCCTTGTACAAATTAGGTCTCTATAAGAACATAATATGCCACATGTTAGTAATTTTTAATTTTGATAATTAGATAAATATACGTATATAATCCTAAATAATAGATATAGATGTAGTTGATGTAAATTTGATGTCTTTTATAGGATGGCCCCCCAAAAAAACAAGGTGGATGAAGCGAAAACTACAGAGAATGTTAATAGAAGCAAAGTGAATGAAATGATAACTCAAGAGAGGGCTAATTGGACGGAGGCCCAAAGGAGGGTATTTCTTGATCTTGATCAAGTTAACAAAAATCAAAGGGAAGGGTTGGGTCTAACAATTACAGGTTGGTATTTTATCACTGTTAACATGAAAAAACTAACGGGAAATGAGTACACCACAAGACAAGTGAAGAACTTATGGGATAATTTGATAATGAAGTATGGAGTATGGGTTAAACTCACGACAGTTACTGGACATGGATATGACGAAGCGACTATGCAAATTAATTGACCAGAAGAGAGATGAGACGAGTACCTTAAGGCAAGTATTAAAAACTAATTAATTTCATTTACTATCCTCTAAAGAAAATATTCAAGTAATCTTATTAGTTTTTTATTATCACAGACTTACAAAAAAGCCAATGAATTCAAAACCAAACCATTGCAATGGGAAAAGGATATAAAATCCTTGTTTGATGGGTTCACAACAACTGGCAGCCAAGTTTGGTCTCTGTATCAAGTTGGGATGCCCACTGAGTATGATGAATTTCCATCTGATGAAAATAAATTTGGACTTGATCAAGATGACGAAGTTGAACCATGTAATCCAGTCAGAGGATCTCGTACAATAAATCTCGATAGTGACACTGAGACTTTACCATGCCAGAAATGTCAAAAGAAAGAAAAGAAAATGGGCGCAAATGAAGAATTGGATTATGTTCTTAATGTCTTTACAAGGACTAATGAAGAAAAACCTACTGTTACAGAATGCATCGTAAAGCTAGACAATATGGGCAAATTATCCAAAACAGATCTTTTATATGTTACTGCTCTTAACGCTTTCTGCAAGAAGAGGGAATATAGGGAAGTTTGGATGAGTATCGATAAAGAGGAGGTGTTGATTGCTTGGTTAAAAAAAGTTGATTAGTTTTAATTTGTAATGATTTCTTATGGTTTTGTTAGATTTATGTTTGGACTCCTTTTATAGTTTTGTCAGTCAACTTATGTTGGATCTACGTTTAATATTATTTTAATAAATGATGATTTGATTTTAATTTGATTTTCCTTATATATTTAAATTGCTTAATATTTTATTGATAAATTGTATGTTTCAAATAGGAACAATGACGCCAGGGCAAAAAAAAATATTTTAAGGGTTATTCTCTTCAGGCGTGTATTAAAATATATACGCAAGTCTCAAATAACTAAAGAACTTGAAAATACATCAGATCTTTCAGGGCTGCTTATGCCCAAAAGCTTTTAAATGGATCATCTACAGTATGCTATAAGATGTTGAGGATGAAGAAGAATGTATTTATCAGATTATGCATACACTTCCATGAAAGGGGATGGCTCGAAAATAGTAAACATTTATTAGTTCAAGAAAAGATGGTTATCTTTATGATGACTATTGGTCATAATTGTGATTTAAGGTTGATACAAAATCGATTCCAACACTCTCTTCATACAATCCATAAGTACTTTCACGAGGTCTTATATGCCATGTGTCAATTTGTTAAAGAGGTTATCGTGACTCCTTCATTTGATAATAATGATGCAAAAATTCGGAGTGCTCAAAGTCTAAGGCAAATGTTTAAGTATAATTACAATTTTATTATATATTTTTTTGGCTTTATATATATTTTATCAGTCAGTAACATAATCATTTATTCCAAAGGGTGCGGTCGGTGCTATTGACGGGACTCTTATCAGTGCATATATTCCATCAAGGAAACAAGCAACATTTAGGGGACGAGGAAGAGGAGAGTGCTATCAAAATGTAATGGATGTATGTGACTTTGATATGATATTTATATATGTCATAGCTAGGTGGGAAGGAGTGGCACACGACTCAAAGGTTCTTCTGGAGACTGTACTTGATCCAACAAAAAAATTCTCGATGCCCCCTCCTGGCATACTTTTTTTTCCATTAAAGTTTATGCATTATTATTGTGTAAACTGTTATTTTTTCAATTATAGTTAACAATGCTTAAATAATATTTGCAGAGCAATATTATTTGGTAGATGTTGTTTATACACATACATGTGGTTTTATGACACCGTTCAAGAATGTCTGATATTGGTTACCTGATTTTCAAAACAGCGTGAATGTTGTGGGAAAGGAAAAAAAGTTCAACCATATTCATGTAAAGTTGAGAAATGTTATCGAACGAGCTTTTGGTGTGTTGAAGGCGCGTTTTTCAATTTTGAAGAGAATGTCACCATATACATTCTCAGCCCAAAGAAATATCGTTATTGCTTGTATGGCGGTGCATAACTATTTTAGGATAACTTCTATGGATGATGCATTTTTTGAACTATACGATAATGATAATGTCAATGGGGAACCTCCTGCTCAAATGAATAGCGTGCACTACATGTTAAGGGTGTATTTGGAGATTATGAACAAGCCTACATGTGGACCTTGCGAGAGGAGATTGCAAACGAGATTAGTCAAGTACAAATTTGAGTTCTTTAAAATTTGATAGAATGTAAGAAATTTTGGTTTAAAGATTATTTTAATTAACTGATGCTGGAAAAAATTTACTTGAATTTAAATGCGATTATGAAAATGTATATTCTTCAAAAAATAAATAACAAGGTAATTTTTACAATTTGGCAGTTTTCAGACATCTCAGACTTCAGATTCAGTAATAAAACAAACAAATTTTTTTATATTTCAGCTTTAATATTCATACGCTAGATTCAGAAATCAGAATAAGTAATCAGAATCAGAAAAAAATAAATAGCCTCTTAGCTTTAGAGAGATATATTTGTTAAGGTTTGAACTCGAATTATGATCAAGGTAGTTTCAGTTTGAGTAGTTCAGTTCGAGGATTAAAGACGAATTGAAAATTCCATTTTCAATGTTCATTTTGAGCTGAAGTTCGAGCTAGTTATGTTACCTAAAAGCTGGTTCTGTTCGACCAAGTTTCAAGCTGTTAAGTGTGAACTCAAAATTGTCGAAGTCGTTCGAACAAGGATAGAAGTCGTTCGAAAGAGATGTCCGTTTTTTCGCGTTGGAAACTTGGAGACCAAAAAAGTCGTTCGAACGAGCTCTATTTCATTGGAACGACATGTATTATTTTCTAGGGTTGGAACCTTTATCGTCAAAGTTGTTCGAACGAGATTAGATTTCTTTCGAACAAGGTGTGCATAAGTTGCCTTTGGAATGTCGTCTGAAACGTTGAGTTTGCCTCGAGATCCATTCTATTTGTAGTTAGTCCTCTAGTATATAAAGAGGACTTACGCTATTTGTTAGCCTATCTTTTCTCTGTGAGTTTAATTCCAGAGAGCTAAGATTTGAGAGACTCAATTTCAAGCTTGAGAAGCTTGGAGAAATCGTGTAACCTGTTTGATCATAGTAGATTGTTCGCAGGGAGTGGTTTTTCATTCGAAAGGGTTTTCCACTTCCCTCCTCTAAGAAAATTATTGTCTTATTTATTGTTCTGTGTTCTGTCCATTTCTTAATTCGGCGTATTTTGCATATCGTTTTTGGCATAGAAGAGAGAGTAGCTACCTCAATTCTTAACAATTGGTATCAGAGCACTTGTTACAAGGCTTATATGGTAAAGAACGATGGTTGATCAAGAGAAATTGAAGATCACGAAGTTCAATGGTTAGAATATTGGAGTGTGGAAGATACAGATAGAAGATTACCTCTATCAGAAGGATCTTGACTTACCGTTGGGTAGAGTTGAGATGAAGCCAACAGATTATGATACTGTTAAGTAGGCGCGATTGGATTGCAAGGCGCTTGGAACCGTTAGGTTAGCGTTGTCATCTCAGATTCTACACATGATCTTCAAAGTTACGACAATGAAGAGTTTGATAGAGACTTTGTCCTCTATATACTCGAAACCGTCTAGGAAAATAAGGTACATCTTTTACGGTGTTTGTATACTTTGAAGATAAAGGAGAATGGTAGTGTGCAAGCTCATATCAGTGAGTTCAATACTATTCATGCTCAGCTTGAATCCGTGAAAATTACTTTCACCGAGGAGGTGAGAGTATGGGCTCTTCTAGGGCAGATTACTGAGAGCTGAGAAGGGTTCATTATAGCTGTGAGCAATTTATCAGGGAATGAAGATATTAAATTTGGTACTATAGTCTTTTGATTATGAGTGAAGAGAATATGCGTAAAACATCTGAACCCTTTTCGAGTTCCAACGGTAGTGCGTTGAACGTCGAGGAAAGAGGGAGGTCTTACAGAAATGGGCCGAAATATGGAAGGGGTCGATCATAGTCTAGAGGAAAGTCTAAGCCGCCCGATGCGTATTGGACTTGTGGAAAGAAGAGTCACTTCAAGCGAGATTGTTAAAAGAAACTTCGGTGCAGTTTTTCTTGCAGACAAGAGTACACGCAATATTACTGGAAAGGGATGACTAAGAGCTGGGAAGGGCTTATTATAGTTGTGAGCAATTCATCGGGGAAGGAAGACATTATATTTGACATTATAGTCTCTTTGATTATGAGTGAAGAGAATAGGCATAAAACATCTGAACCCTTTTCAAGTTCAAACGGCAGTGTGCTAAACGTCTAGGAAAGTGGGAGGTCTTACAGAAATGGGCCGTAATATGGAAGGGGTCGATCATAGTCAAGAGGAATGTCTAAGCCGCCCGGTGCGTGTTGGACTTGTGGAAAGAAGGGTCACTTCAGGCGAGATTGTTAAAAGCGACTTCGATATGGTTTTTCTTGCAGATAAAAGTGTACCCAATATTAATGGAAAAGGAAGCTCTAGGTTGATGTTGTCTTCGGGGGTGACGTTAGTTTTACAGAATGTGTGACTTGTACCCAAATTGGGGCGTAACCTTATATCGGTTAGAAAATTGGTGAATGATGGCGAATATGTAAGCACCTTTGGTGTAACCTTCTAGAAGATTACAAAGGGAGCTATGGTAGTAGCTCGAGGCTTAAGACAAGGAACATTGTATACAACGCAAAGCATAATTTCTACTATTTGTGCGGCCACTTTGGGGAATGATACAAGTACATGGTACAAACGGCTCTGTCACATGAGTGAAAAGGGGATGAAGATGATGGTAACAAAGGGAAAGCTAGAGGGTCTTGATGATGTTGATCTTAAGTTTTGAGAAGAGTTTGTTCTTGCGAAGCAGAAGAAGGTCAGTTTCAAAATAACAGGAAGATCAAGGAAACCTGAAAAGCTAGATCTTGTACACACATATGTTTGTGGGCCAACCAAGGTGTCTTCTCTTGGTGGTTATTATTATTATGTTACTTTAATTGATGATGTTACTCGTAAACTATGGGTCTACTTTGTGAAAAACAAATCAGATATGTTTGATAAATTCAAGAAGTTGAGGGCTATAGTTGAAAATAAAACCGACTTGAAACTGAAGTGTCTTAGGTCGGATAATGGGGGCGAATACTGTAGGGACGACTTTGAAGACTTTTACGCGTTAAACGGGATTAGGCTATAGAAGACTATTCCCAGAACACCGCAACAAAATGGTGTTGCAGAATGCATGAACCGAATAATAAATGAAAGAGCGAGGAGTATGAGACTCAACGCTGGATTGCCAAAATGTTTTTGGAAGGATACGGTTAGTACAGTGACGTACTTGATTAACAAAGGGCCTTCAGCGACTTTGGACTTTAGACTTCCTGAAGAAGCATGGACCGATAAAGAGGTACACCTTTCTCACTTGCATATTTTTGGCTGTACTTCATATGTGCTTGATAATTCAAAAACAAGAACAAAGTTAGATTCAAAGTCGACAAAGTGCATATTCATTGGATACGGTGGTGATGAATTTAGGTACTAATTTTGGGATGCAAAAAATTGGAAAGTCATCCGAGCCGTAATGTTATATTCAATGAAGAAGTTTTGTATAGACTTCAAAGTACCAGGTGAAAGGAATCGAAGTAAAGTAGCAGAAAGTATCGACATTGAATTTGAACCATCTCGAGAGGTTGATAAAGAAGTCGTGGTTGAGTCTGATGCACCGGATCAAGGCGAGAAACCTAATGATCTAGACATTCCAAAAACACTTCAAAAGGAATCGAGGATTGTAAGAGTTTTGGCTAGGTACGTTAACTCCCTAAATCACTTGTTACTTATGGATGGTGGTGAACCGAAAAGTTATAAGGAGGCTTTAAATGTGGAAGCCAAGAGCAAGTGAGAGCTTGCTATGGATGATGAGATGCAGTCATTATCAGTAAATCAAACTTGGGATTTAGTTCGATTACGGAAAGGGAAGAGAGCATTGCACAACAAGTGGGTATACAAACTAAAGCAAGAATCTGGCGGTTCAAGGAGATTCAAGGCTACACTTGTAGCGAAGGGCTTTCAGTAGAAAAAAGATGTTGATTTTGGTAAAATCTTTGCTCATGGTGTGAAGATGTCTACTATTCGAGTTGTAATGAATATAGTTGCAGTTGAATATTTATATTTTGAGCAGTTTGATGTCAATACAACATTTCTTTACGGCAACCTTAATAAAGAAATTTATATGAAACAGCCAGAAGGGTATTCAGTTAAAGGGAAAGGAGATCTTGTGTCTAAGCTCACGAAGAGCTTATATGGTTTGAAACAAGCGCCGAGACAGTGGTATTTGACGTTCGAGCAATTCATGTCCAAAAATGATTATTCGAAGAGCAATGCAGATCATTTTTGTTTTATCAAAAATACGGGGAACTCATAATTATTCTACTTCTATATCTAGATGATATGTTGGTAGCAAGTACCGACATGGGAGAGATTGTCAAGTTGAAGGAGCAGTTATCACAGGAGTTTTCTATGAAGAACTTGGGTGCAGCGAAACAAATTCTTGTTATGGGTATTACAAGGGACAGAAAGCGGTGAGAATTAAAATTATCTCAAGCTAAGTACATCGGCAAAGTACTTAAGCAGTTTAATATGGATGGTTCTAAGGTTGTTAGCATACCATTGGGAGGTCACTTTAAATTGTCAAAGGATTGCTGTCCGAAGATACAGAATGATCGTGATGAGATACGGAAGGTTCCTTATCAATCCGCAGTTGGTAGCCTTATGGAGGCTATGATTTGTATGAAACAGAATATTGCCCAAGCAGTGGGAGTTGTTAGTAGGTATATGAGTAATCCAGGCAAGGAGCATTGGATAAATGTGAAATGGATACTGAGGTATTTAAAGGGGACTCAAGATATGGCATTATGTTATGGAGGATCTCAGATATGCTTATAGGATTTCGTTGATTCTGATATAGCGGGTGACATTGATAGGTGGAAGAGCACTAGTGGTTTCGTATTTACATTGGGAAGTGGTACAGTTACATGGGTTTCTAAACTACAGAAGATTGTAGCTTTGTCTACGACAGAGGCGGAATATGTTACGGCTACGGAAGCGTGCAAGGATATGGTTTGGCTTAAAGGGTTGATGAAAGAGCTTGGTAGAGAACAACTGTCTCCTAAGTTGTATAATAATAGTCAAAGGGCTATACACTTAGTAAAGAATTCAGTTTTCACTCTAGGACCAAGCATATTGATATTCGGTATCATTATATTTGTTCGTTCCTCAATGACGGTGTGTTGAAGCTGGTGAAGATTCATACTGATGTGAATCCAACCGATATGTTTACGAAGGTGGTGACTTTTTAGAAGTTGATGACATGTACAACTTTTGTGGGTCTTCAAGATTGAAGGTCTGGATAGTGCGAGCAATTCATTTGGAGATCTGGAGACGGGTTACGGTAGATTCGATTCCAAGTGGGAGATTGTTAAGGTTTGAACTCAAATTATGTTCGAGATAGTTTCAGTCCGAAGTAGTTCAGTTCGAGGATTGAAGACGAATTGAAAATGGAATTTTCAATGTTCATTTTGAGCTGGTTTGACCTAAATTTTGAGTTGGTTATGTTACCTGAAAGCTGGTTTTGTTCGACCAAATTTCGAGTTGTTAAGTATAAACTCAAAATTATCAAAGTCGTTTGAACGAGATGTCTATTTTTCCTCGTTGAAAACTTGAAGACCGAAAAATTCGTTCGAACGAGCTTCATTTCGTTCAAACGACATGTGTTATTTTCTAGGGTTAGAATCTTTATCGTCAAAGTTATTCGAGCGAGATTAGATTTTGTTCGAACGAGGTGTGCGTAGATTATCTTCAAAAGGGCGTCTGAGACGTTAAGTTTTTCTCGAGATCTGTTCTACTTATAATTAGTCCTATAGTATATAAAGAGGACTTAGGCTATTTGTTAGCCTATCTTATCTTTGTGAGTTTTTAATTCTAGAGAGCTAGGATTTGAGAGACTCTATTACAAGCATGGAGATATCGTATAACCTGGTTGATCATAGTGGATTGTTCGCGGGGAGTAATTTTTCATCCGAAAGGGTTTTCCACTTCCCTCCTTTGGGAAAATTCTTGTCTTCTTTATTGTTCTGTCTATTTCTTGATTCGGCCTATTCCGTATATCGTTCATGGGGTAGAAGAGAGAGTAGCTACCTCGATTCTCAATAATAGTTTGGGTAAAACTCGTAAACCCTAGATCTTTTGACATTTATTTTATGCGACTAAGTATGATTTCGATTCAAAGAGAGTATAGTTTAGTTTAATTGTGATTGTTAGATCATTACTTCCGCGTAGTTTCTATAAACTTGGTATCATAGCTATGTTTTATTCTATGTTTACCATGTATGTAAGGGCGATTGTCGAAATTACGAAGATTGAGGCAGGTGTTGTGATAGAGGATTCGATGAGATTCGATGGAGAAGGCTTAAAGATGTTCCACTATAAGGAAACTACAGAGATTGAGGGTTACCGTGTGATAGATGTTGTAGGTGAAGATAACGAAGATGTGTTGAAATTTTTTCGATCAAAGTCCCAGGAAAAGATTGCGACTTTGATGCGAGAAGTTCACTCGATTGAGGTTTACAATCATTATGAAATCCAGCCGAAGAAGACCAACACCACCCCAAAATCAATACCCGGAGTCCGACAAATTGGGAGATGTGTTTGTTCGCGCCATACCGATGCTCCAAAACACTCAGACATGGACGAACAAAGGAGGCTCCACATCGACCGGTTTGATGGCCGGAGAACGTTGGCATGAGGATAGAAGTATAAGAACCATAGGCAACACCCAAATACCAATTATTGCTTATTTGAGGAAAGAGAAGTTCGACAGCAACGAAAATAATGAGAGAACCTTCGAAAGTGTCCAAAAACCTTACTGGAACTTATGTTCTCATGGGATATAAAATTTTGGAAATTAATTAAACTTTGCTCTTAAACCAGAGAGAGGTACATTTCCAACAAGCAACAAAGACCAAGCAACTGATGGGGAACAAACTCGGGTTCTAGAGAGGATAGGTAACCCAATACGGGCAGAATTTCAAAACCTCTCACCTGCAATTGATTGTGAATCTCCAAAAGAGATAATTAATTTACAGTTTATTGATCAATTTTTGCAAGATTTCGAAGACCGTCCAAGTATGAAAGTAAATCAATTTTTGGGGACTCATGACGAAGTCGTACAAAGGATTTTCGGCAGAAAAATTATATCTTTTCAGAAGCAAAAACAATGAGTATGGCAAGTACCATGGGAAGATTTTTGGCTATCCTATGCTTAGGGTTACTCCTACCTTCAAAATTCACGGATGAATTTTTCAAAGATAGGGAGAGTTGATAAGTCACTTGGTCATACCTATAACCACACGTAACACGTTCCGTACGTCGTATGCACACCTTATTTAGTTATTCTTATTTGTTATAATTGCTTGAATAAGAAAGCTAGTTTCCTAATTAAATTAGTATTAAGGTTTTTATTTGTGTTAGGTTTCTTCCCCTATAAAGAGAACCTTAAGCTTAGTTTATTTTCTATGTTGGTTTGAGTGAGAGAAAAACTTAGCCTTAGAGAGATATGTAGAGTTTGGGGTAAAACTCATAAACCCTAGGTCTTTTGGCCTTTATTTTATGCGATTAAGTCTGATTTCAATTCAAAGAGAGTTTAGCTTAGTTTAATTGTGATTGTTAGATCCTTGTTTCCGCGTAGTTTCTATAAATAATAATAATAATAATAGCAATAATGATTGTCACCATTTCCATTTGAGAAATCCATCGTGGCTCCCAACCTATATACCACGAATAAACTGCTCTAATGAGATACTTCCCACCTGAGAGAGAAAGAGAGAGTTACCAAGCATTCAGACCTTCTTAGAGGCTGAGAACGAAAGGTCTTAGCCCAGCGACTGTGCAATAAACATAAACCTTCACTGCCTGGGTGTCATCACCTTCTTCCTCCTTGATCACCTCCACATTTAGCCTTGGCATCTTCCTAACCAATAGTCTACAGCCGCTCATAGTAAGATTGCAAGCAGACATCCAGAAGGATCTCATTGACGCATTAATCCACAATACGATTGAGATGCTTGTGTTAGTAGATAAATACGAAGAGCACAATTCGGTTTGGAAAAAAATAGAGAATTTGATTACTCAAAATGAAGTAATTACAATAAGAAAACTCCCAAATCCTAGGTTCCTCTCAAAACTCTTTCAGATCTAACATACCCTAAAAAATAACCGAAGTTCCCTTTATATACTAGGAAACTCAAAAATCATAAAAGAACGGATCTCGAGGAAAAACAACGCATGAGATTCAAAAACAATGCCAAAGTCGTTCGAACAAACTAAGGAGTCATTCAAACGACTTTATGCCTAATTGGTCTAAACCCTATAAAAGTAGACCAACTCGTTCGATCGAAACCAAACTCGTTCGAACGAAAATATGGCTCTGGGCCAAATTCCAGAGAACATGACAACTCGTTCGAACGACACTGAAATTCATTCGAACAAAATATGGCTCTGGGCAAAAATTTCAGCGAACATGTCAACTCGTTCGAACGACACTCAAAGTCGCTCGAACGACTTTGACAAATCATTAAAAAATACTAGATCCTCCTGAATCATGGCTCCCCCCTTTAGGAGCCTTGAGCTTCTACTCAAGCCAGAATTAGAGATGTGGGAACGCGGCGATGTCCAATTCCCTCCTGTACCACTTCGACTTACTTGGTAGCTGGCCCTTCTTCTCAACTCAGAACGAATCAATATCACCCCTTCTTGTAGTATGAACCTTCTACTCTAGAATACCATCCTCCGGCAACGGATCTTCTCTTTCCATCCATAAGTCATCAACTGACTGTAGGTGAGTATCGATTGCAGATTTTTCATCAAAAAAAGACGGCTCAAGCAGCTTCAAATGCTCGACATTAATCACCGAATACATCTTCATGAAAGGTAGAAAATCCAACTGGAAAGCATTGTCACCAATCTTCTTGAGTATCAAAAACAGACCATAACGGATAGGTTTGAGCTTCTTACCTTCCCCCTTAAACCGTTCCTTACCCAAATGCAACCAAACAAGGTCGCCCTCTAGAAAAGTACACTCAACCCTATGCTTGTCGTGGCAAGCTTTATACTTCGCTTGAGTCTTCTTCAATTGAGCTTCAACCACCTCATGAACCTTGCAGATCTTCTTATTGAAACGCTGAGCTTTAACCTGCTCTTCTTCCTCCTTCCCTGACACCGTCTTATTGCTAAGACTAAACGCCAAATCAAAAAGACTTTGCGGCAAGTACCCCAAACAAACTTCAAAAGGAGACTTCAAGGTGGAACTATGAATTGCCCAGTTGAATGCAAACTGAAGATACAGTAAAATACCATCCCAAGTCTTAGGATACTTAGAATTGAATCCCCGTAATAAATGTACCAAAGTACGATTGACGACTTCTGTTTGCCCGTCTGTCTACAGATGAAAAGCGGTACTTCTCTTCAACTTAGTGTCCATCATCCCCCATAACGATCTCTATAAATTCTCCAAAAAACGGTTATCCTTATCATAAATAATAGAAGGGAGTCTAAAATACCTCCAGACGTCTCTAAAAAAATATCGCGCTGCTCCTTCCCCTGTGACCGTCTTCTGGCATAGAATAAGAATAATCATCTTGCTGAATCGATCCACCACCACAAACAAATAGTTATTCTTACACCTGGTCATGGGCATACCACCCATAAAATCCATCGAAATACTCTTCCAAGGTCGACTAGGAACTGGCAATGGTAAGTACAGTCTTATCTTCCTATTGGAAGGTTTCGAAGTGTTGTATAACACGCAACCACGAACCACAGGAGCAACATCCACCTGCATCTTTAGCCAATAGACATAACACTGTAAATTCAGAAGAGTCTTCTTAACCCTGAAATAACCTGCCACCTGGGAATAATGTGACTCTCGAATCCACTGCAAACGGTCTCCACCCTTAGGAATACATAGTAGACTTCCCCTGTAAATCAAACCATCCTTCAGAACATACTCGCATATCTTACCCTGCAGTAACTTCTCGTGAATCACACTGAGCTCATTGTCGTCGTCATACCCAGAAACGCACTCAGAAGAAACAATCGGCTGGATCTGCATAGCTACCAACAAAGCGGAAATAGTTGGTAATTGGAGTCGAGATAACATATCAGCCATCTTGTTGTCAACTTTTTTTCTTATACTTGATCAATAAGGTAAACTGCTAAAGGTACAACATCTACTTCATATGGCGAGTTTGCTAAAACTTGGACTGCGTAGATAAGAACTGTAATGGTTTGTGATCGAAATGTACCACAACCTCCTTCCCTAATAAGTAACTCCGCCAATGCTTAACTGATTGATATAGCGCGCAGAATTCCTTATCGTAGGTAGGATAGTTACGTACTGCTCCTGTAAACATCTCAGAATGGTAAGCAACCAGCTTCCCATTCTATAAAAGAATTACCCCAAATGCATAATCTGACGAATCTGTCTCGACCTTAAAAGGCCGCTGCAAATTTGGCAATGCTAACACTGGTGCATCCGTAATCTTCCGCTTCACTAACAGAAAAGTCTTCTCATGGTGTTCGCCCCACATAAACTGTACCCCGGTCTTCGTCAAAGATTGCAACGGTGTGGGTATTTGTGTGAAATACCGAATAAATTTCTGTAAGTACTGACAATAACCCATAAAACTCCTCATTTCCGTCACTGTGTGGGGTCTAAGCCAATTAGTAATGACCGAGACCATTTTCTGGATCAAACTTAAGCTCGCCGCCACCAACAATAAAACCCAAATAGACTAGCTCCCGTTTCCCAAACTCGCACTTCTTCCCGTTCAGAAAAAGCTGTTGTGATCGCAATACGCCCGACACTTTGCGTAAATGCCAAAGATTTGCATCCCATGTACGAGTATATATCAAGATATCATCCAAATATACAATTACAAAATCATCAATAAACGCACGAAGTACCTCATTCATTAGCCGCATAAACGTCGCCGGAGTATTGTATAACCCAAAAGGCATCACCAACCACTCAAATAAGCCTTATTTGGTTTTGAACGCTGTTTTCCAAGTATCCACCTCCCGAATTCGAACTTGATGGTAACCCGACTTAAGATCCAACTTAGTGAAAAACTGAGCAGTCTGCAACTTATCTAAAAGCTCATCAATCTGTGGAAGCGGATAACGATTCTTCACCGTGATCTTGTTCAACGCCCGATAATCCACGCACCTCCTCCAAGACCCATCCTTCTTCGGTACTAGTAACACCGGTGAACCAAAAGGTGAGCAACTTGGATTAATAACTACTTGCTCCAGAAGTTCATGTATCTGTTCTTGATCTCACCAGACTCCGTAACAAAAGTCCGATATAACCTAATATTGGGTAATGGCTCACCATTCACTAAGGTGATATCATGCTCCACATCCCTCTTGCGCGACATCTCTTTTATGCCAAGAAACAAGTCTTCGTACTCCTCTTGCAACTCTCCTATATCGGCTTGTTGCTTAGGAAACATTGCCAAAGTAGACAATACTGTAGCCAACAGCCCCTCTTGAACCTGTAGCACCAACAATAAAACAAATTTACCACTCGTATTAACCAACCTTTTTGCCTGAGTCGCCGTTACCAGATTACTAGTAGTGATATGTTTCTTGCATATATTAATATGAAACTTAGTCCCATCCTTCACCAAGCGATACTTGCGAGAACGACGGTAAAGGATTGTATCTTGGACCCAAAGATAAGAGCTACCCAAGATGACTTGACACACGTCCAACGGAACTACGTCACATGTCACTTCGTCAATAAACTTCTCAATAATCGCAAACTTGAACGTACACTGCTTAGTGATCTTCAACTTTGCGTCTTTTTGAATCCAATCCAAACCATACAGTTTCGGATGAGCCACAATAGCCAAACCCATCTTCTTCACCACTGCCTCAAAAATTAAATTCTTCTGACTACCTGAATCCATGATGGCCTCAACTAAGCTCTGCTTCACCTGATTGCTGACAAAGAAAAGCTCTTCCCGACTCGCCTCGTCGATAGCTAGAGGTTGCTTGAACATTAGAGTAAGCTTAGGATTTAGCTTATCTAAATCCAGAAGATCCACAATCGCTGCGGCTAGTGCACGTTTCTCTTTCTTGACCTTCTCCTCCTTCAGCTGAAGCTCCGGGTGAAGTTTCCAACATCTATCGAAATTGTGCCCATTAGCATTGCAATGACTACAGATAGTTCCCATGAATGAAGACCCCTCCCTTTTGGACTCCCCTTTCTGATTAAACTTCCAATTAACCTTGTACCCCGACTTGTTATTGTCATATTTTTTGTTGTTCTTCAAGTATTTGCCCTCAATGGCAATTACTTTAACGGTAGCATCCTCGATATTTACCACATTGAAGAGCTTTAATTCTCTTCAAATGGACTCTGACAAACCTCCCGTATATTTCATGAACACATCGTACTCCTCCACGTCAATATCCAAAACCAATCCTTGGTTATTAAACTCCGTAGTGAATTGCTGTACGGATTGTCCAAAATATTGGCGCAAGTTGTGCCATTTGTACCATCGCTCCTGTTCATACCCAATTTGATAGAATTGCTTCTTCACCTAAACCTTGAATTCCTTCCAACTCAGACTTTCGACATCATGGCATTTCTGATAGAATCTCCATCAAGTGAGTGAGTGACTTATAAATTTCAAAGTTGAGAAGCAAATCTTATGAGCATTAGAATATTCATCAATTGAAAAATAAGTCTCCAACCTATCTAACCAATTATCTTATTTCTCGGCTTCAACGGAACCATCAAAAACCGAAATCTCAATTTTAAAACCAAGAAGAAGATTACGCATAGGATTTGTTGACTTACCAAAAACTGAACGCTCATTGACGTCATCGGCATTACTAGAATCATCTAATACCGGAACGTCTTCGTCCTCATCTACCTCCATAACCCATTTCTTCTTCGAACGGCCTCGTCGTTCCACCGAAGTGGAAGTCTTAGCGAGGTTCGTGAGACGCAACTGCTCCACTAACTCCTCTACAGTAAAAGTAAGGGCGGAAACTGTCGTTTCCAAAATCGTGAATCTTTCGTTGGGATCGCTCATCTCCAAATCGTTATTCTTCTTCGAATTAGGTTTGCGATAGATCTTCAACGGACTCACTAGTTTCTCCTTCGTTTGCTTGAGACGATCACGTGTAGGGACCATAAACCACAATCAACCCCCCGAGAATCGAAACTGGAAAACTGATACCACTTAATCTACAATACGATTGAGAAGCTTGTGTTAGTAAAGAAATATGAAGAACACCAATCAGTTTAGAAAAAATAGAGAATTCGATTGCTCCAAACAAAATAATTACAAGAAGAAAACTCTCAAACCCTAAGTTTCTCTCAGAACTCTTTCAGATCTAACATACCCTAGAAAATAACCTAAGTTCCCTTTAGATACTAGGGAACTCGAAAATCACAAAAAAAATAGATCTCGAGGCAAAACAACGTCTGAGATTCCAAAACAGTGCCAAAGTCGTCTGAACAAACTAGGGAGTCGTTCGAACGACTTTACACCTAATTGGTCTATACCCTAGAAAAGTAGACCAACTTGTTCGAACTAAACCAAACTCGTTCGAACGAAAATATGGCTCTGGGCTAAATTCCATAGGACATGACAACTCGTTCGAACGACACGACACTGAAAGTCGTTCGAACGAAATATGGCTCTCGGCCAAAATTCCAGCGAACATGTCAACTCATTCGAACGACACTCAAAGTCGTTCGAACAACTTTGACAAATCTTCAAAAAACACTAGATCCTCCTGGATCACGCATACCTCTCCAGCCCTGACAAAAGTGCATCATTCCCAAACGGGCAATCCCTTATTTCAAGCTTACGTAGCTTGGGGCATCCCCCTAACACACACTGCATTCCGCGGTCATTACTTCCTGCAAAAACCACTGAAAGAGTCTCAAGGTTTTTTGCATACATCCCAATGTACTCAAATGTGAGGTTGGTAAGTAGTCTAGAAACAGCAAGCCTGCTTAGTGCATGTTTTGACTACCGAACCGAATGCATCATCCATAGGCTTATTGGTCAAGTAGTCAGGCTGGCATGGGTTCATGATACACAAACGGAAGTGAGTGAAGTTGGGGCAGTTTTGCACAACTGTGGCCACAGCATCATTAGTCATCTGTCGGCAGAAGTAGAGTACATAATGAAGTCTACGACAACCTCGAGATACAGCAACAAAACCAGTTTCAGTTACTCCATCTCCAGCTTCCTGATTATAGGGGTCCGCTGGGAAGACACGAAGATCCTCAAGCAAGTGACAGCTAGAACCAACAACTTCTAGCCCTTTGTCTTCAACCGTATCCAAAACCTGTATCAATAATTCGACTTAGAAGACTGATTAAATATCATTTGTCTTCTTCAAGTGGGTACAGCACTTAAATAGAACCACAAGAGTAGCTGTATATTATCAGTGAGGCCTGTAATAATGTGTTTATAGCAGTTTGTTTAATTCTTTTCTTGAAAAGACTTGGAAAAAATAGTGTAAAATACAATCAACACAAAAAGCAACAAGTTAGATTTTATTTGAATGTCATGAAAAGCTGAGAAATAGGTACTTCTGTTTAGGCTGAAACGGTAACTTATTGTGATTAAGAACCAATGTACTGACATCTAAAATGGTCTAGCCATAAATCGTTTGAAGGGTTCTTCATAATACCTAGCAAGGCAGAAAAATATGACAACTGAATATGTAAAGTAATAATATAGGACCCAATTAATGGGGTTAACTGTTTTAACCACAATATATACAGGACAGTCTATAATGGGAGAGAATATGGAGATCAGGGCGAGGTTTATCCTCCTTTAATGGGGTATTTTTTTATGTGACAAGAAAGAGCAGGATAGGAAGATGAGAAGGCATACTGAAAGAAGAAAAAAATGCATCAAGCGGTCTTCATCTAAGAGTGAGTAGAGAGGAGGGGATAAACCATATGCTGTAAAATACAATATAATTTGTTTTTCCTTTAAAGTTTGAATGGTGGAACTAAGTGGTTCTAGTCCCACATTGGATATGAGGGAAACACAACTCTCCTATATAAGTAAATCAAACACTTACCTTGTTGTAATATGTGTGAGAGTTGGTGGGTCACACGTGCATGTGCGGCCCATGGGCTTGCTCAACATAGGAAACCCCTATAATTGAGGCTCATGGGGATTCTTTTAAACACTTAGTCGTGGCGAAGAGTTTTCTATAGCATTATAGCAAAAGATACAATAGATAAGGCTGTGATTTCATACCACTTTAATGGCAAGATGAATAAAATCTTAATCATAATGATTAAAGGATAAGAAATAAATAAGGAAACTAATACAAAGGAGTAGAGTTTGTACCCAGAGGCGTCGAAGATTGGGGCAGTCAGGAAGCATTTTAACCAGTTTGCCACTCGTGGCGAAGAGTTTTCTATAGCATTATAGCAAAAGATACAATAGATAAGGCTGTGATTTCATACCACTTTAATGGCAAGATGAATAAAATCTTAATCATAATGATTAAAGGATAAGAAATAAATAAGGAAACTAATACAAAGGAGTAGAGTTTGTACCCAGAGGCGTCGAAGATTGGGGCAGTCAGGAAGCATTTTAACCAGTTTGCCACTCGTGGCGAAGAGTTTTCTATAGCATTATAGCAAAAGATACAATAGATAAGGCTGTGATTTCATCCCACTTTAATGGCAAGATGAATAAAATCTTAATCATAATGATTAAAGGATAAGAAATAAATAAGGAAACTAATACAAAGGAGTAGAGTTTGTACCCAGAGGCGTCGAAGATTGGGGCAGTCAGGAAGCATTTTAACCAGTTTGCCACTCTGTAGAGCAGCATAGCTCAAATTTTAAAAAGTCAAATTGGTACAAGCCGGATACAGCACCGGTAGGTACACAGAAGTGGCACCCCATAAACCTGAAAGTGTGTGAAAGTTCTTACAGTTGCTGAAGGCATTTGCTAGATCAGAGTACTGCCGAATAGTAAGCTCTTGCAAAAACGATCCAGTCCCAATCTCTTCCAATTGTGGGGCATGAACAAGTAGAGTTTGTAACTGTTCCAAGTTAATACTTTTATTAACTTTCAGAACCTTCAGAGAATTACACCTGGCTACAAGCCTCTCCAGGGCATCAAGGTTCACTTCACTCTGTTCATTCGCAAAGTTTAAGACTTCCAATGATGTGAAGTTTTCAAGAAAACAACTTAACCAGTTACCTCCAAGATCTTCAATTCCATTCTCTTGTATGTCCAGCTCAGTTATGTTTCTGTAGATCAAATTGGTATAAGATTAGCTACTCCACTTGGAAGCTACCTTAATGAATGTACTGCAATAGGAAACAATGTCATTGAAACATCCAAATTTGTAATAAAACTTTTGAAATATAAACTTGTATACACAAAGAATTATGATGACAATATCAGAAAACAAAAGTAGGAGTTGCTGTAAATAAATTCTTCAAAATACTTTTAGAAATAGTGTTCTATTGTTGAGGAACATTTAGCTAGACTGTCCCTAGCCAATCGACAAGGAAGCCCAAAGAAACCTTCAAGGTACTTATTTATTGTTGTGGCATGCCTTCTTTGTAAGCACACATAAAAGTTGTACCAGAAAACAATCTTGAATTCAACAGGATAATACTAAGATTTCACCAGTTTGCGGTTAGCATTTGAAGTTTGGGTCTTATAGAATTATAAGTTACCAAAATCTTGCAGAAAAGGAGAAAGGATTGAGATCAACCCAGTGAGATTGCCTTTGCTGTGAACCCCATCAAAATTTAGCTGTGCTAAGTTATGTAACCAAATCTTTATTCCCACATTTTTTGTTTATATGATCTAAACTCCAGTAATTTTTTGCCATTACAAAAACAGAGCAGCACCTTTTGAACTTCATATATGTTGATCGATTGCTTATACAAAAAGTTATAATGATCGGTACTCACTTCTTTATTTGGTGAATTAAGTTTTGGAACTTCTAGTTATTAGGTGTGCAAAGAAACTCCAAAAAATTCTCAGTCACATGCAATTTCCTATTCGCATGCCTAAATTAAGTAATAACAAGCATTGTACAACTTTACATCCAAAAAAAAGAGGAAAAAGTTAGGTCTTAAGCGCTTAGGACAGGTCTTAGGACCGAGACCCGTTCTAAGCGCCTCTCCATCAAAGGCGTGTCCTATTTGACACACCTAACCAAGATCATTTAAGAGATTAAACAGCCATTAAGGGAAAGAAAATCCATTACTAGAATCACTTATCAAAATTTAGTTCCCATTTTTGAAGATTCTCATTATTATTTCATACTTGGCGCAATAAAGGGGAAAACTCCATTGAGGATTCTCGAGCAACATTTCCCTCACGTCTAATTGAGTTTTCTCCCATTCCCACCTAAAACTTCTTATTTTCAAAAAAATCACTTTGCACAACGTTAGCCCAATAAGGTTAATTAAGATATGCTAAATATATGAACCGAAACTAAGCCCTACTTTTTCATTACATGTACATCTTAAGCCACGTTTTAACGAAAATCAATTTGGTACCCGGATCACATTTCCGATTAGAATAATTTTCAATCACATCAAAATTTGTGTTTATCCTCTTCTTCCAATTAAAAGTCATTGTTTCTCAATTGTAAGAATAATAATTGCTCCTAGGTTCTCTTGAACATATAAAGGCCTCACATATAAAGGCCTCCTTTTATGGTGAAAAGAAGATGGAACTCGAGATGAACTACCTTGCTGCGTTTGACTAGGGGTCAAAATATGGGAATCTTCAAAACTAAAGTTTATTTACAACAAATTTGGTGACTGATATTCCTCTCTTAGTTGAAGAATAACAAACCTTAATTAAGTCAATTAATATATTAGTTAACCTGGGTTAAAGTAAGGGTGACACGTGTTTGATGGAGGCGCTTAAGATGATTCTCGGTCCTAAGTAAGGAGTAGGACTGAACTCTTTTCCAAATAAATGGGCAAAGATGCATTTAATCTCCAAGCAATGTAGCTAATAAGTTATATATATTAGCACATCCAGTGAAGTGCTCACAAAAGTACACACAACTAAATAACTACATCCAGATCCAGTCATTCACAACTCCTTTAAATAGATCTACCCCTCTTCCGCTCTTTTGTACTCAATAAAGGAATATCAATGCTCTCAGAGTAGGGTGAAACATCCAATTTTGGAGTTTGTTTCATTTAGTGTCTAGAGTAGGCGTCAACATTATCTCGTGGTTATCCGGCGTCAGTGAATGCACGTGAAGCGACTACAGCTGGACTGACTGACTCTGAACAGGTAAGTGGGTTTCTAACTTTTTGTTCTAAAAAGTCAAGCCTATGTATTTTACAGAGTATGAAAAAGTAATAAGAATGTCTCCTTAAAGAAAACAGAAGTTCTATTCGAATAACTTTTAATGTTGTTCGAATATTTTGCAACAGTTAGAATTGTATTCGAATATAATTATTTTTGTTTAAATAACTTTCAACAGTTGCATTTCTATTCGAATAGATTGATTGTTGTTCGAATAACTTTCAGCAGTTGCATCTCTATTCGAATAGAGTAACTGTTATTCGAATAACTTTCATCAGTTTGATTCCTGCTCGAATAAATTAATTTCTATTCGAACAGAGCCCGTGTTTTCTATTTTCTTTCTTAAGACGTACTTACCTTTTTTCAAATACTTACCTTCTTGAAAATCTTTTTTTTAAGGGGTTGTCTTTTAGAGTGAAGAGAGATCTATCTTTGTGAGATTTAAGAGAGAATCAAATTACTCAAACCTTGAATCAATCAATTGATCAAGAAACCTTAGTCATGCATTGAAGAACTAGATTGAATAACTTGAGCGATTCAAGATTAGGCGCTTCGACGTGAGATTGAAGCGAGGCGTTGCGAGAACGCGGAATTGATTGCAAGAAGATTAATCGGAAGAGATATAATCATGGTAGGTGCTTATCGATTTTGTAAGTGATTAAATTCTTGTAATTCTTTAGCTATCGGGTGATTCGATAGCGACCTATGGGTTTTTCTCCTGAGAAAGGTTTCCCACAGGGTTAAATTTTTTTGCCTTGTCTTTTATTTCCATTGTTTGCTTGACATTAGATAATCGCATCGACTTGAACTAGGTTAAACCTTGACCATTAATTCTGAGGATTTAAGGCCTATCGATTTATACCTAAAACAATCGAAATTGGTTAGTCTCAGGCGACTAGTTATTTCAATTGGTATCAGAGCGGTCACGTTTTAAGGTTTAACAACCTAAGCGTGGATCCCGGATAGTTCGCTTGAGAATAATGAGTTCCGAGAAGTTTGGAGGTCCTATAAATCGCCCTCCAGCCTTTGATGGCAAAGAATACCCATACTGGAAAGTCTGAATGATTGCATACTTACAATCAATCAGAGAAGATGTATGGATTGCTGTTGAGGATGGATGGACACTCCCTACTGTGATGCAAGGTCAACCAAGGAGTGTTATTGAGGTCCTAAAGCCTAGGAACCAATGGACAAGAGAAGAAAAGGATACTGTTGGTTATAATTCTAAAGACCTCAATGCTATCTTTACGGCTGTGAGTCAAAGTGAGTTTCGGCATATCTCTGCATGTACCACTTCTAAAGAAGCTTGGGATATCCTAGTTTGAACTCATGAAGGCGATGATACAGTCAAAGAAAGTAAGCTTCAAATGCTTACTTCGCAATTTGAGAATTTCAGAATGAGTGAAAACGAACCTTTTGATAAGTTCTATACGAGACTAAGTGATATTGTAAACAATAGTGCCGCATTTGGAGCTCTTTATTCTGATGTTCAAATTGTTCGCAAAGTCCTAAGGTCTCTTCCTAAGAGCTTTAGATCCAGATGTGATGCTATCGAGGAAGCTCAAGATCTTAAAAAAATTAAACCCGATACATTAGCTGGAAAATTATGAACGTTCAAAATTGAGATGAGAATGGAAAACCCTGAGAAGAATAAGAGTGTTGCTTTCAAGTCTTCATCTTACTCCTGTTCTTCCAAGGGTTTCAAAAAGGTTGATCACTCATATATCTCAGGTGATGATAAAAGTTTGGATATAGATTCATCAATTGCTCTTATTAGTCAATAATTTCAAAAAATCTTGATGAAACGTCAGTTTCAAAAAGAAGAACAAAAATAAGGGCAATCAATGAACTATAATCCACGACCTCATGATCGGGTCAAAACTTATAACCGGCAGACCAACAGTGATACTGACCTTAGTCAAGTTGAATGTTATAAATGTCACAAGCTTTGTCATTATGCCCATAGCTGTCCTATGAAAAAAATCTGGAATAAATCATTAAGCTATGAATATCAGGGTTACTTGGGATGACAGTGATGATAAACATGATAACAATGAGTAATCCTCAAGTAGTTGACAATGGACCATATTGTGCATATCCTGCGATATTTTATTATGGCAATAATAACTTTGATGTTTTTGAACTTGAAAATCCTGATGAAAATTAGTGTAATCAAGAACAAAATGAGTCTGAGGAGTTTGAGGACCCACATCTTGAGGACTTATATGCTCAGACTCTCGCCAAGTGTATAAAACTTGGTAAACTTAACAAAGTCTTGAAAGACCAAGTTGATATACTTACGTGTGAACTTCAAGGAAAATCTGAGAGTACAAGTCACGAGATAGAGGTTCTTGAGAATGAGAAACAAGGCCTTCATGACAAAGTTATATTTTTAGAAAAGGAAGTTAATGATGCAAAAGAGAAAATGAAATCAACTTTGGACGAACGAGTTCGTCCAAAGCTTGATGTAGTTCTATCTCAGTAGAAACTTGAGAAGTTTTGTCATGGGGCCATGAACATTGATAAAATGTTATGTATGGGAAAGACGGACAGTGACAAAAGGGGTCTAGGATATGAGGAATCTCTTTCCAAGGCCAAGACTCCTTAAATCACAAAGTTTATGAAAGCAACTGTGTCTACTTCTATGCCCAAACATAACGTGATATTCACTACTCATAATCACTCCTAACAGGCCTCTTACTCTAAAATCTATTATTGTAGTCTATGTGGTCGAAAGGGACATATTATATTTTTTTGTAGATTTGTTAGACCCTATCAACCATATGCTTGCCTTGTCAATGGATGTAGATATAATTCTAATGTGATTACAAATAATGTGAAAAGTAAGAATATGTCCAGATGGTTTGCACAGGAAACTACAGGTCAAAGAACTTGTTGAAGCGTTTGGGTCTGAAAGCTGGAGTTGGCACCTCAGATAAGGTGCAATGTTGCACTAACTGCTTTAAATGCGTTCAAGTCAGTTCAATGGTATATGGATAGTGGGAGTTCCCGTCAAATGACTAGTGATGCGACCAAGCTGAGTCACCTTAAGAATATTTAGGGAGGTGATGTTATTTTTGGTGATGGGAGCACATCTTTGTGGTAGGAAAGGGAAAGGTCAAAGGACTTGGTACAACAATTGAGAATGTTCTCTTAGTTGAGGGGCTAAAGGAAAATCTTCTTAGTGTCAATCAACTATGTGATACAGATCATACTGTTAGATTTTCCAAAGGTGGATGTGATGTTTTAAACTCTCAAGGACAACGTGTGATGCATGCTGCTAGAACCGCTGATAACTGTTATGCTAATTAGCAAGAAGCTATACTGTGTAACAAAGCGAAACTGAGTGATGTGGATTTATGGCATCAAATATTGGGACATATAAACATCAATGATTTGTCCAAGATTACAAGTAAAGAGCTGATTTGGGGAGTACCGAAGTTGGGCAAATAAAGAGCCCTCACAAGAAGTCCAACAATATTGCTACAACTCGAACTCTTGAGCTAATACACATGGACTTGATGGGTCCTATGAGAACGACATCATTGGGAGGTAAAAGGTATATTTTGGTAATGGTGGATGATTTCTCTCGTTATACATGGATAACACTTTTGAGAGAGAAGTCTAATACTTTTGAAGAATTTCGCAATATATCGCTTCGAATCTATAATGAGAAAGATTGTTCTATTGATAAAATTCGAAGTGATCGTGGAGGAGAGTTTAAGGATACTGGGGTGGTTGAGTATTGCACTTCTAATGGAATTAAGCATGAATTCTCTTCTCCAATCACTCCACAACAAAATGGAATTGCAGAAAGGAAGAATAGAGTTCTTCAAGAAATGGGACGAGTCTTACTTCACAGCGAGTTCTTCAAGAAATAGGCCATTCATACTGCGTGCTATACTATTAATAAAGTGTATCTACGTCCACTTACTTTAAACACGCCCTATGAACTGTGGTTTGGAAAGAAGCCGAATGTCAACTACTTCTGGGCTTTTAGGAGTAAATGTTTCATCTTTAGAGATCGGGAGAACATTGAGAAATTTAACTCTCAGAGTGATGAATGTATTCTATTGGGCTACTCAACATATAGTAGAGCTTTTCGAGTCTACAATTTGAGGACCAATGTGATGATGGATTCTTGTAATGTGGTTGTTGATGATACTTGTACCATTGGTTCTGCAGATGTGAGAGAAGATGATAGTATAATGGAAAATTCAGAAACATCTTCGAGTGACATTCTTACATTGAGCCCTACATCAAAGGTTGGTTCTCCCTTGCCTACTCCATCACTTCCAGCTCCACCACTCCTTCCCGCCCCAAGTGTACCGCAACCCAAATGGCATCAAGTTCGTAAGGATCACTCACATGCCAATATCATCGGGGATGCTACCTCTCGGGTTCAGACTAGGAGCCAACACCATGAGACGGTACACTGTTCTTGTTATGTTTCTATGATCGAACCAACAACGGAAAAGGACACTCTTCTAGATGAATATTGGCTACATACAATGTAAGATGAGCTTCGCCAGTTTCGACACCAAGATGTTTGGGATTTGGTTTCACATCCTTCAAGTACAAATATTATTGGAACTAAATGGGTTTTTAAGAACAAATATGACGAACTTGGGAATATAATATGAAACAAAGCTAGATTGGTCGCTCAAGGGTACAATCAAGTAAAAGGGGTTGATGTTGGTGAAACGTTTACTCCTACTGCAAGGCTTGAGTCTATTCGCCTATTGCTTGCTCTTGCTTGCCATCAAAAGTTCAAGTTAGATTAGATGGATGTGAAGAGTGCTTTTCTGAATGGGATCTTAGAAGAAGAGGTGTACGTGGCCCAAATAAAAGGGTTTGAGGATCCTCATCATCCAGATCACGTGTTCTACGTGAAGTCTTTACAGTTTGAAGCAAGCTCCTCTAGCATGGCATGAACGGCTCTCCAATTTTCTCTTAGCTAAAGGATTTGTCTGCGGGGGAGTTGATAAAATGTTATTTATCCAACGAAAGGGAGGCGCGATGCTTGTTGCACAGGTATATGTAGATGATATTGTGTTTGGCTCTACTTCGAGTTCACTAACCACTTCTTTTATAATTTTAATGAAAAGTGAATTTGAGATGAGCATGGTTGGGGAACTAGCTTATTTCTTAGGTCTCCAAATACGTCGAGTGGAGAAGGGAATGTTTGTTTCTCAATCCACGTATGTCAGGGATCTTGTGAAGAAGTTTGGTCTCTCTTCTGCAAAACATGCCAAGACACCCATGAGTACCACTATAAAGTTAAATAAGGACTCGGCAGGTAAGGATGTTGATCAAAAGACGTATAGAAGTATGATAGGTAGTTTACTTTATCTTACTGCTACCCGTCCTGATATTATGTTTAGTGTATGTATTTGCGTTTGTTATCAAGGTAGTCCGAAAGAGTCCCATCTACAGGCTGTTAAGCGTATTATTCATTATGTATGTGAGACTTCTAATTTTGGCTTATGGTATTCACATGACACAACCTCCGAGGTTATTGGGTATTCCGATGCAGATTGGGCAGGTAATACAGATGATAGGAAGAGTACTTCTGGTGGATGCTTTTATATTGGAAATAATCTTGTGGCTTAGCAGAGCAAGAAGCATAATTGTATTTCGCAATCCACAGCAAAAGCAGAGTATATTGCTGCGGGTAGTTATTGCACTCAATTAATTTGGATGAAACAGATGGTGCATTACTATGAAATAGTCCAGGGGATGATGTTAATTTTTTGTGATAATACGAGTGCGGTCAATATCTCCAAGAATCCTGAACAGCATTCCAAAACCAAGCACATTGACCTTCGATTCTACTTCATCCGTGATCGTGTTGAGCACAAGATAGTCAGTGTTAAGTATGTTCCTATAGAGAGTCAGTCAACAGATTTCTTCACCAAGCAGTTAGATGTTATGAGGTTTGAGCTTTGCGATGGTCAATTGGTGTCTGCTCTATTGATTAAGTATGTCTTTTACTTCCTCTTTACACTATTTTATTAGATTATCACAGTGATATATGCTTGGTCAGATACGCTTTATAATTTAATGTTAGGATAATTCAATATAGTGTTTACTTGGATTTGATTTCTCTCATGGCAGTTAACTATCGCATGCTTAGATAGATCGACACTCATTGATATTATACTTTAGGATACATGTAGAGACTTCGTACCTAATATTATGTGAGGATCTGACCTTATTTATGAGCTTCGAGTGTTATGGCATTTACTTCTCTCTTTGATCTTGTTGTTTGTGATCTCATTTTGTTTCCTTACTCAATTGTAAAATGGTAACTTCAAGTTCAAGTTAGTCTAATAGAGCATTCCCTATACTTGATTCGAGACAAAAAATATTATGTGAAACCGAAGATATGATAATAGGCTTTTTATTGCTACATATTTTTTGGCCTTCGTTATTCATAACCATATTCTTATTCACTTGTAGCTCTTTGTGCCTGAAAATAAGTCTTTCGATTTCTACCCAAATCATTTATTCATTTACCCATTTGTTCTGAGATTTTTCAGTAAAAAAAATATAAAAGGGGGGTTAGAAAAGGTGAATGAAAGAATAGATTGTATTTCCCCATATCTTTGATAGTATGTAACTTTGGGTCATATAAAAAAAAAAAAAGATAAGTATGTGTGTTTTTTTTTTGGAAAGATGAATAGAAGAATACAATGTATCCCCAAAATAAAAAAAAGGGAGGAGAAGTGGTATGTTATTTTATGTATACTCAATAAGAAAAAGAATGACAAAAGTTGAATTTGGTTTCAGGTGAGAAAGGGAGTTAGTGTAACTGTAGTCTCAAAATGCCAGCAAAACACCTACTCCGTCATATGCCTACCCATGTCTACATTATAACCTTTTCAAGACCTGTTTGATCTTGAGTTTAGCACAGTTAGTTTAGTGGAGATGAGAGATATGGAGTCTATATTAATTAACTTGACACCATTAATAAAAATTGCTTTTCTGTCCATGAGATCTTCTAGCTCACAGTGCGCTGCTTATTTGACAAAATATGAGTTTTTCATTGCATATTATTCATATTCATATTTCACACAGAGTGCTAGCTAGTCAATTCTCAGTGATTTTGAGTGAACGCCGATGAGAGGCCTAAGTTGAAACAACTTTCCTAATTGTGTTTTATTTATGGATGTTGGGTCTGTTGAATGCATGGTACTGTTTTACGTTGACTGCGTACACATACACTCTGAGTAAATACTTATTATGTCTGAATTTTCTTTTGAATGATTTCCTATCTGATATTCATATAGCCTGTGATTAGTCTCTGATCTAGCATAGACAGGATGAGTATTGTTTACTTAGTGTTTATTCCTTTGATTTTGTTTTTTTTGGTTGAGTTTCATTTCGTTTTATCTCTATTGGAAAAAAAAGAAGCAAAATTTTTATTCGAATACATTTTGACGAGTTTATTTTTTTTACAAAAACTAATTTTTTTTCTTTTATTCTCTCTCTCTCTTGAATCCTTCAAGTTTGTGATACTTGCTCGAATTTCATCGTGCTTCTTACCTTGTGTTCATTGTTAAGTTCGAGTTTCATAATTCGAAGCTTGGCATTCCAAATTGGTGGCTTGATCTCGGCAGTTTTGCCCTAGTTTTGCATTGGACTCACCCTCCAAATTGGTAAGCTTGATCTCCTCTCTCCTTTAAGTTTGTTGTTTAATTTGTCTATCCTATTGCGAACCCTCCACCACTACTACTGCCACCGGAGCCTTTGTCCCTCCCCATCTCTCTGAATTTATCCAAGTAAACCTCTGCAAACCTTAATGTTATTATCGCCCACAGCAGATATGTCATTCATTGATCATCTTTCATTTCTCTTTCTCACTCTGATCCTTGTCGAAGGTAGTGATGAAACTGATAAACTCCTATACAAAACTGTTATTGTGGTTACCTGAATCATTTATTAGAATCCGCCATGAAAACCCAATTTGGTACTCTTAATTTAGAGAAATTAAAGCTAGATTTGGGGCTCTTTAAGGAAGATCAACGCCTTTGGATTATTATTTTTTCCAATCTCAAGAAAAATTGCTTAAAATAGGATAGTGAAGAAGTTTGAGACAAGGGCAGACTTGGTACTTCATCTAAGTTGGACGGGTCAAGTCAAGTCAACCTACTAAATTGGGGAAGAAGGCAAGAAATAGGGGGGTCGACCATAATATTTTTTGGTTTGAGGGGGCAGGATTAAATATAAGTTCAATTATGGGGGTAAAATCTAAATCGCCCTTTAATAATTTTCAATTATCATGGGAGTAAGAGCACCTCCAACAACATGGTTTGTTGTTACGCTTTTAACATACTCTTGCAAAAAAACTTTCCAACAGTGGTATGGGGTTCAGTATACCCACCCTTATACCCCTCCAAAGTATGTGAAACTTGAACTTGGAGAGGAGTATCCGCATACTGATTAGGCGCTAAGCCATTCAGTGCCCGCCAACTTTTAAATACACCTGACATCACTGTCTCTCCCACCACAACTTTGTTCCCTAATATGACATTTACTTAGGTGTTTTTTGTTAGGTGCTTAAACAAATGATTTGGAGTACTGTGCGCTGAACCGTTAAGCGCCTCATAAATTCTCTATTGGATGAAAATAGTATGCGATTCTGAAATACCGGTATGGTAAACCGCAATCGCATATGATTATGTTGAAGGTTCTTTAAGAAAGTCAACAAAACTCAATTTGGGGGAATCTTCAGACCAGGGAATGGAATGCATTTTCAAGCTTTTAATGGAGAAGCCAAAGATGACTTTGATGCTGGGGAAATTAGGATTATATCAATCTACAAAGGGACCTAGATATTGCAGTTGCTTTAGGTTTGCCACAGTTGGATTTTATCACAGATTCTTTGTTTACTAAAAGAATTGGGGATCACATTTGGAAGCACCTCCTTGGAGATGCAGCACTCAAGTTAAGCAAATTCATAAGTGATGTTCCAGGTTTGATTATTCATGTTCATTTAATTGGAAAGAAAGGCAGCTCACTATATTGCTACAGAGATGAGTGTTTCTCCTACTCAGCCTATTTTCCCATAAGATTTTCCCCCTTTGCTTGTAAATTTTTGTTCAGCAGAGACACACCATTGTAAATATCCTAGATGTAGCTGATACATACTTTCTTGTAATGTTTCCTTGTATATATATACTTCCTAGTGGGGATCTGTCTTAACCCCAGCTTCCTCTTCATATATATGTATATATATATATATATATATATATATATATATATACATATATATATGTCGTACACTACAGGCCACAAAAGTACAGCATTGATGAAACGGTATTGATTGGGTGAGAGCACAATTTTTTTCGTAAATTATCATGTCCACTAAATCCTTCCTTTGATTGAGCTTAATTTTTAAACCAAACAATTTTGTTTAGGATAAAATCTATGAATCAAGAAAATACTTTACGTAACATTAACAAAATTTAAATAACTGATCTAATACGGTAAGTAGATTAAGTTGTTTAGAAAGTTATAAATTTCTACCACTGATTTCTCAAGTGGAGGAATGGCTACTAGTCATTTTAGAAACCAAATGTTGCTCCAATGTAGAAACCAAACACTTCATACCAAATGCAAGGGTCGAATACATTATAGGTTTGTAAAGGTTGTTGATGCCTTTGTCCTCCATTGACATGTTCGACCCCCTACAACCTAAATAAGAAAATTACATAAGCTTGAACATCTAGTTAAGGCAGCTTCATCATGTTACTTATAATTGAAATTAAATTTGTATTGAAATTACCTTCAAGTATCCATTTGGGAGTGGGGATCTTTATAAGCAACAAGGAGATCTTGGTGAATGGGAGGAGAATAAAACCTCCCTGAATAAAGGATGAAAAGAGTCTAAAGAAAAAATTCATTCTGCTAAGCCGGTATGAACCGGGTTTTGCTAAATAAGTTAGCAACTCTATTGCGCGAGATTTAATTTGCTAATGGAATCTGTTAGGAACAATCCTTTGCCTAAGAACGATACACGGAAATAACAATTGAGAAATTAAATGAAATCAAATACAACGATTTACCCGAAGTACGAAGTGGAGAACCCTTTTGGATAAAAAAGACCACTCCCCGCACGAACAATCTACTAATCAAAGATCAAAGATTATATCACTCAAGCTTTCTCAAAGCTTTAATAGAATATCATAAACCTGAGATTTCTCTCTAGGATTAAACTCACATTAACATACTCTACACTCTAAGTATCCCTTATAATTCTTTCTCGAAGACTTTATAAAAGTTAGGGTCCAAAGGACGAATCCTGAAGCAAGCAAACGACTACAACTTTATTTCAAAAACTGAGAATACGAAGTATATTCGGACAGAAAATAAAGTCTATTCGAGCAGACCTATGTCTGAGACCTCTATTCGAATAAAAATAAAAGTTTATTCGGCTAGAGAGGTCTCTACCTCTTCTGTTCGAACAGAGTAAAAACCTATTCGAATAGAATACCAAAAAATCACCCAAAATGATCTTTAACCTTAGTCTTTGACCCCCGTTCGTCCCACGAACATAATGAACTTACACGAATCACCAAATTTAAATTCATTACTTAACAATCTCTCACTTGAAATTGAATTTACCGTAACCCATCTTTAAATCTTAATAATGAATTGCAATTAAATCAAACTCTTCACACGAAAAGCTACCGTACCATACAAAACCATGTGATAATGGTTTTGAATATTTTTTAACAAAAAAATCAAGAACATCCCATTGCAAACTTTCAAAGCCGCACCATAGTTATTCCTTTCCAATCAATGATGCAATTAACCATTGTCATCTCGATACCCAAGTAACTTCAGTATAACACCAAAAAACTATAGCCCTTTCCATATCACTAATGTAATCCGCCATCACAAGTGTACACAACCCTGCAAGCCGAACAAGAATCACTCTATAACTATGAGCTACAACCGAGTCTTCTTCGAATACATAATATTTATGATTAACGTCTCACAGCTCCCACTTCATAGGAAATCTTTGGTCTCATGTAAACCATGATATATATTTGCAAACAAATCATCAATGAGTTAGACATACCTCGATCAAAACTTATAGTGTATTTCATCGCGAAACACATATTTCAGGCCCAAAGTAAATAACAAATTATATGCTACCAAATAATACTCCAACCAGTCTCAAAGTACCATGTCAATAACAACTTCAACTTCAACTTCACATTCTTCCTGTTTATGCTATACCATATGCCAAGGATTAGCCAATCCATCAGTCCAACCCTTTAATAAGATAACCGCTCCCACGACTCTTCAATCTCTGATCCAGGAGGATTTAGGCAAGTCCTACTGTAACTAGGAACTTGTAACCCTTATAAAAGGGGCAAGATAGGCAAGTCCTATTAGGACTAGAAACTTATAACCCAGTCCAATTATAACTAGGAACTTGTAACCCTTATAAAAGGGGCAAGGCTAGGCAAGTCCTATTGTGACAAAAAAACTTCTAACCCAGTCCAATTGGGACTGGGAACTTGTAACCCTTATAAAAGGGGTAAGGCTAGGCAAGATTAAAGGGGTGAGATCCATAGAAGTTCTAAGAGAGAAACTTAGGACTTGAGAGTAATTCGATTGTAATTGATTTTTGATTAAGCAATTGAAGCTCTAAAGGGATTTTTCCCAACAAATGGGTTTGTTCTTCGTCTATTTCTTCTATTTAGGGTTTCTCTATTCGATTATGGATTAAGTGGTATCATAGCGGTGTTTTGTTCATCCTTGGAAGATTGTGGCTTATGGTCTTGACATGAGACCGACTCAAGCAATCTAGGAAGAGATCTAATTAGAAGAAAAAGAACATCATGTTTACCGCTAAGATCTCAAAAGCTTCTACTTCCAAGAGACGATATGATCGGGAAGAGAAGAAAGGGAGCAAAGAGAAAGAGGAGGATAACCATTGGAAGAGTACTTCGATGGATTTTAAGGGAGTATTGACTACTATCAGATTTGGAAGCGATTATATATTCTTATCTCTACTATATGAAAACTCTACAGAAGATACTCGACTAACATCAGCTAAAAATCTATGGATTGAGCGAGAAAGTCTTTTGAAGGAGTACGATATTCTAGAGAGGGGGATGACTGTGACTAAGAGCGGTTAAAGGGAAAGCTTCTCAATAAATCAAAGTGGTGCACTCGTGATACGGGGGATTCCAAGTTTCTACATCTTTAATTCTAGGTTGAGCAGGAGCTCAAGGCTCCTAAAGGGAGGAGCCATGATCCAGGAGAATCTAGGCAAGTCCTATTGTAACTAGGAACTTGTAACCCTTATAAAAGAGGCAAGGCTAGGCAAGTCCTATTGGGACTAAGAACTTGTAACCCAATCCTATTGTAACTAGGAACTTGTAACCCTTATAAAAAGGACAAGGCTAGGCAAGTCCTATTGGGACTAGGAACTTGTAACCCAATCCTATTGTAACTAGGAACTTGTAACCCTTATAAAAGGGGAAAGGTTAGGAAAGATTAAAGGAGGGAGATCCATGGAAGTTTTGAGAGAGAGACTTAAGGCTTGAGAGTAATTTAATTATAATAGATTTCGATTAAGCAATTGAAGCTCTAAAAGAATTTTTCCCAACCCAATTAGTTTGTTCTTCGTTTATTTCTTCTATTTAGGGTTTCTCTATTCAATTATGGATTAATCTCGCCCATGCTAGAACTTGTATATGCAACTAACATATTTTCCATACTCCAATAATGGACGATCCATGAGTTCTCAAAAGTCATAATATCAACAATGGTCTTCATGGTATTTCGAAAACCCATCAATAATATAAAAATATCTAACATCGAGCCCCATCATTTTGGTGTATGGACTTAGAAACACATAATAGAACTTGTTCCGTTATTGGCCAAGATGTAATTTTTGAAGAACTTGATTACTCGATCAAAAGAAGTTACCATGAAGAACTTGATTACTCATCTGTGGGTTGAAGAAGAATCTAGAAAACATTCAAAGAACCTATTCTGTTATATGGTAGGGTTTGTTGGTCCGTTCCCTTATTAGGATTCTGGTGTCCACAATTCTGATGGTTATTTGGATGAACACCGTTAGGACGGTTGATCCGATTACCACCATTCTTAACCTTGAAAGATTTCCCTTTAGGTTTTAGTTGGACCTTCCCTTTGGCTTGAACCAAAAGGATTTCCTCTTTTAGGTCTTATTTTTTAGATTCTTCTTCAGCCCTTAGACAAGTAATCAAGTTCTTCATGGTAAGTTCCTTTGACTTGTGTTGAAGGATATTTTTAAACTTTTTCCAATTTGGCGGTAATTTGTCAATCATCACGGCAACCTGAAATTGTTCATCAAGAGGTATCCCTTCGGACACGATCTCATGCGCAATTCGTTGCACTCATGTAATTGGGAGATTACCGACTTATCATCGACCACATTGAACTTGAGATATCGGCTTACAACAAATATTTTAGAGCCTGCCTCTTCCGTATCATATTTCTTCTGTATTGCATCCTAAACGATTTTTACAGATTCAGACTGTAGATAGTAATAGTGCAGTTTATCCGCTAAGCCGTTCATAATGAAATTACGGTATTTGAAATCAACCTCAGTCCAATTTGAAATAGTCTCTAAGGTTTTGCCATTTCATTTAGAATAAGATCAGGGTCTACCACAGGTACAGGAATGGGAGGTTCAACAGGGCATTTTTGTTCCAAAACATATACAACTTCCTTAAGTGTGAGATAAAAGATCATTTTATTCTTCCACCTCTTGAAGTTGAGACCATCAAACTTAGAAGGTTTGTTAGAATCAAACTTCAACACTTCAGAAGAAATAACCATATTACAGAAAAATATATACTCTTTAAAATTGTTAAATATAATCTTATGAACCTGTAAAATAGCTTTCCCCACTTGAAACATTGTAGCAGGGGAAGTGTAAACAGCAACAGTAACAAGAGCAGCAAGTGTAAACAACAACAACAGTTATGATTTAGTGGTAATATACAGTATTAAGAACAGTCCAAGCAGGTGGTATAAAATAGCAGCAAGAACAGGCAGGTTCAGCAGTAAGAACAACTTTGGTAAACTGCATATACAGTAGGTAACAGCTTCGGTATTCAGCAGGCTATTAACGCAAGAACCAGGTAGCTTTTAGTAGCAGAATCAGGCAGATTTCAGCAGTAGTTTTAGGCAGATTTTAGCGGCAGGAACAGGCAGATTTCAGCAGCATTTTTAGGCAGATTTTAGCACAGTTTTCAGGAAGATTTAAGCAGCAGTTTCAGGCATATTTAAGAGCAGTTTCAGATAGATTTTAACTATAGTTTTAGGCTGATTTCAGTAGCAGTTTTAGGCAGATTTTAGCGTTGTTTCAGGCAGATTTCAACGCAATAAATAGCTTTGGTTAACACCTCGTAATGTGTAAATAGTTTTTGTAACATAGAGACAGTAGAATAGTAACAGCTCGAGGCGTGGGTTGCACTCTCTTTAAAGAGTATTTTGACCTACCTCGGGTACAGTTAAATGGTCTGATCTCTCCTAGGATACAACGAGCATATACGGTAGCTTCGTACCGAAACTCTACGTACAGTAACAATAGTATTTGCACCTCAGGTAAACCATACAAACAAAGTAGAGAGAGATTTCAAACACACACAGAGGAAGAGATGAAACTTTGCTTTTCTATGCTATTTTATAAGGTGGTAACAAAGGTATATATAGAGAGAGGTTTGTCAACGTATTTCTCTCTATTCAAATGCACGAGAGATGTGTCTCCCTGATTTGTAGGTCTCTAAAGAAGTGGAGATAAGAATGTGAAGAGCAAAGACCAAAGACTAAGCCAATCCCAAGCCCAAGAAAGCTTTTGATAAACAAAAAAAGATCAGGCCTAGCCCAATCCCACGGGAAGCTTTTGTTAAATTCCAACAATCCCCCACTTTTAAAAAAATTCAACAAAAGAGAAATGACTTAAACAAAATGAGAGTACGGTTTCGATATATAGAGATGTACTTAAGTTAAGGTGTCCTTAGACTTGAACCTTTACGTAGTAGACAATCTTCAACGTATAAGAATAATAAGTGATCAAAGTCATGAACTCATTATTCATTTTTATACAGTGAGGAAAACTACATACAACCTCATCAGGTGCAAGTTCTAAATGCCAGTACTTTTCGACCATGTTCTTAATCCCAGTATAGGTGAAGGCTTTAGAGAATTTAGCCTAATTCTCATAAAAAGTGGCCGCACTTTCACAATCACCTTGGTAAGTCTATTAAGAGTGTTCTTGTAGCTATACACCCCACTCAAGAATGAGATATAAAACTCATTAAGAGTTTAAGAAACTCGCTGCAATATATCATATGCAGTATGTACAACGCGATTAACTCTGGAGTGACAAGCTCCTAGTTCCATGATTCTATATCACAATGATTTTTTTTCCCATTGAACCTATTTCTTGGGATCTACAACCATTTAGGTTGGGTTCCCACCACTTCTGATTCTATAATAGGCTTTAGTCTCATCCTTAAGGATGTGCTCCAAACTTTATCACGAGACAGTTCTTTCGTCAAAGGATTTGCTAAGTTGTTTTCCGATCTTACAAAATCTACTGACTGTACAGTACTAATGTGAGATCACTCTTATCGTATTGTCTTGCGACGTTCCTAACTTCTTACCATTAAGTATTGGTTCCGTCACTCTGGCTATCTGCAGCAGACTACTGAGTGAAGCAATCGATGTATGGCCTACTCCATAAGGACATATAAGAACAAGAGGTCTTTAACCAACTTCCTCCTTGACCTACTGCAGCTAGTGCTACTAACTCAGACTTCATAGTCCCGACTGAGTAGAATCGTTGTTTCTAGATCTCATGAAACCGACCCGCCAGTTAACTAAACCGTATCCTTGGTGGCTTTGGATCATCCAAAATTAAAGTCCATATCTAATGCTAACTCCACAGGCCGCGGAAAAACTCTGGTAATATAACCCAGTTCACTGGTCCTTTTTAGGTACCCGCATAACTGTGTCACTCGCACCCAGTTCGTCAAACCTGGTTTACTTGTAATCTACTAGAACCCCTACAACATAGTTATATCGGGGTCAGTATGTCCTTGCGTAGCGAAGCTCACTAATCAATACTTGCGTATTGCTTTCTGTCTAACTGCCCCCCCAAGTCTTTAAAAAAGTTAAACGTTGTAGATCACTATGAGTACAGAGCAGGACTATGATCAAAGATTTGTACTTCTTCAGAATCTCTTTCAATGTAATTAGATTGCTCACGAGTAATACCATGTCTATGCGTGTTGATGTTCAGCTAAAATACACTAGCCTCACCTAGGTCTTTCATACAAATTATTATAAGCATGTTTTGTTTCTAAATGACTATCAAGTGAACCACAAAATAAGTAAATCATCAACGTATAGAACATATCATATATAACTTCACAGATTATTTTCTATACATATGGTCATTTAATCAATACCGTTACTTCTTAAAACACCTTTAAAAAAAGCATTGGTCGATCCTATCGTTCCACCTATTTTGGAGCTTCCTTAAGACCGATAAGGTCTTGTTCACTTGCAAACTGTTGTGTTCCTCACCAGTAATCACCAACGCCTTCAGGCTGATTCCATATATAATTCATCTCAACTCTTGTATTAAAAAAGTCAGTTTTTACATCCATTTGGTTAATTACTCGTGCACGGTAGCCACGACCAATACTACTCGGTAGTCACAAACGTAGTAATGGGGAATATGTTTCTAAGCAATCATAGTATTTTTTGCACCATATCCCTTTGTTACAAGTCTTGCCTTGTATGTACACTTTCTTGATACCATCTGGTTTAAGTTTTCTCTTTAATATACATTTTATTAACCCAATCCGAACGACTACCATGAGTAGTTAACTAAATCCCAAGTTCATTGTAGTATAAGAATTGATTTCTCATCAATGCTCTTGCCCAATTACGCACTGAAGTTAAACGCTTCCTTTATAGTATTAGGTCAATTCTAAGTATGTGACACATCATCATTTACCAATCCTTAGCAATCTTTAAAACGGTTATCTCCACAAGGTTTTGGGTCGTATCATGAGAATCAACAGCTCTATGAATTTTACCTTCATAGGTACATTAGGGTCGAGATGTAAAATGTGAGAACCCCCATACCCCCACACTACCCCCACTACCCTCAGTATTAGGAACTTCCATCAAAGAAATCACCAAATGATTCAATGATTAACATTATCCTTAGATCACAGAAACCTGGTAAGCATTAATGTTAATAGCATAACCATGAAAAACCCCTTTTAAAGCTCTCACTAGCTGTTTTATATTTTTCAGAATTATTTAGCGAACATAGTCTAAACAACCCCAACCTCAAAATAGATAATTCGATTTTCTGTTTCTCCCAATTCATAAGGGACAATTCATGATTTGATAGAGGGAATACTAGTTTAAACATGACAAACAGATAACATAGTTTTACCCCCATAACGATTAGGTGGTCCCATACTAAAGTAATATATGCAACACGACTCCGTGTAAGTTTCTATTTTGCGTTCAGCTTTACCCGTTAATTTTTAGAGAAACGGTGCACGTTTTAATGTATAATCCCTGCAGGATTCATACAAGACTTTTGAAACTTCATGTGAATCGTACTTTGTTCGCTGCTATCCTACGAAATCTATTTATGTTTTCTATCAAACTGAATTTTTAAACCTCTGTTACATATGACCTAAACATACCTAGTCTTCACTTTGTGTACGCATCAGTAAGCATAAGTAAATAATTTGGAATGCTCATCTATAAAAGGTATAAAATATCTTTTACCATTTCGAGTGAGTGTTCTGTCCTTTCTTACCCAATGTCCAAGTGTACTAAGTCCAAACATTTGTGATTCCACTTAATATTTTTGGTGAGCTTTGTAATCTTAGCTTGACTACAGATTGACCATTTATCAAACATTATAATCCTTTAGGGATCATGGCAAGTTTCTTAGAGTGTGTACAACTTCTTTATACGATGCACAGTCTAGAGTGTTAAATATTAAAAGAAGACAACAAGTACACAGAGCAGATTTTTCATGTCAATTATCATCTTGAACATTCAATACATGCAAAAACCCTTTCCACAAAATCCACCCTTACTCAATTGTACTGATCAAACCTAAGTGGCTGCTGAAATCCTGCCTTGCTGAGAAATACCAAAAACAAGATTTTTCTTCCTTTCAGAAGTGTGATCATATCCTTCACAGTCACTATCCTACCAGAGGTTAAATACCTATTAACATCTCTAGTACCTAGCCTTTGGTGCAATAGTATCCCCAGTAGCACCTTCTGTCTCAGCGTCCTTTAGGTCTTGAACCAATGACGTTTATAATATGCCTAGAAGTGGTGCCAAATTAGCCCACTAGCCCGTCGTTCCACGCCATGTAGATTCTCTGTGATCATCGACCACTAAGGTTCTTCGATAACGTTAGCCTCCCAACAGGTCTTGCGTTCTGGCAGTTTCTAGATATATGTCCATGCTTTTATAGTTCATAAACACATAATATACCTGTTCTGTTGTATGTGGTGAGGCTTTTGGTTCCTTCCCTATTCCGATTCTGGTGTCCATAATTCTGACGGTTTATTTGATGTAACCACCGTTAGACAGTTATTCTCATTAACCACCATTCTTTAGCCTTGAAAGGTTTTCCTTTAGGTTTCATTTGGACTCTCCTTTGGCTTCACCAAAAGAATTTCCATCTGTTAGGGTCTTGTGTTTTCTAGATTCTTCTTCAACCCTCCGGATGAGTACATCCAAGTTTCTCTGGATAGTTTCCTTTGACCTTTTGTTGCAGGCTATTTTTAACGTCTTTCCACATTTGGGTAATTTGTCAATCATCACGGCCAACCTCAAATTGTTCATCAAAGGTTCCCTTTGGACACAATCCAGCGCAATTCTTGCAAATCATGTGATTAGGAATTACCGACATATATGTCGCCATATTGAACTTGAGATATGGCGTTGCAGTAACTTTTTAGAGTCTGCCTCTTCTGTACATAATTCTTTTGCAATACATCCTAAACAGTTTTTGCAAATTCAAACTGTAGATAGTAATTGTATAGTTCGTCCACTAAACCATTCATAATGAAATTACGCATTTGAAATTTGTCTCAGTCCAGTTTGAAATAGTCTATAAGTTTCGTCATATTCGTTTATAATAAGATCAGGGTCTACTGCAGGTACGGGAACCGGAAGTTCAACAGGGCATTCTTGTTCTAGAACTATGCAACTTCCTTAAGTGTGAGTAAAAGAACATTTGTTCTTCACCTCTTGAAGTTGAGACATCAAACTTTGAAGGTTTGTTGGAATCAAACTTCAATACTTCAGAAGAAAGAACAATATTACAGAAAAAAAAAAAATACTCTTTAAATTGTTGAATATAATCTTATGACCCTGTAAAAATTAATTCCCCACTTGTAACTTGTAGCAGGGGAAGGTAATAGCACAGTAACAAAACAGCAAGTGTAAACACAACAACAATTTTGATTCAGTGGTATATACTGCATAAGAACAGACTAGGCAGGTGGTATAAACCACAGCAAGAACAGCAGGTTCAGCAGTAAGAACAACTCCGGTAACTGCGTCACAGTAGGTACAGCTTCGGTTCAGCAGTAGTAACGCAAGACCAGGCAATTTTTAGCAGTAGAATCAGTAGATTTCAGCAGTAGTTTCAGCAATTTACCAGCAGAACAGGCAGATTTTATCGCGTTTTAGACATATTTCAGCAGCAGTTTCAGGCAGATTTCAGCAGCAGTTGAGATATTTAACACATTTTCAGCATATTTCCGCAAGAAAAGCTCGGTTAACAACCTCGTAATGTGTAACAATTTCTCTAACAAGAGACAGTGGGACAGTAACAGCTTCGAGGCGTAGGTCAACTCTTTTTAAGAGTATTCGACCTACCTCGGATACAGGTAAATGGTCTGATCTCTCCCAGATACAACAGCATATACGGTAGCTCATACTGCTAAGTTCACGTACAGTAGCAACAGTATTCGCACCTCAGGTAAACCTACAAACAAAGTAGAAAGAGTTTGAACATACAGGAGAAGAGATGAAACTTGTTTTTCTGTATTATTTTAGAAGGTGGTAACAAAGGTATATTTAGAAAGAGGTTGCCAACGGCTCTCTCTCTCTATTCAAATGCACGAGAGACGTTCTCCCTATCTTAGTCTCTCAAAGAAGTGGAGATAAGAATGTGATGACCAAAGACCAAAGACAAGCCAGCCCAACCCAAGAAGCTTTTTGTTAAAAAAAAGATTAGGCCTAGCCTAAGCTCAAAGCTTTGTTAATTCCAACCACTCTTCGACCCTACTGTGGTTTTTTCTATGGTATTATGGGCATTGAAAACTCAAACCCAAACCCAACCCCGAAGTCAAATCACGAGCCTCACAACAACCTGTGATAGGAAAAGTCTTGGATTTAGAGTAGGATTACGTACATGAAACGCACGGCAGCGGCGGAAAGCATTTCTAATGGGCATCGCAACTTATGAGTAAGAACAAGAAGGATATCAATAACAGGGCATTAGTGATTACTCGCTGCAGTGGGACTAGAAACCTTAATCCTAATCCTAATCCTAATCCTAATCCTAATCCTAATCCTAATCCTAATCTAATCCTAATCCTAATCCTAATCCTAATCCTTCCTAATCCCGGAGCCATATGAAGCTGTACCGTCGAGCATAAGCCCGAATCCTCCCAACAATGGAGGTTTAAGAAGGGCCTATCACCAGTACCTATATTCTCATAGTAATGGTCCCCCTTCCGATCTTGTGTCTAATGTAAGAGTTCTTCATTCCAACATCTTAGTTTAACAGTTTTTGAGTTAGTTGCTAATCTTGAATTAGTGTGTAACTGTTCTTAATTAAATTGATTTTGTTTCCTTGTTTTTGTATCAATATTAATCACATGTACTTAGTTCATGTGTATGTCCGATAATTCATGTATTAGAAGAGTAAAAGAGTGTGAACCCAAAGAGAAGATATTTTAAAAGTTTATACTGGGTTCTTTTCTTCGTTGAAAGTAACGCAGACTCATTTGAAAGCTAATAACTGACCCATATCACTCTCGGATGGATGAACTACTTATCATTTGTTCTATTACAAAACTACACAAAATTAACTTGGAGGTAGCTGATCTACCCACCTTGGTTTGGGACTAGAATTTCTTATGGCTTTGCTTCCGTGTTGCCTTTCTTTGTGAAGATATAAGTTACGTCCTCATGCATAACAAAGTAACAAACATATGTATGTTTATATGATCCTTGGTTCCAATAGAAAGAAATTTGCATTCGAGATCCAATTAAGATGACTCGAGTAGCTGCCGAAGTTAGAGGATGTGACATACTTCAAGTCCTCTCTTTGTTTCTCAAGTGTATCCCTTTTCTGGGGAATTGGTATGCTTAAACTCTTTCTGCATTCTGAATATTTATAATAAAAAAACCGGAACACGGGGTGTTTTTCTAGCTTAAATCTGAAAACTCCATCTCCTACTCGATCGACTTATAAGCCTTCCCACTGGGTCTCATAACTCTAAGTTAGGAGGAGTAGACTGTAGACATGCCAATTAAGGTCTTCTTGCCACTTCTTCATCCCCCATACATATGCAACACTGAGGGCTTGCTTAGTTGAAAGATTTGTAAACTTATTGAGGTCAACCCACATTTCATAAGCAGAAGGTGAAAAAGGGGATGGCATGTGCCATTGCAAATGCGTGCACCGTTCCTCTACATAGCCCATATTCATTATTACTTGATGATGATGCTTGACTTTATAAGACATCCTTGTTTTTGAGATCAAATTGTTAGAAAATCAAACTAAATAGTTGTTACCAGGAACCAAGAGGAA
>JACGCM010002534.1:0-29025 GCA_014058105.1 Kingdonia uniflora | reverse complement strand
TTGGCAAATGTATATTTTACTCATCTTCTAGCTCCCTTTCTATGCGAGGTTATTGTGATTCGGATTTTGCCGGGTGTCCTCAAACTCGGCGTTCAACGACAGGTTATTGTGTCTTTATGGGCTCCAACCTTATCTCATAGAAAACAAAGAAACAAAGTGTTGTTTCTCGCTCTTATTCAGAGGCCGAATACCGTGCCATGGCTACTTTATCTTTAGAATTATAATGGTTACATATTTACTCAAAGATCTTGGCCTCGCTAATTCTTATCATATCACCATTTATTTAAAGATTTTATATATTCATAAAATCTTTATTATCACATTACCCCATATTAAAAATCACCTTTAGTATATGAAATCTCGTTATGAAAATCACTGTAACTTGAAAACACTTTAGACACTTTTCTTCTCAAATAGATGTTAGAATATAATGAGATTATACTAAATCCACCAAAATTTGAGAATACCGACAAATATTAAAAACACATATACCAATACCCAAACCAAAAAATATACCAAAAATTAACAAAACCAAATATATATCCGAAAAACTGATCGTTAGATTTTGGTTTCTATGCTTGTTTTTTGGTGTTTTGGTATTTGCCATACCAAACCAATACCCACCCGAGTTTTGGCCTCCACTCCATCCCAAAAAAATATGGGGCGTGTGCAAAAAAAAAAATGCTAGATATCTAAAATATTGGATATCTAAGAAATCCAGATCTCAACAACAATAAAAACTTCTTCAGTCTTGTGTTTGATTTTGGAGTTGTGAAAGATGCCTCTCCCCACCAATATCAGCCGATTGATCTCAACGAGGAAACTTTATCGGCACCACCATTTCAACTTCCTTTCATTCACCACCACCAATACTGATCTCGAGAAACCGAGTCCACCACCGATCCAAGTCCAACTCACTGAGTCATCAGGCAGAGGTGTCTTCGCAACTCGGACAATCAAACCTGGTGAACTCATACACACTGCCAAACCCTTACTCACTCACCCTTCACCTTCACCTTCACCTTCACTCACTCATCAAAACCACAACAAAATTTGCTACTTTTGCCTCAGAAAGCTAAAATTAGGCCAAAAACTTGCGATTTCGCACTCTCCAACAGTTAGTTTCTGCAGCGACGAATGTGCAAACCGCTCAAAGGTACACTCAAACCCTAATGTGCGTTTTTATTTATTTATTAGTTTATGAAACCCTTAATCAACATTTAAAGGTGGTCTCAAATAAGTCTTAAGTTTTTTTTTTTTGTGGATAATGTGGATTATGAGTGGATTAATTAACTGTTTTGATATCGATTTAGGGGTTTTACGAAGTTGAGAAGCGAGTGGATTGGTCAGAGTATAATGACTACTGCAGGTAAGAAACATCTCGCGTAGCTTCTTCATGTGTTTAATATGGATGTGTGTGTGTGTATTTGTAGAAATTTATTTGTGGATTTTAATGCTTTGTAATTTGGACATGGGTATGAGATTTTCTTGTAAAACCCCACATGCATTATATACTGACATCTAGGCAACGTTAATTGCGTTTATTTAGGATACAAGTATTTTTTTTAGAGAAATCCACTAACAAAATATAAATGTGTTTAAAGTGATTGTGTATGCTCGTGAAATTAGGCAAAATTCATTTTTCAAAATGGGGTGGTTGGGGATCGACTTGGTTGTTGCATCTCTGTATTGTATTTCTTTTCAAGGGGAAATTAATGCCCATTGGAAAGTTCCGAATAATAATTTGTTAGTGGGTACACATACAATAGGTTGTGTGATTGCATCTCTTCCATTCTTCTTAGCTTGATCTACATCTACCTCTTTGGGCTAAGAGCAGTAAACCATTAACCCTTTGTTTGGAAGCTGTGGTGAGGTCGGATGAGAATAAACTGGCAATCCTAAAGAGGAAAATGACGCCAAAAGGAGGTTGACTAATGTTCATTAAAAGCACATTTTATCGCTTGCCCGAATACCTTATGTCTTTGTTTATCATGTTTGCTTCGAGGCTGGGATACATATTTTGGAACTTCTTATGGGGAGATTGTGATAGAAAGGGTGCAAAATGTGTTTGTATATGTGAATGACGACGTGTTTGCCTATAGGGGATGGTGGTTTGGGTTTGGGACTCTTTTATCTGAAAACCAAATTATGCTTGTTTTTGAACTGAGTGTCGTTGAGCGTATTGCCGAAGTCACCACCCATCTGATCTTTGAATTAATTATAAATTAAGGGGAGTGTTACATCCACAGACATAGTGAATGTTACCTCCTTTACTGCTTAAATTTGCTTGTTTCTGCCAAATCTAATCTTTAAAGATTGCCATCACTTTGTAGCCAAATAAATATACAGAAAGATAGAATATTTTGCACATGGGTAGCTTTTTATATTTTTTATTATCTATATGTGGTTATTAAACATCAAATTAACTGAGGGTTCACTTTGATCCTATCTTTATTTGAAGACAGCGAGGTTTTAAGTACCCACTTCTTGTTAAGCGGATGGCTTGTATGGTTATATCTGAAGAAACATCTTCAGACAGTCTTGACATATTTCAACCTGCCAGTCTACTACCTGAAATGATTTCAGAGGTTGGAATTGCTTAATTAATTCATGCTAGATATCATTTGTCAATAGACTGGGCTTAATCCAAAGTCCGATCAGAAGTTTGAAGGGTTTTTTATGTATCCCTTTCTCAGTCGATAATCAAAATCATAAAGGTTTCGGATTATGTATGGATTTTCTTCAATCCAATCCGGCAATGATCCACTTCAAAGGTCTTTAAATGTTCACCTTATATTTAGTTTAGTAGTATTTGACTATTCCCTCCCTGTAGTTATGGATTCTTTGGCTGTGCAGATTGAACCTTCTGTTCTTGGATCATATTCTGATTTTAATATCCATATTCGGATTGCGTTGGATTCCGGTATGTCTCCAGATCGGATTAGGCAAATCCAGTTTTGTTTTGTAGTCAGATTTGCACGAGTTGTGTCCAAATCAAATCCATTGACGACCCTCGTCATATGTAGTCTCTTTAAATTAGGTATTTGAATTTAGTGTGCCTTGCATGTATTTCTTTTGACCCATTTCTAGCTCTATAGCCATTTTTTCCTTCATATGTTAGCTTTGGGGGAAAAATAACATCTATTTATCTATCAAAAAATAATACAAGGACATACCAAAAATGATTTGTCCAGCATGGTACAGGTTTGAGAAACATACAGGCAAGACACACAAATACCACTTAGTGTGTTCACATCTGAGTACGAAAGACGAATGACAGGGCTTCAAATATGAGATATTCTTAGAGTATGAAGTATCTTCGGTAGTTTTGTGTTGATCCTATCTTATTGGTTTCATGGTTTGCATTCAGATGGAAGAAGAGTTTGGCTTGCTGAAGAGCACTCTCAGGGGAGCGATCAAGGATGAACAAATGACATGTATCCTCAACGTTGTCTATGACGCATGTTAATGTATTGAAGTATCAATTTGTGCCATCAGTCAGCCTTAACTCCAATTTATTCTCGATAGATCAGATTTTTTGACGTATATGATTAGAGCGGGCAAACGGGTCGGGTTTGGGTTACACGGGTTGGGTCATAATGGGTTCATGGGTCAGAAATGTAAACCCAAACCCAACCTGTTTAGTTAAAAGGTCAGAAATACAAACCCAAACCCAACCATGATTTAAAATTTAAACAGGTGAGCTCAATCCTACCCTTTTTGACCTGTTTAAATATTGGGTCAGGTCATGGGTCATGAAGAAACCCTTAGAGAAGAGGTAATGCAACAACAACAATAACCCAAAATCAAAACAATAATTACAACACCAACAATCCCAAGCACAACAACAACACTCAAACCTCAAAATCGAAAACAGAGATGTTTTATTGTGTAAGCTAAAATTGAGAGAAAGAAATGAGTAGTAACTAGTAGGGATGTACACGGGTCGGGTCGGCCCGGGTTTAGGCCTGAACCCAAACCGACCCGGATGATTCGGGTTCCCACTTTCCAAACTCGAACCCGAACCGACCATACCCAAAACCCGGACCAAAACCGAACCGGAATGGCCGGGTCGGGCCGGTTTCGTAGCTCGGGTTCTCTACAGTCGTCGAGCAAGCGAGAGTCTCGATGAATTGAACATTGACTTAGTTAACGGAGGAGAGATGATGCTTGGCTGCGAGATAGCACCAACAGGTATGTTATTGTATGGTATTACACCACCAAAACCATTGTCGAAGAAACCCCCGAAAGGCCAAAACTCATCAAAAACAACACTAAGCTCTATCTCTATCTATCTCAAATGGGGTATCTCTTAAATCTTGTTTCAACTCAATCCAGACCCAAATCTCTAACTATTAAAACTCTTGAAACCCATTTGTCCACAAAACCTCCATCTCCATATTCAAAGATATCCTTTGAAATCTCTTCTCAAAATCACCAACTAAAACTGGAATTAAAAAAAAATATCACAAAACCAAATGGGTATCTAAGAAACCCCCAAAACAACACTTTAATACTCAAAACAACAAAAGGGCACAAACGCACAAACCCCAAATCTCTGATTCTCTCTCTCAAACTCCAAAAACTCCTCACAGAGAGAAAGAAAGAGAAATTATTGCTCAACAACTCCTCTCCAAATCTTGTCACACAATCAAATGTACCTTTGTGGTTTTGGGAGAGGGGTGCAGATCTGAGAAAGGAGAAGAGAGAGAGAGGGGTCAGCTAGTGGGTGTTAAGACTTATAAGGAAAAAAAGTCGGTTCGGGTTTAACACGGGTAACCTGACCTAAAAACTAAAACCGACCCGATAATAACCGGGTCTTCATATCCCAAATTGAAACCGACCCGGGTTGTCTTCAAACCCGGACCAAACCGGTCGGTTCGGATCGGATCGGACCGGGTCGGTTTCCCGGGTTGGCGGGTTTCGTGTACAACCCTAGTAACTAGTAATATCAATCTTTAGGCTCAAATCTTTCTTTAGGTTGCATTCATGTTTATGCTTGAAAGGGAAGTTTAGAGCCTAAAATAAACGGAGGAATAAGAGAGAGATGACTAGAGGAGGCCTTGTTACACCCTGGTTTAGGTTTAGGTTTAGGTTTAGGTTTCTAAGAGACAAAAATGGTAGCATAAAAACCATAAATTACAATTGCCCCAAAACTCAAATCAAACTTAAGTAGGTCACAGGTTAACCCGAACCGCTTAAGCTAAACTCTAACCCGACCTATTTATTAAATGGGTTAGACGGGTTCGGGTCAAATGACCCGTAACCCCTTAAGACCAAGCCCAAACCCGTCAAAAACAGGGTTGGGTTGGTTCGAGTCGGATTGGCGGGTTATGAGTCACTTTGCCAACTCTATATACGATGGTATGTGCAAAATAAGAAATAATAAATAACAGTTGATATATTATGCAACAACCCAGACTTAAAACGACGTTAACAAAATCGTGAGCCGTTATAATTTCTTGAATCCGCATTTCTTAGCTTTCTTATAACTTATTTTCATTACGAATAAATTGCGCAATTAAATTTAGCCGGAAAATAGATATGAGGGGTCTTAATAAAAAAATAATACATCAGCCATCTTTCACGCATCGATGTATACCACCATTTCTATTCCACCCAACAAAGTAAAATAAGGAGGCTATTGGAGTTTGTTTTAATTGATATATCATCAAAACAACAAGTACACATTTCACTCTAGAGAGAAATGGAAGTAAGTTGAGGTTCATAAAACCGAAAAACAAGTGGGGAAAGCAAAAAATTTTGATCGCTTGATGAAGGAATCATAATTTCAAGGAGATGAAACACAATAGGTGTTGATCAAGTTGAAATGAGTAAGTAATTAAAACAAAAACCCTAATTTTAGTTTTTTCTTCTTCTTTATGGGTTGCATGCATAAATTATAGGGGAAAACGATCTTTTTCTTTGATTTTTGTAACCAAATTAAAGTTATGGTTTTGATTATGGAAAGTTTTAAATTAAATTTAAGTAGGATTGTGCAATTAGGTGGAAATGAATTTTATTCAATTTTGGTGGAAAAGAAAACGGGTTTACAAAATTTTAATTGGCAATTTGGAACACTTTTTAGTGAGAATTAGGATTAAGTCGAACTCTAAAATTATAGGTTATAGAACCAAGTTTCTAGAACATCTTTCCGAGTTTTAACCCGATTTATTAAAAGAGAAATAATTTAAATTTTCTGCAAGTCTAAAATTGGGATGAGTTTTTTTTATTATTATTAAGTTTTCATATTTTCGAGCAAATGCTCCAGCGACATGTTAGAAATTAGATTATACTTGTGCATCCTCTTGGGTGAAGTTATAGATTTTTGTTCATTCTTAGGTTTACCGTAGCGCGTGCATAATCAAAGATTAAGGCTTGGAGAACGAAATTGAGAGATTTAGATAAATTATTGATATGTAAAGATAAGTTTTAGGGTTTTATAAATACCGAAGTCCGCTTAAATATGAATAAAGTCTAAAATATTTCAATGCACGATTTATTAATTATCCATAATATCGTTAGTTTATTTAACTATCTTATTCTTGTTGGTATCTTAATGAACAATCAAACATATCAATTAAATACTAACGAGAATAAGATAATTAAATAACTAACAATAATATGAAGAATTAATAAACATGGATTGAAATATTTCTGAATATATTTGTATTTAAACGGATTATGGTATTTATAAACCATAAAACTTGTTTTTGCGGATTAATTATTGATCCGAATCTCCCACTTTTGTTCATCAAACCTTAATCTTTAATTATGCACACGCTATGGTAAATATAGGAATGAACAAAAATTTATAACTTCATCAAAAGCGATGCACACATATAATCTAACTTTATCGTTGAAGCATTTGCTCAAAAATGTGATAACTTAATAAAGAAAATACCTACCCAATTTCAAACCTGTAGTAAAATTAACTTATCTCCCTTTTTTATAAATCAGATTAAAAATTCGAAATATGTTCTTAAACCTATAACTTTCGAGTTTTGACTTAATCTCAATTCTTACTAAAAAGCATTACAATTTGCCAATTAAAATTCTATTTTATATAAAAACGAATATCCCATTTTTTTTTCTACCAAAATTGAATATAATTCATTTCCTAACTTCCCTAAACACCTAATTGCACAATCCTACTCAAATCTAACAACTTTCCATAGTCAAAAATCAAACTTTAATTTGGTAATTAAAATGAAAGGGGAAAATTATTTTCCCCGATAATCTAATCCTGAAATCTATAAAGAATAAAAAAAACAAACGAAATTAGGTGTTTTTTTAATTACGTACCCATTTCAACTTAATCAACACCTAATGAGTTCCCTCTTCCTTGAAATTATGATTATTTCATTATGCGATCAAAAATCTTCGTTTACACCACTTATATTTCGTATTTATGAACCTCAGTCTACTCTCTCTAGAGTGAAATGGGTACTTATTGTTATGGTGATAAATCAATTATAACCAACTCCAATAACCTCCCTATTTAATTTTTTGGGTGGAATAGAAATGGTTGTATACATCGACTCATGGGCAGTTATATATTACACTTATATCACAATTTATGATCATTTTTGTTGTAATCTTAAATTATATTATTACTTATGAAATAAGTTATTTAATAAATCGTTATCATAAATTGAATATATGGTTGTCACTTTACCCGAATATTGCAATATAAGCGTCTGCCTAGCAGTCCCACCTCATTCTTTAAAAATGATGACGAATAATTCAATATAATAATATAAAAAATTCTTTTGCTTTTCAAGAGTTATCCAACTGTTGTGTCGTATCAGTATCCTCTACATATTATTAAACAATGTATTCATCTTAGTGTACGATGTCAATTCTTTTCCCTACCTGCACCTCTATGCTTGGTGTTTGACATATACTATCTTAACATGATCAGTTTTAACCAAGGATTGGTATGCTGGAATTCTTGCACGGATTCGTATCAATGCTTTTCGTGTTGAAGTCGTCGGAGGATCATATGAAGATCTGCTTTTATCGGCAGCCGCATCTGTCGAGGCTGAAGCTGCTGTTGGCAACGCTGTTTATATGCTTCCATCATTTTACAATCATGACTGTGGTAAGCTTTTACATTCCTTCGACTATCAGAACGTAGTATGCAACGATATCATAATATGGCAGACTGACATAAATCTGGTTACCTACATCATATGTGGTATATTGTGCATGTCCATCGGATTCGCTGGAAAAACATTGAATGCTTTAGTATCTCGATGTATCGTAAAATCTAGACTGCAACTACATACCCAACTGAAATTTTAAGTTGCAAGTGTATAATCTTTAAAGCTACCTGCTTTGATAAACCCGCAACTGTGACACGTTTGACATGGTTAAAAAAATTGGACTTGAGCCATGGATCGCGCACGGCTGATTCCAAGTAGTTTATCCCAAGTTGAATTGGGCGATCTGGCTTGGACTTGGTTCGAGTTTTTTTCTTAAACTAAGAAAAATTTATAAACACTTGTACTTATAATTAGTGTAGATTATATATTTAAACATTATAAAAAATATTCACCCGATCCAGTCCGAGACGATCCGAGTTGAATCGTAGAAACTCGGACGAGTTGGTTCGAATTCAAGCGATGAAACGATCCTGTGTTTTGCCCAAAAATATTGAGAATCAGATCGGACAAGCCAATCCCGAATTGAATCGGGCGAACCTCGCCGATCAGATCCGAGTTTTCGAACCATGTGTTTCAGTGGAACAAATGTGAAAGCATAAGCTTCTATAGCCTTTGACAGTAGCCACTTTTAAAATACTTGTGATCTGTAGAAAATTAAACTACCAGTCAAAATTTGCTTTGTTGCAAGAAACTAGTTACCATGAGTGATTTGTTTTGTTTCAAGAAACTAGTTACCATGAGTGACACAGACCAACTTAAAATCAAGCTTGGCACGTGCGGCACTCGAGACACCTGTCCCAAGTAAGCCTATTTACTCTTCTCTATCAATTATTTAGCAACACAACATCGCAAAGCATCACATAATCTCAACGCATCACAAACACTGAACAAAGGGTCTTTGAAGGCATCATTTCATTCAAATATCAACAACTATTACAAAGCACTATTACAAGCTTAAATTCCTTCTTGGGTGTATCGGATACTAGTCCTCTACATATATAGGAAATTGGAAAACAACTAAGTTCTAAAAGGAAACATCAAAAGTGGAGACGAAGCGTACTCCCCCATTTTCCTAAGCTAACCTTTACAAAAATAAATAAAATTTTGTACAATGCTCTTTTACAACCTAAGGAACCTATATACAAAGCCTGGGCGTCACACTCTCTCCCACTCAGCTTGGAGACGCCCTCGTCGACTTTTTCTTCTGCTTCCACATCTGTCTGTTCTCTTTCCTCTCTTGCTTGGACTCAGTCTTCCTTAGTCGGACCAGAAGGGGATGAGAATCTTGGTGCTCCCAGCTGGCTTCAGTATCTGGCAGATCCTTCCACTTCACAAGGTACTCATAAACTTCCTCTTTGGTGTCCGGATCAATGTGGGTGACTCTGTGATCAAGAACACTCTCTGGAACTTCGCCAGAGCTTACTGGCTTGAGCGGAACATGAGGCCTGACGGTAGTTCTGCTTGGATCTTCTTTATCCTGGTGGTAAGGCTTTAGAGTGCTGGCATGAAATACTGGATGGATGAAGCGAAGGTGGGAAGGTAATTGAAGCTTGTAGGAAACCTTCCCAACTTTACCAATGATTGGCATCAGACCAATGTACTTAGATACTAGCCCTTGGTGTATTCTGCCACCTCGCTGCTTGAGATGGGATCTCTTGATCAGAACAAGGTCCCCAACTTGAAAAGAATCTGGTCGTCTCTTCTGGTCGGCCCACTTCTTTATTCTGACGCTTTCTCTAGAGAAGCCCGGGCAATATCTGTATTTCTCTGCCATTCTTTTGCAAACTGGTAGGCTCTCGGAACACTTCCTTTGTAATCGGAGGCCACTGTGTGCGGCGTGAGGGGCTGCTGTCCTAACAGTATCTCGGAAGGACTCTTGTTGGTGGAGGAACTCTTCTGCAGATTAAAGCAAAACTATGCTACATCCAAAAGTTCGGCCCAGTCCTTCTTGTTCACCCTGACAAAGTGCCGGAGGTACTCTTCTAACATTGCATTGAAGCGTTCTGTCTGACCATCTGACTGTGGATGGTTACTGGTTGAGAAGTTGAGAGTGGATCCCAGTAATCTAAATACTTCCCTCCAAAACTTCCCAGGAAATCTCGGATCTCTATCGCTGACAATGTCCTTTGGCACACCCCAATACTTTACAACATGCTTCACAAAGAGACGCGCGGTTTTCTCTGCCGTACAAACAATTGGAGTCGGAATGAATGTTGCATACTTAGAGAACCGGTCGATGATCACGAGTATGGAGCCATACCCTTTTGTCTTGGGTAACCCAGAGATAAAGTCCATAGAGACGCTTTCCCAAGGTCGAGTCGGCACGGGAAGTGGTTCCAGCAATCCAAGTGGCAAATCCCGATCAACTTTGTCTTGCTGGCAAATGTGACAAGTCCGCGTATAATCCATCACTTCATTCTGATCATTTGGCCAATAGTACCCCCTGTGTAGCAAGGATAGTGTTCTCCGCCAGCCCGGATGGCCTGCCCAAAGAGTATCATGGCACTCCTTGATTAGCTCCCGCCTTAGTCCTGCGAACCGAGGAACATAAAGTCGTTGTCCCTTCGTGTATAAAAGACCATCTTCCACCCAGAACCGTCTTGTCTTCCCCTGTTTCACCAAGTTAATCATGGCCTGGGTCTGAGGATCCACCGCTAACCCTTCGCGGATCCTATCATGGAGGGCGCTGGTAACATAAGAGTGAGACTGTTCGGCAGCTGTAGAGGTGGCCGCAAGTTCAGCCTTACGGCTTAATGCATCCGGCACATTGTTCATCCTCCCTGGCTTGTGCTCGAGATCTAAATCAAACTCGGCTAGAAACTCTTGCCAACGGGCCTGCATCGAGGTCAACTTCTTCTGTGTAAGGAAATGGCTTGCCGCACGGTTATCGGTCTTCACCAGAACCTTCATTCCCAACAGATAGTGTCGCCATACTCGTAGGCAATGCACAATAGCAAGGAGTTCCTTCTGCTGGGATGAATACCTCCTCTCGGTATCGTTCAGCTTCCTGCTTTCGTATGCCACTGGATGTCCCTCTTGTAACAATACTCCACCGATAGCAAAATCAGACGCATCAGTATGTACCTCAAACGGCTTGGTAATATCTGGCAAGGCTAAGACCGGATTGCTAATCACCGCATGCTTCAGATCGTCAAATGCTGCTTGACACTTCTCGGACCAAGACCAAGAGAAGTCTTTCTTGAGAAGATCTGTAAGGGGTGCCGCGCGTTTCGAATACCCTTCAACGAACTTGCGGTAGTAGTTCACAAGGCCAAGAAAGGAACGCACTTCTGTAACCTCCGTAGGAGCTCTCCACTCCTCAATAGCGCGAACCTTTTCCATATCCATCCGGATCTGTCCTCCGCCAATGACATGTCCAAGAAACATAACTTGTTCCTGCGCGAACGAGCATTTCTCCAACTTGACATATAACTGGTTCAGTCGCAAGACTTGGAATACAAGGCGAAGATGTTCAAGGTGCTCTTCCATAGTGCGGCTGTATATGACAATATCATCCAGGTACACCACCACAAACTTGTCGATATATTTCCGGAAGAGCTCATTCATAAGAGTACAGAAAGTTGCAGGAGCATTGGTCAGGCCGAATGGCATGACAAGAAATTCATATGCCCCATACCGAGTGGAACAAGTCGTCTTTGGTTCATCTCCGGCAACGATCCTGACCTGATAGTAACCCGATCTCAAATCAAGTTTAGAGAAGTACTTCGCAGACGTAAGCTGGTCAAATAAGTCGGCAATGAGCGGTATGGGATACTTGTTCTTCACCGTTACCTTGTTCAGGGCTCGATAGTCGACACATAATCGCAAGCTTCCATCTTGTTTCTTCTGAAATAAGACCGGGGCACCGTATGGCGCCTTTGAGGGGCGAATAAAGCCCGATTCCAATAGTCCATCAAGCTGTCTCCGAAGCTCTGCTAGTTCAGGCGGACTCATTCTATATGGTCCTTTCGCAGGAGGCTTGGTTCCAGGGACTAACTCAATCTGATGATCGATAGGCCTTCGTGGAGGTAACACCTTTGGTAATTCTTTCGGCATCACATCCTTGAATTCTGTAAGTACCCGGGAGACTTCCGTCGGCAAGGCATCATGATTCTGATCATCCGGCTTTAACCGTAAGGTTGCAAGGTAAGTCAGCTCCCCTCGCCTCAGTCCCTTCTCCAACTGAAGAGCTGATAATAGTCTGCCCTCATCTTTCTGCGTGGACATCTGAATGATTGAGGGATTGTCACCAAAAATCCCTAAGGAGTTGACGAACGGCATCGGCACTGCCTTGTGGTAGCGGAGAAAGTCCATTCCCAATATAATCTTAAAATCATCCAATGTCACAGCGAGAAGGTTAACCTTTCCACTCCACTGTCCCATCTTAACTGGAACCAACTTGGCAACACCATGTATCGGCATTGCGGCGGAGTTTACAGCCTTCATCCGGCTAGAATCTTTCACCAAACGCAGTCCCAGACGATTCGCCTCTTGAATGGCAATAAAGCTGTGGGTAGCACCGGTATCAACCATCGCCAAAGTACTCTGCCCATTAATACTAAGGTCCACATACATGAGTCCCTTCTTCGGCTTAACCTCTGGCAACTGAGTGGTCACGGCATTGAGCAAGTAAAGAGAACCCATATGAGTTTCACCGCTATCATTTCCCTGAGTGGTGTCATTGGTTTGGTCCCCGTGCGATGCCATTAGCGCATTCAGGGCCGTCTTCTGAGGACACTGATAGGCTTTGTGATTCCCTCCACAAAGAAAACACTTCAAGTTCCCAGGACATCCTTGAAACCTGGACGAAGAGGAAGCACCGCCATTGTTACGCGGCCTGTGGTACTCCCTCCCAGAATTGGAACTCGAGGCACCACCTGCACTTGCTCCCCCACTCCTGTTCTGGCCATGACCTTGGTCTCCCCCACTTCTAGCTTGGTACCCTCTATTCTTTCCCTTGTTGTAATTATTGGAGGATCCCGCTTTTTGTTGCGACTGGGAACTTGACTGAGACGGAGCCGGTCGACGCTCACCCAACATAGGGGTGTAGTCGTTGATACGCTCAGCGGAGGCCATTGCGGAAGCCAAATCTTGAACCCGTTGCCTTTGTAATTCATTTTGGATCCATGGTTTCAGACCTTCCAAGAAACAAAACAACTTATCCTTTTCAGACATGTCGCGGATATCTAACATCAAGGCTGAGAACCGCTTCACATACTCCCGGATGTTGCCTGTCTGCTTCAGTTGCCTCAAACTTCTCCGAGCAATGAACTCAACATTCTCGGGTAAGAACTGATTCTTCAGCTCTTTCTTCAAGTCATCCCACGTTCCAATAGTACAGTGACCGCTCTGGATCTCAGCATATTTGGTGCGCCACCATAGTTTAGCATCACCGGCGAGGTACATGGTTGCCATCGACACCTTTGAACCTTCGCTATCAGGCCTAACCACATTGAAGTACGTCTCCATATCAAAAAGGAAGTTCTCTACCTCCTTGGCGTCCCTCGCTCCCTCGTACGCCTTGGGCTCGGGGACCTTGATCCTGGGACGGTCTATACTGCCGCCCAAAGGTGCTGGTTCTCCATTTCCAACAACCTTCACTAGGAGATTTACCTTCGAAGAAAGTTCAGCCACCTGATCCAGAAGAGTAGCCGTATTCCCTTCAACCACTCCCTCTAACGTAACGAGACGTTCACCCACATGGGTCTGATCGTCTGAGAAACCGTCCAATCGTTCCTTCAGAGTCGTCACTTGATCTATAATCCCACTTAGAGCTTGCATCTTATCCTCTAACTGGTCCAACCGCGTTCGGGTATTCAGGGGACGGGATTAACGGATGGTCCTCCTACCTGCGGGGCAAGGACCTGGGCGGGGTCAGTAGCATTCGGACCCTCCGCCATCGCAACTAGATCGCTTTCAACTAGATCGCTCTGATACCAACTGACACGGACCAACTTAAAATCAAGCTTGGCACTCGAGACACTTGTCCCAAGTAAGCCTATTTACTCTTCTCTATCAATTATTTAGCAACACAACATCGCAAAACATCACATAATCTCAATGCATCACAAACACTGAACAAAGGGTCTTTGAAGGCATCATTTCATTCAAATATCAACAACTATTACAAAGCACTATTACAAGCTTAAATTCCTTCTTGGGTGTATCGGATACTAGTCCTCTACATATATAGGAAATTGGAAAACAGCTAAGTTCTAAAAGGAAACATCAAAAGTGGAGACGAAGCGTACTCCCCCATTTTCCTAAGCTAACCTTTACAAAAATAAATAAAATTTTGTACAATGCTCTTTTACAACCTAAGGAACCTATATACAAAGCCTGGGCGTCACAATGAGACTACATGTTTACTTAAAAATAGATACCCTAACTAAGCGGATTGTTATTACAGATCCTAATGTTCATATTTTGTGGATTGAGAATGCGGATGCAAGATTGGTGGCCATCCACGAAATTGAAGCAGGTAAGCTTCAGATAAACCTACGTTTTTTTATTTCCTTACAATAATAGTAAAAGAGGTATTTAACCACTCAAAAGAACGATATTTCTTGGTGGGAAAGAGAAGGCAATGCTAAAACAAATATATCATCACTGTTCAAGTTTACCATCTCACGATGAGAATCATGAGATCCTCAAATCTTAACCCTTCTCATAACTTGAGTCTGAACTCTCTGAGAAGTTGTCTTGATAAGGTCTTTAAAGAACCTGGATGTTGTGTTCCAGGCTATTGCCTGCTTAATCCGTCCCATCAACTCGCATTGCTTGATCCATCTCAATATCATGCCTATGTCTTTACAGTTGTTGCTTAATGATTATTTGCTGGTCTCTTCATGAATGAATTGTATTTGTTATTTCAGGGGAGGAGCTTCGCATTTGCTACATTGATACAAGTATTGCCCATGGCACTCGGCAGCAACTACTTCTCCAAGGGTTTGGTTTTAAGTGCAATTGTGCTCGCTGCATATCTGGAGATTAGAGAACACTGATTATTCACTGTTTTGTTTATTTATTTCTGATCCGTTTTTGTTCTTGGATTATGTACATGTTCATTTTATGGAGGTTAGAATAAAACTGAAAAAAAGTTTAATACATGTTAATTTTCAACTACATGCACCTTGTCATTGTTGACGCTTGTTACTGTTGTCTTTCTTTTCTTTGAATTTGCAAAGGTTTTGCAATTGGATGTTACAATTAAGTTCATAGATACTCTCAGCTGGTATTTGCGCCTTCATTAAATCATCAATGACTCTAAAGAAGCAATTCTAGCAACTTCCTTCCTTGCTAGTAAAATTATGGCAATTCAGGATCAGACCATCGATTGTCAGCTAACTAAATACCCCTCTAGTTACTATTATTTTTTTCGAAAATTTGGTCAGATATTGTGATTTCAGCATTTTGGGGTACATTACACAGATAAATTGGAGTAAAAGTGGATAGATAGAGGGAGTGGGGCTTCCTTGTATAAATTGGTGAACCAAGTGAAAAACAAACCTCATCCACTAGACCTCAAGCACTCATAACCACCTTACAATGTAACATGAATATCCACTAAATTAAACAAAACTAACATACCAAACCTTTCTCCCATATTATCAAAGCCAATATATCCCAATATCTCTCATTTTTGCAACAAAATAATGGCTTTGGAGATCGGTTTTCAGTTGAGCACCATTTCTACAACTAGTACGAGAGTTCGAGTTCTAAGCGCTCTTCATTCTCCGTTGTTGTCTAAGGGGAAGCTTAACTTGCCAACATGTAAAGGGTTGAAGATGGATTCTACCTTATCATTATCATCTTTATCGTCACATGGCATTGATCGGTCTGACCGGGGGTCTAGTATAGTCTGCAAGGCTCGTGAAACCGTTGATGAAGGTGCGTAATTTTATCTTGCATTTTCATACTTTATGTACATTAAGAGCATCTCAAATGGTAATAAGAAAGGAACTATAAGAGTGAATATAAGAGAGCTTACGCTTGTAAGGTTCCATTCCCATCTTGGATTGCTAATTTTTGTGTGGATAAATTAGTGTCACGGGAAGTACTCCGTCCGTCTAGTTTTAGTATCCTATAGGGTTTTTGAACTGCGGTTTATGAAAGATTTTAGTTTTCATATCAACCCGATACCAGAAGAAGGATTTATAACTATTCGTTTACGATAATTTCCAATCTGTTAGCGTTAGTAAGAAAACAAGATGAATAAACATGTTGCCTGTGTTGGACTAGTGTTAATCTAATAGAGATGTCTTTGTTGTGTTGAAATGTGCAGTTTTAGTAGTTACAGATGGAAGTTGGGATAACCTTGTGATAGCAAGTGAAGTTCCAGCTCTAGTCGAGTTTTGGGCACCATGGTGTGGACCATGTCGGATGATTGCTCCAGTAATCGACGAATTGGCAAAACAATACGCGGGAAAGATTGCCTGTTACAAGCTGAATACAGATGACTGTCCAAAGATTGCAACACAGTACGGGATACGGAGCATTCCCACCGTTCTATTTTTCAAGAACGGAGAGAAGAAAGAGAGTGTCATCGGTGCAGTTCCAAAGTCTACTTTAACTGCAACTGTTGAGAAATACTTGGAAATGTGAGGATGGCAAATTATAGATTGTAATTCGATTTTCAATGTTAAATATTGTAACTCATTACATCAGTTATTCATGTATAAACATAAATGTTGACAAGTTTCTCTCTTTCTATGCTCTGTTGACGTAAATATCTGACTAGTTCCTCGACTTCCACGAATCATGAATGATGATGATAAATCGTGGGATGGATCGTGACCCATGAGGCACGTATTTATTTCCGTTTTAGTAGTTGTTTTGGTTAATAAATAGGAGGGGAACCTCTAGAGTAATTAGTTCTCTTAGTTTTTGAATTTACGTGAGTTTAGGGGAAAATTGCTTCCTCACTTTGTTCTTATAAAATGAATCTGTAAGTTAAGAAATTTTCTTTGCCACAACGGTCACCTTATTCATTTCCAGTGCCACCCATTCCAAAATGGACAACGTCCATATTGCCTTGCAAATTTTCATTTTTATAGAATCTGCATCGTCAATCTTTCGGTCTTTCCTTATAAGCATTGGAAATGAGAGTAGCTAAGGATTTGAAAATAGAATGAATAGATTGACAGACACCATTATCAAGTTCTCAATACTGATAGCGCTGATAACGATCTTAGCCTGTTCTTATAAGTGTTGACAATACATGTAAGGCAACTCAATACGTAAGAATAAATTGTAATGTTTGCAATGTACTCAACAAAGAAGCAGTCCATAGAAATTTAATCTTTGTAGCTTAGCCTTAATGTAACTCAATGAAGGAGAATCAAAATATCCAATGTTTTACGTTAAAAAAAATAAAAATAAAAATCTCAACATTCACAGACCTTTGCTCGCTTAGGTCTTAGCTCCTTATAGGCAGAAGACACATACAAATCATCTGTAATATAAGCTTTCCAAACAATTTCATCAGCACAATTCAATATAAATGGGGGTCTTGAGTATTTCCTCACCTATCTCCATTCCTATGCAAGCTCTAACATGGTTGGGTATCTCCCATTGGTTATTGTTGAAAACAGAATTCTAAACTCTAAAGAAGAAATGTTATTAATCAAACTTGGGATGAAATGATTTGATTACAACATATAGCAAGCCTTTATATAGGCATTAGAGCACAAATCCAACCTGGCTTTTAAAGCCGAAATACAAACATTACCTCTCTATGCTACCTACTATGACTACTATTCCTATGGTAGGCTACTGTTTCTATGGTAGCTTGACTTTATTACCAATGTGTTTCACAGATTCTAACACCCTCCCTTAAACTAGATGTGCTAATATTAGTTTAGGAAGTAAACGTTATGCTAAGTTTTCCTTGTAGCTCCCTCCCTTAATTAAACGAACAAACTTCGAGTAGCTTCCAAAGTTTCTCAAATGCGTCTAACTTGAGGGCTTTGGTAAAATGTCTGCAACTTGATCTTTGCTCCTGCAGTGGATAAGATCAATCGTCCCATCTTTCACTAGATTTCGCAAGAAATGGTAACGCACATCAATGTGCTTCGTTCTCCAGTGTTGAACTGGATTCTTCGACAATTTGATTATGGAACTATTGTCACAATAAATAGGAGTTTCCCTATTTTGATGAAACCCTACTTCACCCAACATTCTTCTTAACCATATTGCTTAACATGCACAAGACGCAGCAACGATATACTATGCTTCCAGTTGTTTCTTTGATGACCATGAAATCGTTTCTGATCCTAACATAAAAACATACCCAGAGGTACTCTTCCTGTCATCAGGATCTCCACCATAATCGCTATCAGTATAGCCGATTAAAGTAATAGCCTCTCCTTTCTTGTAAAATATTCCCAACCCAGTCGTACCTTTCAAGTATCGCAAAATCCTCTTTACAGCATTTAGATGCAACTCCGTTGGATTCTCTATGTATCGACTGATGAGGCTTACTGTGTGCTGAATATATGGCATGGTCGCGGTTAAGTACATGAGACTTCCCACGAGCTGCTTATACAATGTGTTGTTGATGGACGCATAAAATGACCACTATTCCCCTATGACTTAATGTTTATTATTCTTAATTTTATTATTAAACATGACTTATAAAACCAATTTTTATATTTCAGGTCACATGGAGCTCATTTACCAAATATGTGCAAATACCGGGATGTATAACTCAAAGGATGAACTGTTGGAGAAGGATGTAGAGTTGTCAAACACAAGGGTCCTACATGGGGAGGTTACAATTTTGGAGGATAACTCTTGGAGGTTACAAATTTATGTACATTCATGGCATAGGTTATAAATATAATATTAAATGTAAGAACTCTCTCCTTCATCTATAAAAGAAGAGGTGGTGAGCTCATAAGATCATCTAATTTTGAGAGAATCATTCTTGTAGAGTGCAAGAGAGCATTATTGAAGTAAGTTGGTGCAAGTCTTGTAAGCATTTGGAGCATTTCATTTTGTAAGTCAATAAAATTCCTCTTTTGTTGTTAGTTTATGTTCATTTAATTCTCATATCATTTAGGTTTTATAGTTGTTATAATGGCCGGCTAAGTCGTCAATAGGGGTGAGGATGGATCCGCCATATGATATAATGTAGTATAATGTATTTTTCTCCAATACAATATGAGCATATTATTACAAATCCCAAAATTATATTGTTGGAGACATCCATTATCATCCTATGATCTCTTTAAGTAGAGATATAGGAAGAGTTTTGTGATTCTCAAATGATATAGTAAAATTGTATTAATATTGTATTTTTCTAAGGTATGATCCTAATTAACATTTCATAGTTAGCATAGCTTTCATGGAATGTGTTTTTAGTACATACTTAGTTCATACAATATATTCTACTTGAATTATAATTAATCATGGGATTACATCGACAAAAGGTCGAAGTTTGTTATTTCAATTAAGTGGAGAATTTAATATACGATACTATGTTGATATTGTATGTAAATGGTGGTGAAATCCGAACCCCCTAGACCTTTATTCTTGATTAAAACCATATCATTGATTTTTACGGTTTTACAACCTTAGATTACTAAAACACAAGACCAAAACTAATTTTTAGTTTTGTTCGAAAATGAACGACACTCTAATTTTTACCCATACTAAACACCGGATTTTGACCGTTATCAGTTGTCAACCTTATCTCCTTTGGGATCCTTCATTAGCTTCAATCCAACTTCAACTGGCGTGCGCACCGGATTGTAATCCTTCATTTGAAACCGTTCCAAAATCTCCTGAACATATTTTCTCTGTGATATGAAAATACCCACATCAGACTAAACTACTTCTATGCCCAGAAAATAGTGCATCATTCTAAGATCTGACATCTCAAACTCTGCCATCATTAATCGTTTGAAGTCCTTGAACATCGTACGATTGTTGCCAGTGTATATTAAGTCATCCACATATAAGCACACTACTAGAAAATTTCCATCGGTTCCAACTTTTATGAAAAGTGTGTGCTCATATGGATACTTATAGAACCCTACTTTCACGAAATACACCTCAATACAACTATACCAAGCTCATGGTGCTTGTTTTAGTCCATATAAGGCCTTCCTCAACCGGTACACCTTTTTCTCTTTACCTTTATGTACGTAACCAGGTGGTTGATCGATGTACACAGTTTCTTGTAGATCTCCGTGTAAAAATGTTAACTTTACGTCCAGTTGAAAAATAGGCCACGAGTTTTGTGTTGATATTGCAACCATTATCCTGATAGTATCGTGTCGTGCGACTGGAGCAAACACCTCTTCATAGTCGACGCCTTGTTGTTGCTTATAACCCTTAGCCACCAACCTTGCCTTGTATTTGTTGACTTTTCCTTCAACATTCAATTTTGTCTTGTATACCCACTTCGCACCGATCGACTTGTATCCATCTGGGAGATTAGTCAACTCCCATGTTTTGTTCTTTTCGATTGCTTCGATTTTGTCATTCATGGCCTCTTGCCACTTTGGTTCTTCAACATCATCCTTGAAAGCAATTGGGTCACTTCCAACAAATAAAGCGAAGTATATAGTTGAATCATCTGATCGATCCACCACACTTAGATCGTAATCTTTCAAGTACGCTGGTCTCCTATGGGTTCTTTGAGGCCTTGAGAATGATGGTACTGATTGTGATTAAAGCATTGTTGAAGAAGGGCTGGTTGAGATCTGTGAAGGCGTGAGTGGTGATTACGCTTTACCATCCGAAACTGGCGGATGACTATCTTCATCATCGAAGAACACTGGGTGGCTTTTAGCATTTTAATATTTATTTCCATGTATTTTCTTCGTCGAAAATCACATCTCAACTAATGATAATTTTCTCAGTTGTAGGATGATAGAGTTTATAAGCTTTTGAACTATCACTATAACCGAGAAAAACGCATTTATGACCTTTATCGTCGAGCTTTGTTCTTCGTTCTTTCGAAATATGGGCATATGCTATACACCTAAAAATTTGCAAGTGCTCCACATTTGGTTTTCTGCCTCTCCATGCCTCCTCTGGTGTCATGTTCCTCACAGCTATGGTAGGACTCTTATTGAGGATGTAGATGGTCCATAAGACTGTTTCTGGCCAAAATCTCTTAAGAGAATTTGATGTTTGTAGCATACTTCGCACCATATTCATAATAGTGTGGTTCTTCATCTCAGCTACGCCGTTTTGCTGTGGCGTGTAGGATGTCGTCAATTGTCTTTTGATTCCAAATTTCTTACAAAAATTTGCAAATTCATGAGAATTGTATTCTCCACCATGATCCGAGCGAAGAATCTTGATAGATCTCCCTACTTCCTTCTCAACATGGGCCTTGAATGACTTGAAAACTGAAAAAGCGTAAGATTTTTCTAGTAGAAAATAGACCTATGTTTTTCGGCTGTAATCGTCAATAAAGGTAATAAAATACCTCTTATTTCCATTGGATCGTGGATCAATCGTCCCACATATATCGGTATGGACCAGCTCCAGTGTCGATTTAGCTCTCCATGTTTTCCCCTTTGGAAATGAATCTCGGTGTTGTTTGCCAACAACACAACCTTCACATACTTGCGGATGTCTATCAATCTGAGGAATTCCTGCCACCATATTCTTCTGATAAAGGAGCTTTAGGCCATTGAAGTTCAAGTGCCCATAGCAAAGATGCCATATCCAGCCTTGATCTTTCACCATATTTGAAAAACAAGGAAGAACGGCATGCGTGACGCTTAGTAAAAATATTTGGTTTGGAGTAATATGTATATGTGCAATTAGCAAGCCCCTCTTTGGATCTTCAATCCGGCAGACTCCATTCTTGATGATGATCACATATCCCTTCTCTTGAAGTTGCCCCACGCTGAGCAAATTACTCTTCAAGTTTGGGACATAGAAAATACTTGAGATAGTCTGATGAGTGTTATCTTTGGCCCAAATTTTGATATCACCTTTCCCCATGACAACAATTGCAGAACTATCTCCAAACTTTACCGAGGTACGAAAATAATCATCGATTTTGTGAAATATAAATTTTTCACCGCACATATGGTTACTTGCTCCTGTGTCCAAGTACCATATGTTTTGACGAAAATCTTTTTTGGTTTGAGATTATTCTTTGGTTTTTCAAACCAAAAGAAGAGAAATTTTATCTTCTTTTTTTGAAAAATTGGATTTTTTTGCCTCTTCCTTATAAAAGTGAACGATTCAGAACGAAAGTGACCATACCTGTTATACTTGTATATTTGATATTTGACTTATCAAATGGCTTTGACTTTGGCATCCACTATGTTGATGTTGCTCATCTGTCTTTTCCATGATAATTTGTGAATCGGTTACCGCGGTTACCTCTTTCTCGACTTGTATCTTTTCCCTTTGTCGCTTGATTGCTGATTGAGAGCTGAGATTGAAGCGCTTCCTCCACTACTACATGTTTGTTGATTCGTTGCTCGTGAACCATTAATGAACTCATTAGTTTTCACCATCGAGAGTTGATCAAGATCTTTCGACTCCTCGATCGAACATACCACGTAATTAAATTTTGATGTCATCAAATAATCTTTTCGATTATCGTAATATCCTCCATCTTTTCTCCATTTGTTCTCATCTTGTTAGAAATCGCCATGGTTCTGGAGAAATACTCTTAAACAGACTCTGTTGGTTGCATACAAAGAGTCTCAAAATCTACACGAAGTTCCTGTAGATGTGCCCGCTTCACTTTAGCAGTTCCTTGATATTTCTTTATTGCATCCCAAATATCTTTGGATGTCTCCTTGCATAGGACCGTCTCCAAGATGTTACGATCAATAGCTTGAAATAAATAATTTTTGACTTTCAAGTCTTTTAATCGTAATTCCACGATCTTGGATATTTGAGCGGTCGTCATTTCTTCTGAATGGTTAGAAACACCAACTTCAACGAGGTGCCAATACTCCTTGGACCTCAAGAAGTTCTCCATAATTAAACTCCAATGGTTGTAGTGACCATCGAATTTAAAAATTGCCGCTTGAATATAACTCTCCGTAATTTTTTTTGTGTGCAAAAAATAGACGAAATCAATAACCTCGATCGAATGAATGATATCTCGACGGAATACTAAAAAAGGTTCTACTTTTCTTTACGTCGTCACCTTCGAGCTATCGAGCTAGAGACCGTGCTCGCTCTGATACCAGATGTTGAAAACAAAATTCTAAACTCTAAAGAAGAAATGTTATTGATCAAACTTGGGATGATATGATTTGATTACAACATATAGCAAGCCTTTATATAGGCAATAGAACACAAATCCAACCTGGCTTCCAAAATACAAATATTACCTCACTATGCTACCTATTATGACTACTATTCCTATGGTAGACTACTGTTCCTATGGTAGCTTGACTTTATTACCAATGTGTTTTACACATTCTAACAGTTATCAACAATGATGTTTTGGACTGGAGCTTCCATATACAAGGTGGAGTCATACTTTAGAGGTTGGTCAAATTTGGGTTCCAAGATTCTACTATTATCAAACCAAGGATCTTTTCAAACCATAGTGTTCCTACCATTCCCAATTAAGTGCTTAATGTGCTTTTTAGCTATATCTCTAATGTTTAGAATACTTCTCTAGGCCCATGAGTAGTCAACATGGACTTTAATGGTCCAAAAATTCCTCCATCTTAATTAGTTAGCATGCACCCATTCAACCCACAAGTTTTGTTGTCTAGAATTAACTCTAAAGGTGTGCCTTAAGAGAGCAGCAACATTCCATTCTCTAGTGGACCTCAGCCCAAGGCCTCCTTTATCTTTAGGGTAGCAAGTGTCAGACCATATAGTGAGAGCTTGTTTAGTGCTATCCCCACACCAGTGCCATAGGAATTTGGAATTAATTTTATCAATGTTGTCAAGCACACTTTTGGGCAGAGTAGAGAGGCACCCATCCAGTAAACTGTGTAGCTTTGCATAACAGATTGTACTAGTTGGAGCCTCCCAGCTCCTGACCCATCTAGTTGGAGACATCTATTTTGCCAAGCTTTCAGTCTATTAGTCATTTTTTCAATAATATGTTGACAGTCCCTATCCCTAATTCTTTTTTAATTTAAAGGCAAACCAAGGTATCTAAAAGGCAGTTCACCATCCTCAATTCCTAAAATACCTTGAATTTCCTGCCTTATAGCACTCTGGACTCTACTAAAGTAGAGATTACACTTCAGTTGGTTGATCTCCATGCCTGTCATGAGGTTGAACTTTCCAATGCAATCCTCAATAGCCAAAGCTGAGAGGTTATCACTGTTAAAATACACAAGAAGATCATCAGTAAAGGCTAGATAAGCGAGTAAGGGGTTCTTACACTTCTTATGAGTCCTATGCTCTCATGTGTTAGTTTTACTGTCAATCAAAACACCAAATATCTCTATAACTAGCTCAAAAAGGTAAGGGGACATAGAATCACCTTGCTTAATCCTCTTTTCCCTTGGAAGAACCCCTTTAAGGCCCCCCTTTAACAGAAATAGAGTACATTGGAGTAGTGATCCAATGCCTAATCCACTCAATGAAGATATTAGGAAAATTAAGAGTTTTTAGAGTAACCAAGATAGACTCCCATTGAATTAGGTCATATGCTTTCCTAAGATCAATTTGTCTGTAGTAGTTCTCCCCTCTACAAAAGCAAATTGTTTAAAACTAACCAATTTAGGAATAAATCTTTCATTCTTTTAGTGAGAATTTTTGAAATAATTTTGTAAACAACATTGCAGGAAGATATGGGTCTATAATCATGAATGTAGTAGGGTTATCAATTTTAGGAATCAAAGTAAGGGTAGTTGTATTCACTTGTCTCACCATTTGTTTTTCACAAAAAGTTTTTTAAAAACTTTTATAAAGGTATTTTTATGTTATTCCAGTTAACTTTGACGAAATGGGCATTAACCCATCAGACCTGGTAATTTAGAGTCATTAAACTAAAAAGAGCATCCTATGTTTCCTTATCTTCAATCTCTCTAGTCAGCTCACTATGGTAATCACAATACAGGTCCATCTCCAATAATGCTAGTAAGTATTGTTAGGTTACGGCTCAAAACAGACGAAGTCGTTCGAACGAGTCATAAAGTCGTTCAAAAGAAAAGCTTTCCGTTGAAGTCGTTCAAACGAAACTGTATTTCGTTCGAACAAAAACCGCGGTGTTTTTTTGTTAAGTTTATTTTGAAGGGGATATATTCCAAGGCGATGGTTTGTCTCGTAATGCGTGCTTCGCTTATGACATAATAGATAGTCTAGAAATAAAGTGTGAGTTCAAGGCCTCTATATAGTGTGTGAGTTAAAAAACCTATGTGTGAGAAACTTGAAATCTAAAAGAGATGTAGCCTTTATGATAGACCTTGTAAAGAGTTGTCTTTACAAGGAAGAAGGTGGAGGGTGTTCTCTAGAGATTTAATGGTGAGATGGGAAGTACCTCTTGTTGTTAAGATGAAAATCAATGAAGAGAGAAGATTGAAGAGTTTTAAGAAGAAGTAATGTAACATGGTCTTTGTTGAGGTAATCTTTGGATATTTGATGGATATCTTATTTTCTTATTTTCTTGTAACTATGTGAGGGTATTATGAGATTAGAGAATTCCATGTTTGTTGGAATCTCTTGAGGGCTTGTAATTGAACTTGGATATATAGTGGATTTCTAACTTGGTGGGGGGAGTAGCTTTAAGGTGAACCTCCAGTAAATATTGTGTTTTGTGTGCATGTTAATTTTGTTTTCTATGTTTCTTGATTGATTATTTGTATACCATGAGGATAATGGATAAAACCAAATTATGCATGGGATCTATTCTGCATGTTCAGTTTTCATTGCTTCCCACAATGATGGGTTCAAAGTGGATATGTCCTAGGTTATCTTTGATGGACATAAGAACATTTCTAGATCTTCTGACCTTAATACTCTTATGAAAAAAAGCCTATTTTGATCTCCAGGTTTCATCTAATTAACTCTAGCAATCTGTCTATACATGAACTCTTCTTTAAGGGACAGACAAGAGTACTCCTGGACGACCCCTCTTTCATCCTTAATAAGGGTAAATCAAGGGAGCATTCTGGAGTGAGTTTTGAATACTCTCAAGTCCTTACAGACTCTCCTTAACTGAACCAGGTATAACAGCATTTTTATTTTTATTCCAGTGTTTAAGAGCAAATTTTGTCTTACTAAGTTTAGTGAAAGTTGGGTCATAGAATTACGTGCCTCCTTAGTAGTCCAGTTATCTGTAATGATCTTAGAAAATCCCTCTTCATCTACCCAAAAATTAAAATATTTAAAAGTTTTCCTTGCAGTGACAAAGGGTTTAACAACTTTGAAAATAACTATAAGTTGTGGTGATGCATGGGTACATAAAAAATTAACTTCTGAAGCCTCATACATGGTACCTCACTCTTCCATAGTAAGAACTCTATCTAGCTTGCTCAATTCTACTATTACCACTGTGTCTATTGGACCAAGTACACTTACAACCCTCGTATCTCATATCAGTGAGTTTTGTGTTGTGCAAGAGGTTGTTATACATCTCCACTACTGAGTTGCTCAGTCTTACCTTTATCCCAGTAGAGAAAGGAAAATTGAAGTCCCAGCAATAACTCACCTATAAGCAATTTGGAAAGACCTAGAGATCTTCCCAAAGTTTAGCTCTGTCTCTAGGTTCATTAGAGGCATAAACAATACTGCACATAAATTTATTATTGCCTGCAGTTGCACTATAGTGAGCATCTTGATCAGTGTTAGAAACTAAGATAATATCAATAACATCAAGATCCAGGCATAACAAAATCCTACCCTTGTGTGTGCAGGAGCAGGTAGTAAACTTTCAAGAAGGGCATATATTGTTAACAATGTTTCCTCAGTACCTTTCTTATTTTTGGTTTCAACCAGCCTTATCTCTTATTTTTTTTTGGGTCAAACTATCTTTGATAATTTCTTACCTTTTTTTGTTTCATGAGGTTGTTCAGACCTCTAACATTCCACATTGCCAGATTATACATTAAAAACAAAGGAGTAAGTGTTACCTGCCATCTCCTTATGAGCCCATTGGCTAGCATCTTGATTGTTGCTCATCTTAAGATTATAAGTTCTTTTACTGTCTGATATACCCTTGTAATTCCAATGTTGGTACTCACCAGCTCCTTCCCCATCCAATTGGTCTTTTTCCCTAGCTGCACAACATAGTAGAAAATTAGTAAAAAACTTACCCTCTCCGAGTCCCCCAATACTTACAAAAAGTGCATAGAGAATCTTGCTTCTTTGGGCTGTTCTTAGGAGGACAGTCACTAAATAGTGATTGTGCTCAGCCTCAGCTTTTATAGAGCATACCAAAAGGCCTTCATCTCATCAACACACTCACGCTCAAATCTTATCAAAGGGTTTATAACCCTAGCAAACAAGGAAATGTAGCTAGGATTATCTCTCATACTTTCTCACTCCACTCATATGTACTCTTTCAAAAAATTATTCTAGAAGGCTTCTCTGGCTCCACATAACACCCCCACCAAACAGTGTAATCATCAGTTCTAAAGCATACACAAACCAAAAAAGAACAAGTTAGCAAAACCAGGCTCCCACACCTGAGAACTCCCATTCTTACCATGAATACAGTGAGAGTATTGCTTCATTGGGCAAATTCTAAGAGCTGGAAATACTTTTGGAAGGCAAATACTCTAAGGCAACTGCTCTCAGCCTCAGCTTTTAGAGAGTGAATCAAGGAGGCCTTCATCCCAACAATACACTCATCTTTGGCAAAATAGCCCATCCTCACAATGACTGTTGTGAAATATTACTTCTTAGGGCTTCTTCTATTAGCTGAAATAGTCTTAGGAGAACAGCCACCCAAGGGTACCTGTACTTAGCCTCAGTTTTTAGAAAAAAGACCAAAAGGCCTTCATCTCAACAACAAACTCATATCTAGCACAAAACTCCCAACTCTCTTCCTTTACTCTCTACTCATGTACTCTTCTAGAAAACTATTCTAGAAGGCTTCTTAAACCTCCATTGCACAAAACAACATAAGGATCATGTAAAAGGTCAAGAAAGTTAGTAACAGAATACCCCCCATAGTAAAGTGAATTGAATGCATTTTCAGTTGATATTTATCTACCTCACTCACTCCCTCAATACCTCTAGTTATAATTGGTATCCCCATCAAGTAGGCTTGTTTTTCTGCTGGACACTCCCTCCATTAGTCCCACCCTTACTGTCAGAGTGGTGTCCCTTTCCCTCCTTATTCTGATTCTTGATGAGATATTTGTTTTTGGGGCTTCCATGTCAGTATCAATCACTCATTTCTAAACTTTTAGCTTCAATTTTCCTCTTCTTTTTTGATTATGTGAGACTGTTGAGCTATATCCCATAGTATTATTGGTACTCTTCACACTTGTCTCAAAATCACTGCCTTAAAATTATAGGGTTGGTAGTAAGGGTGGTTTTGATTGTGAAGAGCATATAGGAACTATGGTGACGAATGAAGTCGCCTCGTGCTCAAATGCTGTTATGGAGAAGTTGATGATGAGAGAATAGAGACATATCGAACATGATCCTAAAAATAGTGATCGAGGAGAATGTTCGGATGGGGTAGAGGAGAAGGTGATACTGATGTAGATATCGATGAAGATGGTGAGTGTTATGGGTATGGTGATGAAACCAATGAAATTTTAAACTTCAAACAAAGTATGGCATTCCTCAAGATGTTAGATTAGAGGACTATTATGGGATATGATTGATCAAGAAATCCGGATGGTATTCTTGTTCATCGAGAACAAACTAAGAAAGGCTTGAAGTTACCCCTTCGAGCAGACCAGAAAATTTCTTTAATATTTTGAGGTCACCTCTGGTCTATTCA
>JACGCM010002097.1:0-22212 GCA_014058105.1 Kingdonia uniflora | reverse complement strand
TATTAATTGAATCCTCTCAGAATATAATATTATAACAGTTTACAATTCCAATTCATCTAATTTCATGTATTGTATGCGTTGATTCACATTCAAACAGTGCTAGCAGGTATTCTTAAATTAATCAAACTTAAGGCCTTTACCTATTAACAGATATCAGTATCTTTCAAATTACCTTATTAGATTAAAATCCCTCGTTGAATAATATGGGTATGGCCTAGATACGATCGGGTTTCTTGGAATGTTAATTGCCTGATAATATCTCCGTTCGACGCATTTCAATGTCTATAGATGCTTTTGTGTGGCCTCGGCAGATAAGTACAATTTGAATTGTAACTATAATCCTTTACTTATACACTTATTGCTACTTCTCTTATATAATATTTAAAATTTGTGAACTTCAATTAGCTAATTTTCAGTATTATTCTTGGTTGTATCATTTTTCAAAAGTCTAGCTGATTCTAAGGATATAACTCTTAGCCTTTACTTAATTAACGTTTGTATTAAATCTTCAAATTAGCCATTATTCGTTTTAACCAACAAATCTCTGAATAATATCGGTATTGGTGCATATAAATATCGATCTTGGTTCATTGTTAGTTGAATGCCGATGATATGATCGCGTTCACGCAGTTTTCAATGTATATAATGTTTTGGCCTCGGTCAATTCAAGAGAAACTGAAGTATAACTATTAAACTTCACTTAGTAAACTTATTGAATACTCTCTTAATATAATAGTTATGAAAGATTTAAGAAATTCAAATTGTCATCTAATTGGCATGTATTAGTAATGAGTTGATTACATTCTAAAGTCTAGCTGTGGCTATGGATTAAATAAAACTTACAGCCTTTACTTAATTAACAGTAAGCCGCTAATCATTCAAATTTTTTACCAACCATTTTAATTGATATTATAACTTGCTTTAAATAATATGGGATGGGTAGTGGCGTAATAAGCAAATCGATCGACGTTCATTGGAATGTGTGTAGTGCCAAGATAAGATCTCATTCTCACGTTTAATTTATGCAGATGCTTTAGCCTTTTACAAGTGCATGTAAATACTGAAATTATTATTTATTAAATACGTCACGTAATACACTTATTCGAATACTCTCGTTGATATATTAATATAAAATTTTAAAAAATTCAAATTTTCTAATTTGCAGGTATTAGTCTTGAGGTTGATCACATTAAAAAAGTCTAGCTGTATTCTTAAAATTACTATCACTTAAAAGCCTTTACTTAATAAGCAGTAAGCAGTATTTCTTTCAAATTGCCTTATTACATTTAAATACTCCTGATATGATATGGGTATTTGCTTATCGAAAAATTCGATCGTTTTTTTTTGTCTGTTTGCATTATATACTCATTCACACAATTCAATGTAGTATAGTTATTTTAAAAGCCCTCGTCAATTCATAGTACAAACTGGAGTAGTACTATTAAACTTCACTTGACCCTTATTCGAGTACTCCTTTTAATATATAATAGATAAAAGTTTGAGAAATTTTAAATTTTAGCTAATTTTCATGTATTAGTCCATTGTATTATCCACTTACAACCGTCTACTTGTATCCACTTTAAGATTATACACTTAAAGCCATTCTTAATTAACAGGCACCATTATCTTTCAAATTACCATAATTATATTTTGATCACTCTTGATATTATATGGGTATTGGGGGAAGAAAATGATTCGGGTTCTTTCGTATGTTAATTGCCATAAAAGCGCTCATTCTCACAGTCCCAATGAATGTAGAGTGCTTGTTTAGCCTCGGTCAATTCAGTAGCAACTGAAGGTATTACTAGTAACTTCCATATAACTGTTGATTCGAATACTCCTTAATATTACTAAAAAATTGAGATCAATTCTTCTAATTTGCATGTAATTATACATGAGTTGATCACTTCAAGAAAGTCTAGCTGAAGTTCTGAGAGGATTATACTCTTAAAGCCTTTACCTTAATTAATAGTAGCAGTATCTTCAAATTAGCCATTAATTAGTTTATAAATGCCGGGTGGGGCTCTGAAATAATATGTGTATGGCTATGAATATCGAATCGGGTCTATTGGTATTTTATTGCCCATGATCAGATCTTATTCACGCAGTTCCATGTATAAAATCCTCTGGCCTCTTCCCATTCAAGTTCAACACTGAAGTATACAATTAAACTTCACACTTCTACACTTATTCGCAGACTCAAATTAATCTAATATTATAAATGATTAATAAATTCAAATTCATCTGAATTTTCATAATAATTATCATGAGGTTGATCACATTCCACAAGTTTCGTCGGTATTCTTAAGGTATTAATAACATTAAAGCCTTTACTAAATTAACAGTAGCATTATCCATCAAATTGCCATTAAATTAATATTTTTTAATCACTCCTTGATATTATATGGGCAATTTTCTATAGAAAAATTCTCTTGGTTGTCTTTGGCATTTTATTGCCATGATAAGATCTCATTCTTACATTCGCAATGAATGTAGATCTTTTTAGCCTCGTCAAATCAAGTACAACCTGAAGTATTATCTTAAACTTCACTAAACACTTCATTCCGAATACTTCTTGTTAATATAGATATAATAAAGGGTGTGAAATGGTCAAAACAGGCTATTTTGCATGTTTTGTCAATGAGTTTGTCACATTCCTAAAGTCAGCTGATTCCGAAGGATTAATAACTCTTAAAGTCCTTACTTAATTAACTGTGGCAGTTAGTCCGTTTAATTAGCCATTAATTAGATTTAAACCCTCTTGAAATATATGGGGATGGGTTATAGAATATCGATCGTGTCCATTGATATGTTATTTGGCCATGATATGATCCCTTCACGCAGTTTCATTGTATATAGATGCCCTCTGCTCGTCAATTCAGTTCCACTGAAGTATTACATAAACTTCACTTATAACTTATTCGAATACTCTATTAATATAATATTATAAAATCTTGAGAAATTCAATTCATCTAATTTTCATGCATTAGTCATGAGGTGAAATCAATTCAAAAAGTTTGCGTTATTCTTAAGGATTAATAACACTTAAAGCCTTTACCTTACTTTATAGTACGGTTATGCTTTACAATTATCCATTAATTAGAATAAGAATCCCACTTACTTGAACATATATCGGTAATTGGCTATAGAACCTCGATCGAGTTCTATGGTATGTTAATTGCCATATAAAATCTAATTCGCACAGTTTTAATTTAGCATATGCTTTGAGCCTTTCAAGTCCTGTACTACTGAGTTACTAATTAAAACTTCACTAGAACACTTATTCGAATACTCCTCTTATATAATATTATAAAAGTTTAAGAAATTCAAATTCCCCACATCTAATTTGCATGTATTAGTCCATGAGTTTGATCACAGTAAAATTCTATGTATTCCTTAAGGATTCATATCACTTAAAAGCCTTTACTTAATTAACAGTAGAAGATCTTTTCAATTAGCATTTATATTACATTACACATAACTCTTGTATTATTGGGTATGATTAGAAAATCGAAGTGGTTTTTTGGTATGTTAATTTCCATGATAAGATCGCATTCTCACATTTTAAATGTATGTAGATTCTTTTAGCCTCTTCATTCAAGTACAACTGAAGTTATTACTATTCAAACTTCACTTATACACTTATTCGAATACACCTTTTAATATAATATAATAAAAGTTTGAGAAATTCAAATTTCATCTAATTTGCATTATTAGTCATTATTTGATACGTTCAAAAGTCTACCTGTTTCTGAAGGATTAATACACTTAAAGCCATTACTTATTAACAGTAGCAGTATCTTCAAATTATCCATTAATTATATTTAAATCACTCTTATATTATATGGGTATTGGCTATAGAAACATTGATCGGGTTCTTTGGTATGTTAATTGCCATGTAGATCTCACTCTCTCACAGTCCCAATGGAAAAATGGGGGGGGGTAATGCTTTTATCCTCGTCAATTATGTCAAACTCGAAGTATTACTATTTACACTTTACTTATACAGTTATTCGAATACTCGCTTAATATAATACTATAAAAGTTTGTGACAAGCAAATTCATCTGAATTTGCATGTATTAATACATGAGTTTATCACTTTCAAAAGTCTAGCGATCTTGAAGGATTAATAAACTCTAAAGCGTTTCTTAATTACATGTAGAGATGCTTTCAATGAGGCCCTTAATTAGATTACCAACCTTCCGTTGCAATAATTAAGGTATGGGCTATAGAATATCGATCGGGTCCATACTTTGTTTTTTAATTGCCATGATAAGAATTCTTCACTGTGCAGTTTCATTGTATATAGATGCTCGGCCTTCGTCAATTCCATTTCAAACTGAAGTATTACATTAAGCTTCACTTATAGCACTAATCGATACTCTATAATATATATTATAAATGATTAAAAAATTCAAATTCATCTTAATTTTTCATATATCAGTCATGCGTTGATCACATAAAAATTTTAGCGTTATTGCTTAAGGTACTAATACACTTAAAGCCTTTACTTAAATACCAATAACATTATTTTCAATTAGAGCCATTCATTATATTATAAATCCCTCTTAAACAATATGGGTATTGGCTATAAAATATCGATCGGGTTCATTGGTATGTTAATGCCATGATAAGATCTCTTCACGGCTGTTTCAATGTATATAGATTGTTTTTGGCCTCGTACCTTTCAATACAAACTGAAGAATAACTATTAAACTCACATTTATTTCACTTATTTGCATACTCTCTTAATAGAATATTATAAAGGATTTGAAACTTCAAATTCATCTATTTGCATGTATTAGACTGAGTTTGATCACCATTCAAAAAGTCTAGCATTAATTCTTAAGGATTAATAAAACTGAAAGCCTTTACTTACTTAAAAGTAGCTGTCTTTTTCAAATAGGGCCATAATTAGATTATCAATCCCTCTTTAAATAATATGGGTATTGGCTTAGAAAATCGATCGAGTTCATGGGTTTTTACTTGCCATGATAAGATCTCATTCACATACAGTTTTATTTATGTAATGTTTTTAAGCCTTTTCAAGTCCATGTAAATACTGAAGTATTACTATTAAACTTCACTTGTACACTTTTCTATTACTCGCTTAATAAAAATTAAAAAGTTTAGAAATTCAAATTTCTCTACTTTTGCCTGTTTAGTTATAAGTTGATCACATTAAAAATAGTCTAGCTGTATTCTTAAGGATACTATCACTTAAAGCCTTTACTTAATTAACAGTAGCATATCTTCAAATTAGCCATTAATTACATTATAAATATCTTTTGATATATATTGGTATTTTGCTAGAGAAAATCGTTTCCTTTGGTTTTTTTTGTATGTTATTGCCATGATAGATCGCATGTCTCACATTTTCCAATGTCTGTAGATATTTTAGCCCTCGTCAGATTCATGTAAAAACTAGGTATTCCTATTAAACTTCACTTATATACTACTTATTCGAATACTTCTGACATAATACGATAAAATTTGAAAGTCCAATTCATCTCATTTGCATGTATTATTCCATAATTTGATCGACGTTCAAAAAGTATAGCTGAACTCTGAAGGATCTAATAACTCGTAAAGCATTAATTAATTAACAGTAGCAGTATCTTTCAAATTAGCCATAATTTGATTATAAATCACTCAATAACTAAGATGGGTATGGGTATATAATATCGATCGGGTCATTGGTATGTTATTGCATTATAAAGATCCATTACAGCGCAGTTTTAAATGATTAATGCTTCTGGCCTCGTCAATCAAGTACAAACTCAAGTATACATTGAACTTCCCTTATACACTTATTCGAATACTCTTATTACTAAATTTATAATGATTGAGAAATTAAAATTCATTAAGGTTTTTATGTATTATCATGAGTTGATCACATTCAAAAGTTTAGCGGTATTGCGTAAGGATAATAAGACTAAGCTTTACTCATTAACAGAGGCAGTATCTTTCAAATTAGCCATTAATTAGTATCAAATCACACTTGAAATAATATGGGTATTGGCTATAAAATCGATCGGCGGTCTTTGGTATTCCTTGCCATGATAAATCTCATTCACATTACAGCTTTAATTTATGCCGAGGCTTTTAGCCTTTTCAAGTCATGTTACATACTGAGTATTACTATTAAGCTTCACTTATAGCACTTGATTCGAATACTCTCTTAATATATATTATAAATTTTAGAAATTCAAATTGATCTAATTTGCATTATTAGTCAGGATTTGATCTAGCAACTGTCTAGCTGTATTCTTAAGGATTAATAAGCACTTAAGCCTTTACTAATTAATCAGTACAGTATCTTTCCAAATTAGCCATTATTACATTTATAAATTACTCTTGCTATTATATGGTATTGGCTATAGAAAAATCGTCGTGTTTTTTGTATGTAAATTCCATGATAAGATCTCATCTCAGATTTTAAATGTGATGGGATCTTTAAGCCTCGACATTCAAGTACAAACTGAGTATTACTTGTTTTTAACTTCACTAGGACACTTATTCGAATACTCTCTTAATATAATTATAATAAAAGTTTGAGAAATCAAATTCATCTATGGGCATGTATTGTCATTAGTTGATCCACGTTCAAAAGATGTCTAGTTGTATTCTTAAGATTAATAAGACTAATGCCTTTTACTTAATTACAGTAGCAGTATCTTTCAAATTTAGCCATTAATTTTATAAAATCACACATTGAAATATATGGTTATTGGCTATAAAGAAATCGATCGAGTTCTTTGGTATTTTAATTGCCATGATAAGAGCTCATTCACACCGCTTAATTTATTCGATACTTTAGCCTTTTCAAGTCAGTAAATACTGAATTATTACTATTATCTTCACTTGATACACTTATTTCGAATACTCTCTTAATATATATTATAAAGTTTTAGAAATGTCAAATTATCTAATTTGCATTATTAGTCATGAGTTGAATCAATATTCATAGTCTAAGCTGTATTCTTAAGGTTAATACACTTTAAAGCCTTACTTATTAACAGTAATCATATCTTTCAAATTAGCCATTAATTCATATAACTTACTCTTTATATTATATGGTATTGGCTATAGAAAATCGATCGTTTTTTGTGGTATGTAAATTGCCAATGATAAGAATCTCCATGCTCAGAGTTTAAATGTATGGAGATTCTTTTAGCCTCGTCAATTCAAGTACAACTGAAGTATTACTTTCACACTTCACTTAACACTATTCGAATACTCTCTTAATATAATATAATAAAAGTTTGAGAATCAAATTCCTCTAAGTTGCTGTACATTAGTCATTCGTTGATCACTTTCAAAAGGCTAAGTTGTATTCTTGAAGGATTAAATAACACGTAAAAGCCATTACTTATTAATCCAGTAGCATATCTTTTCACATTAGCCCTAAATTATTTTAAATCACTCTGATATTATATGGGTATTGCAATTGAAAATCGAATCGGTTATTGTGGTATGTTTAATTTGCCAGGAGAAAATCTCATCCTCACATCCTCAATGATGTAGAATGCTTTTAGGGGTCTCGCATTCAAGTACAAACTGAATTATTACTACTAAACTTCCCTTTACAGTTAACGACTACTCTTTAATATCATCTATAAAGTTTGCGAAATTCAAAATTCATCTAATTTGCATGGATTATCATGATTGATCACATTCAAAAAGTCAGCGGCAATTCTGAAGGATTGACGAACTCTTCAAGCCATTACTTAATTACCAGTAGCATTATCTTTTTAGATTGCCATTAATTAGATGACAAATCCTCTTGAAAAAATTGGGTATGGGGCTAGAGAATAATGATCGGGTTCTTGGTAGCTAATTGCCATGATAAAATCTCATTCACGCAGTTTTTATTGTATAAGGATGCTTCTGGCCCTCGTCAATTCCAGTTCACACTGAAGTATTACTATTAAACTCACTATCACTTATTCGATACTCTCTTAAGATAATAATAATATAAAAGTTTATGAAATTAAATTTATCTATGTGCATGTTATTAGTCATAGAGTTGATCACATTCAAATACTAGCGGGTATTCTTAATGATTATAACACTTAAAGCCTTACTTATTAACAGTAGCAGTATCTTTCAAATTACAATAAATTTGATTATAAATCTCTAATTAAATAATATGTGGTATTGGCTTTAGAAATCGCATCGAGTTTCTTTGGTAAGTTTAAATGCCATGATTAGATCTCAGTCTCATAGTTTAAATGTATGGAATTCTTCTTTAGCCCCCGCTCTCATTCAAGTACAAACTGAATATTACTTTTTAAACTTAACGTATACACTTATTCGAAACTCTCTTAATATATAATAGAATAAATTTTGAGAAGTCAAGTCATCTATTTGCATTGTCTTAGGTCGTATTGATCACTTCAACAAGTCTAGTACTGTTCTTAGGATTTAAATAACAACTTAAGCCTTACTTAATTATCGTAGCAGTATCTTCAAATTAGCCATGAATTTATTTTAAATCACTCTTGAGTATTATATGGTATTGGCAATAGAAAATTCGATCGGTTCGTTGGTATTTCATTGCCATATAAGATCTCATTCTCACATCTCAATGAATGTAGATGCTTTAGGGCTCCGTCTTCAAGTACAAACTGAGTCTTACTATTAACTTCACTTATACGAGTTATACGATACTCTTTAATATAATACTATAAAAATTGTGGTGAAACTCAAATTCATTCGAATTTTGCCTGTATTCGTCATGAGTTGATCCTTTTCAAAGTCTAGCTGATTTTGAAGGATTAATAACTCTTAAAGCCTTTTACCCTTAATTACAGTAGCAATATCTTTTAAATTATCGCTTATATTAGATTAAATCCCTCTTGGAAAGATATGGGTATTGGCTTAAGAATATTGATCCTTCCATGTTGAATGTTAATTGCCATGATAAGATCTCATCCACTGCAGTTTCATTGTAGATAGATTCTACTGGCCTCTGTCAATTTCAATTCAAACTGAAGTATTTAAATCTTGCATAGTTTTAAATCAATAAATACTAGATTACATTATACCTCCGGCCCCTCCTGTTGCTTTTGAACATTATTAAACTTCCCTTTACACTTATTCAAATATTCGATTAATAGCATATTATAAATAATTGGAAATCGAAATTCATTGATTTTTATGTCGTAGTCATGAGTTGATTCACATTCAAACAGTTTAGAACGATAGTCTTAAGGATTATTAACCTAAAGCCTTTACTTAATTAACGTAGCATTCTCGTTCCAATGCCCTTACTGAGAATAAACAATCAACATGACAATAATATGGGTAATTGGCTATAGAAAATCGATCGAGTTCTTTGGTATGTTATCATGCTAACCTCTCATTCACAGCAGTTTTAATTATGCAGATGCTTTTTAGCTATGTCCAGTCATATAAAATTCAGCAAGTATTACTATAAACTTCACTTATACACTTATTCGAATACTCTCTTAATATAATATTATAAAAGGTTAAAGAATTAAAATTCATCTAATTTGCATGATTAGTCAAGAGTGATCCCATTCAAAAGTCTAGCGTACTCTTAAGGATTACTATCACTTAAAGCCTTTTACGGATTAACCGTAGTCATATCTTTATCAATTGCCATACTTACATATACATAACTCTTGATATTAATGGGTATTGGCTAAAGAAAATCGATCGGGTTTCTTTGGTATTAATGCCAGAAAGATCCTCATTCGCACAGTATAAATGTTTTAACAACAATGTAAGATTCTTAGCCTCGTTAATTTCAAGTACAAACTGAAGTATGTCTATTAAACTCACTTATACACTTATTCGATACTCTCGTAATATAATTTAATAAAAGTTTTAGAAATACAATTCATCTAATTTGCATTTGGATTAGTCCTTATTTATCACGATTCAAAAATTCTAGCTATCTCTTAAGGATAATAACACTTAAAATCCATTACTTCAATTAACACGTAGCATTTCAGTATCTTTCAAATTAGCCTTAATTTATTTTAAATCACTCTTGATTTATATGGGTATGGGATATAGAAATCGTCGGGTTCTGTTGGTATTTTAATTGCCATGTAAGATCTCATATCCGCACAGTCTCATGACTGGAGATGCTTTTTAGCCTCGTCAATTCAAGTACAACTGAAGTATTTACTATTAAAACTCACTATACAAGTTTATTCTAGCCTCTCTTAATAAATACTATAAATTTTGAGAAATTCAAATTCCTCTAATTTGCATTTTTCGTCATGAGTTGATCAACGTTCAAAATTCTAGGCTATATTCTTAGGATTATAACACTTAAAGCCATTACTTTAATTAACATTATCATTTCTTTCAATTAGCCATTAATTATTTTTAAATCACTCTTGCTCTTATAATATGGGTATTGGACTATAGATATCGAACCGTGTTCTTTGTATGTTACATTTCACATTAAAGCACATCTGACATTCACACAGTTTTTCCAATGTATGTAGATGCTTTCAGCATCTTCAATCATGTTCAACTGATATTTCTATTACACTTCAGTATCCACTTTATTCGAATACTCCCTAAATAAAAGTATAATACAAGTTTGTAGAATTCAAATTATTCTAATTTGTAGTATTGTCATGAGTTGATCCATTCAAAAAGTTGAGCTGAATCTGAAGGATTACTAACTCTAAAGCCATTACTTAATACAGAGCATCTCTTTCAAAATTAACCATTAATTAGATTATAACTCTCTTTTGAATAATCTGGGTATTGGCTATATAAAATCGTCGGGTTCTTTTGGTATGTTACTTGCCATGATTGATCTCCTTCTCACCGTTTTAATGTATGGATATGCTTTTAGCCTCGTAAATTCAAGTGTATAAGTGAAGTTTAATAGTAATACTTCAGTATTTACATGACTTGAAAAGGCTAAAAGCATCTGCATAAATTAAAACTGTGTGAATGAGATCTTATCATGGCAATAACATACCAAGAACTCGATCGATTTTCTATAGCCAATACCCATATTATTCAAGTGGATTTTTATCTAATTAATGGCTACTTTGAAAGATACTACTACTGTTAATTTTGTAAAGGCTTTAAATGTTATTAATCCTTAAGAATACCGCTAAACTTTTTGAATGTGATCAACTCATGACTAATACATGAAAATTAGATGAATTTGAATTTCTCAATCTTTTATAATATTATATTAATAGAGTATTCGAATAAGTGTATAGGTGAAGTTTAATAGTTATACTTCAGTTTGAACTTGAATTGAAGAGGCAGAGCATCTATATACAATGAAACTGCGTGAATGAGATCTTATCATGGCAATTAACATACAAATGTACCCGATCGATATTCTATAGCCAATACCCATATTATTTCAAGAGGGATTTATAATCTAATTAATGGCGAATTTGAAAGATACAGCTACTGTTAATTAAGTAAAGGCTATAAGAGTTATTAATCCTTCAGAATTCAACTAGACTTTTTGAACGTGATCAACTCATGACTAATACATGCAAATTAGATGAATTAGAATTTCTCAAACTTTTATAGTATAATATTAAGAGAGTATTCGTATAACTGTATAAGTGAAGTTTAATAGTAATACTTCAGTTTGTACATGAATTGACGAGGCTAAAAACATCTACATTCATTGAGACTCTGAGAATGTGATCTTATCATGGCAATTAACATACCAAAGAACCCGATCGATTTTCTATAGCCAATACCCATATAATATCAAGAGTGATTTAAAATATAATTAATGGCTAATTTGAAAGATACTGCTACTGTTAATTAAGTAATGGCTTTAAGTGTTATTAATCCTTAAGAATACAGCTAGACTTTTTGAACGTGATCAACTAATGACTAATACATGCAAATTAGATGAATTTGAATTTCTCAAACTTTTATTATATTATATTAAGAGAGTATTCGAATAAGTGTATAAGTGAAGTTTAATAGTAATACTTCAGTTTGTACTTGAATTGACGAGGCTAAATGAATCTACATACATTTAAACTGTGAGAATGAGATCTTATCATGGCAATTAACATATCAAAGAACACGATCGATTTTCTATAGCCAATACCAATATAATATCAAGAGTTATTTATAATGTAATTAATGGCTAATTAAAATGATACTGATACTGTTAATTATGTAAAGGCTTTAAGTGATATTAATCCTTAAGAATACAGCTAGACTTTTTGAATGTGATCTACTCATGACTAATACATGCAAATTAGATGAATTTGAATTTCTTAAACTTATATAATATTATATTAAGAGAGTATTCTAATAAGTGTATAAGTGAAGTTTAATAGTAATACTTCAGTATTTTCCTGACTTGAAAAGGCTAAAAGCATCTGCAAAAATTAACCCTGTGTGAATGCGATCTTATCATGGTAATTAACATACCAAATAACTCGATCGATTTTCTATAGCCAATACCCATATATTTCAAGTCGGATTTTTATTCTAATTAATGGCTAATTTGAAAGATACTGCTACTGTTAATTACTAAAGTCTTTAAGTGTTATTAATCCTTAAGAATACCGCTAAACTTTTTGAATGTGATCAACTCATGACTAATAGATGAAAATTAGATGAATTTGAATTTCTCAATCATTTATAATATTATATTAATAGAGTATTCGAATAAGTTTATAAGTGAAGTTTAATAGTAATACTTCAGTTTGAACTTGAATTGACGAGGCCAAAGCATCTATATACAATGACAATGCGTGAATGAGATCTTATCATGGCAATTAGCATACCAAAGAACCCGATCGATATTCTATAGCCAATACCCATATTTTTTCAAGAGAGATTTATAATCTAATTAATGGCTAATTTGAAAGATACTGCTACTGTTAATTAAGTAAAGGCTATAAGAGTTATTAATTCTTCAGAATTCAACTAGACTTTTTGAACGTGATCAACTCATGACTAATACATGCAAATTAGATGAATTTGAATTTCTCAAACTTTTATAGTATAATATTAAAAGAGTATTCGAATAAGTGTATAACTGAAGTTTAATAGTAATACTTCAGTTTGAACTTGAATTGACGAGGCTTAGAGCATCTACATACATTGAGACTGTGAGAATGAGATCTTATCATGGCAATTTGAATACCAAAGAACCCGATCGATTTTATTTAGCCAAAACCCATATAATATCAAGAGTGATTTATAATCTAATTAATGGCTAATTTGGACGATACTGCTACTGTTATTTAAGTAAATGCTTTAAGTGTTATTAATCCATATGAATACAGCTAGAATTTTTGAATGTGATCAACTCATGACTAATACATGCAAATTAGATAAATTTTAATTTTTCAAACTTTTATTATATTATATTAAGAGAGTATTGAATAAGTGTATAAGTGAAGTTTAATAGTAATACTTCAGTATTTACATGACTATAAAAGGCTAAAAGCATCTGCATAAATTAAAACTGTGTGAATGAGATCTTATCATGGCAATTAACATACCAAAGAACTCGATCGATTTTCTATAGCCAATACCCATATTATTTCAAGAGTGATTTATAATCTAATTAATGGCTAATTAGAAAGATACTGCTACTGTTAATTAAGTAAAGGCTTTAAGTGTTATTAATCCTTAAGAATACAGCTAGACTTTTTAATGTGATCAACTCATGACTAATACATAAAAATTAGATAAATTCGAATTTCTCGAATTTTTATTATATTATATTAAGAGAGTATTCGAATAACTGTATAAGTGAAGTTTAATAGTAATACTTCAGTATTTGCATGACTTGAATAGGCAAAAAGCATCTGCATAAATTAAAACTGTGTGAATGAGATCTTATCATGGCAATTAACATACCAAAGAACTCGATCGATTTTCTATAGCCAATACCCATATTATTTCAGGTTGGATTTTTATTCTAATTAATGGCTACTTTGAAAGATACTGCTACTATTAATTTAGTAAAGGCTTTAAGTGTTATTAATCCATAAGAATACCGCTAAACTTTTTGAATGTGATCAACTCATGACTAATACATGAAAATTAGATGAATTTTAATTTCTCAATCTTTTATAATATTATATTAATAGAGTATTCGAATAAGTGTATAAGTGAAGTTTAATAGTAATACTTCAGTATTTACATGACTTGAAAAGGCTAAAAGCATCTGCATAAATTAAAACTGTGTGAATGAGATCTTATCATGGCAATTAACATACCAAAGAACTCGATCGATTTTCTATAGCCAATACCCATATTATTTCAAGTGGGATTTTTATTCTAATTAATGGCTAATTTGAAAGATACTGCTACTGTTAATTAAGTAAAGGCTTTAAGTGTTATTAATCCTTAAGAATACCGCTAAACTTTTTGAATGTGATCAACTCATGACTAATACATGAAAATTAGATGAATTTGAATTTCTCAATCTTTTATAATATTATATTAATAGTGTATTCGAATAAGTGTATAAGTGAAGTTTAATAGTTATACTTCAGTTTGAACTTGAATTGACGTGGCAGAGCATCTATATATAATGAAACTGCGTGAATGAGATCTTATCATGGCAATTAACATACAAATGTACCCGATCGATATTCTATATCCAATACCCATATTATTTCAAGAGGGATTTATAATCTAATTAATGGCGAATTTGAAAGATACTGCTACTGTTAATTAAGTAAAGGCTATAATAGTTATAAATCCTTCAGAATTCAACTAGACTTTTTGAACGTGATCAACTCATGACTAATACATGCAAATTAGATGAATTAGAATTTCTCAAACTTTTATAGTATAATATTAAGAGAGTATTTGTATAACTGTATAAGTGAATTTAATATAATACTTCAGTTTGTACATGAATTGACGAGGCTAAAAACATCTACATTCATTAAGACTCTGAGAATAAGATCTTATCATGGCAATTAACATACCAAAGAACCCGATCGATTTTCTATAGCCAATACCCATATAATATCAAGATTGATTTAAAATATAATTAATGGCTAATTTGAAAGATACTGCTACTGTTAATTAAGTAATGGCTTTAAGTGTTATTAATCCTTAAGAATACAGCTAGACTTTTAGAACGTGATCAACTATTGACTAATACAAGCAAATTAGATGAATTTGAATTTCTCAAACTTTTATTATATTATATTAAGAGAGTATTCGAATAAGTGTATAAGTGAAGTTTAATAGTAATACTTCAGTTTGTACTTGAATTGACGAAGCTAAATGAATCTACATACATTTAAACTGTGAGAATGAGATCTAATCATGGTAATTAACATATCAAAGGACACGATCGATTTTCTATAGCCAATACCAATATAATATCAAGAGTTATTTATAATGTAATTAATGGCTAATTAAAATGATACTGCTACTGTTAATTATGTAAAGGCTTTAAGTGATATTAATCCTTAAGAATACAGCTAGACTTTTTGAATGTGATCAACTCATGACTAATACATGCAAATTAGATGAATTTGAATTTCTTAAACTTTTATAATATTATATTAAGAGAGTATTCGAATAAGTGTATAAGTGAAGTTTAATAGTAATACTTCAGTATTTTCATGACTTGAAAAGGCTAAAAGCATCTGCATAAATTAAACCTGTGTGAATGTGATCTTATCATGGCAATTAACATACCAAATAACTCGATCGATTTTCTATAGCCAATACCCATATTATTTCAAGTCGGATTTTTATTCTAATTAATGGCTAATTTGAAAGATACTGCTACTGTTAATTAACTAAAGGCTTTAAGTGTTATTAATCCTTAAGAATACCGCTAAACTTTTGGAATGTGATCAACTCATGACTAATACATGAAAATTAGATGAATTTTAATTTCTCAATCATTTATAATATTATATTAATAGAGTATTCGAATAAGTTTATAAGTGAAGTTTAATAGTAATACTTCAGTTTGAACTTGAATTGACGAGGCCAGAAGCATCTATATACAATGACACTGCGTGAATGTGATCTTATCATGGCAATTAACATACCAAAGAACCCGATCGATATTCTATAGCCAATACCCATATTATTTCAAGAGGGATTTATAATCTAATTAATGGCTAATTTGAAAGATACTGCTACTGTTAATTAAGTAAAGGCTTTAAGAGTTATTAATCCTTCAGAATTCAGCTAGACTTTTTGAACGTGATCAACTCATGACTAATACATGCAAATTAGATGAATTTGAATTTCACAAACTTTTATAGTATTATATTAAAAGAGTATTCGAATAACTGTATAAGTGAAGTTTAATAGTAATACTTCAGTTTGTACTTGAATTGACGAGGCTAAAAGCATCTACATTCATTGAGACTGTGAGAATGAGATCTTATCATGGCAATTAACATACCAAAGAACCCGATCGATTTTATTTAGCCAATACCCATATAATATCAAGAGTGATTTATAATCTAATTAATGGCTAATTTGGAAGATACTGCTACTGTTATTTAAGTAAAGGCTTTAAGTGTTATTTATCCTTAAGAATACAGCTAAAATTTTTTAATGTGATCAACTCATGACTAATACATGCAAATTAGATGAATTTTAATTTCTCAAACTTTATTATATTATATTAAGAGAGTATTGGAATAAGTGTATAAGTGAAGTTTAATAGTAATACTTCAGTATTTACATGACTTGAAAAGGCTAAAAGCATCTGCATAAATTAAAACTGTGTGAATGAGATCTTATCATGGCAATTAACATACCAAAGAACTCGATCGATTTTCTATAGCCAATACACATATTATTTCAAGAGTGATTTATAATCTAATTAATGGCTAATTTGAAAGATACTGCTACTGTTAATTAAGTAAAGACTTTAAGTGTTATTAATCCTTAAGAATACAGCTAGACTTTTTTAATGTCATCAACTCATGAGTAATACATAAAAATTAGATAAATTCGAATATCTCGAACTTTTATTATATTATATTAAGAGAGTATTCGAATAAGTGTATAAGTGAAGTTTAATAGTAATACTTCAGTATTTGCATGACTTGAATAGGCTAAAAGCATCTGCATAAATTAAAACTGTGTGAATGAGATCTTATCATGGCAATTAACATACCAAAGAACTCGATCGATTTTCTATAGCCAATACCCATAATATTTCAAGAGGGATTTATAATCTAATTAATGGCGAATTTGAAAGATATTGCTACTGTTAATTAAGTAAAGGCTATAATAGTTATAAATCCTTCAGAATTCAACTAGACTTTTTGAACGTGATCAACTCATGACTAATACATGCAAATTAGATGAATTAGAATTTCTCAAACTTTTATAGTATAATATTAAGAGAGTATTTGTATAACTGTATAAGTGAAGTTTAATAGTAATACTTCAGTTTGTACATGAATTGACGAGGCTAAAACATCTCATTTCATTAAGACTCTGAGAATAAGATCTATCATGGCAATTAACATACCAAAGAACCCGATCGATTTTCTATAGCCAATACCCATATAATATCAAGATTGATTTAATATAATTAATGGCTAATTTGAAAGATACTGCTACTGTTAATTAAGTAATGGCTTTAAGTTTTATTAATCCTTAAGAATACAGCTAGACTTTTAGAACGTGATCAACTATGACTAATACAAGCAAATTAGATGAATTTGAATTTCTCAAACTTTTATTATATTATATTAAGAGTTTCGAATAAGTGTATAAGTGAAGTTTAATAGTAATACTTCAGTTGTACTTGAATTGACGAAGCTAAATGAATCTACATACATTTAAACTGTGAGAATGAGATCTAATCATGGTAATTAACATATCAAAGTACACCGATCGATTTCTACAGCCAATACCAATATAATATCAAGAGTTATTTATAATGTAATTAATGGCTAATTAAAATGATACTGATACTGTTAATTATGTAAAGGCTTTAGTGATATTAATCCTTAAGAATACAAGTAGACTTTTTGAATGTGATCTACTCATGACTAATACATGCAAATTAGATGAATTTGAATTTCTTAAACTTTTATAATATTATATTAAGAGAGTATTCGAATAAGTGTATAAGTGAAGTTTAATAGTAATACTTCAGTATTTTCCTGACTTGAAAAGGCTAAAAGCATCTGCATAAATTAAACCTGTGTGAATGCGATCTTATCATGGTAATTAACATACCAAATAACTCGATCGATTTTCTATAGCCAATACCCATATTATTTCAAGTCGGATTTTTATTCTAATTAATGGCTAATTTGAAAGATACTGCTACTGTTAATTAACTAAAGGCTTTAAGTGTTATTAATCCTTAAGAATACCGCTAAACTTTTTTAATGTGATCAACTCATGACTAATAGATGAAAATTAGATTAATTTGAATTTCTCAATCATTTATAATATTATATTAATAGAGTATTCGAATAAGTTTATAAGTGAAGTTTAATAGTAATACTTCAGTTTGAACTTGAATTGACGAGGCCAGAAGCATCTATATACAATGACACTGCGTGAATGAGATCTTATCATGGCAATTAACATACCAAAGAACCCGATCGATATTCTATAGCCAATACCCATATTTTTTCAAGGGAGATTTATAATCTAATTAATGGCTAATTTGAAAGATACTGCTACTGTTAATTAAGTAAAGGCTATAAGAGTTTTTAATTCTTCAGAATTCAACTAGACTTTTTGAACGTGATCAACTCATGACTAATACATGCAAATTAGATGAATTTGAATTTCTCAAACTTTTATAGTATAATATTAAAAGATTATTCGAATAAGTGTATAACTGAAGTTTAATAGTAATACTTCAGTTTGAACTTGAATTGACGAGGCTTAAAGCATCTACATACATTGAGACTGTGAGAATGAGATCTTATCATGGCAATTTGAATACCAAAGAACCCGATCGATTTTATTTAGCCAATACCCATATAATATCAAGAGTGATTTATAATCTAATTAATGGCTAATTTGGAAGATACTGCTACTGTTATTTAAGTAAAGGCTTTAAGTGTTATTAATCCATATGAATACAGCTAGAATTTTTGAATGTGATCAACTCATGACTAATACATGCAAATTAGATAAATTTTAATTTTTCAAACTCTTATTATATTATATTAAGAGAGTATTGGAATAAGTGTATAAGTGAAGTTTAATAGTAATACATCAGTATTTTCATGACTATAAAAGGCTAAAAGCATCTGCATAAATTAAAACTGTGTGAATGAGATCTTATCATGGCAATTAACATACCAAAGAACTCGATCGATTTTCTATAGCCAATACACATAATATTTCAAGAGTGATTTATAATCTAATTAATGGCTAATTGGAAAGATACTGCTACTGTTAATTAAGTAAAGGCTTTAAGTGTTATTAATCCTTAAGAATACAGCTAGACTTTTTTAATGTCATCAACTCATGAGTAATACATAAAAATTAGATAAATTCGAATTTCTCGAACTTTTATTATTTTATATTAAGAGAGTATTCGAATAAGTGTATAAGTGAAGTTTAATAGTAATACTTCAGTATTTGCATGACTTGAATAGGCTAAAAGCATCTGCATAAATTAAAACTGTGTGAATGAGATCTTATCATGGCAATTAACATACCAAAGAACTCGATCGATTTACTATAGCCAATACCCTAATATTTCAAGAGGGATTTTAATTAATTAATGGCGAATTTGAAAGATATGCTACTGTTAATTAAGTAAAGGCTATAATAGTTATAATCCTTCAGAATTCAACTAGACTTTTTGACGTGATCAACTCATGACTAATACATGCAAATTAGATGAATTAGAATTTCTCAAACTTTTATATATATATTAAGAGAGTATTGTATAACTGTATAAGTGAAGTTTAATAGTAATACTTCAGTTTGTACATGAATTTGAATTGACAGAGGCTACAAAGCATTTAATTCATTGAGACTGTGAGAATGAGATCTTACATGGCACTTAACATACAAAGACAACCATCGTTTTTAGAACCCAACCTCATATAATATCAAGAATGATTTAAAATATATTAATGGCTAATTTGAAAGATTCCTGCTATGTTAATGTACGTAAGACTTAAGTGTTATAATCCTTAAGAATATAGCTAGACTTTTTGAATCTGATCCACTCCGACCTAACTACATGAACAATTAGCTAACTTTAAATTCTCAAACTTTTATTATATGTATATAAGGGAGGGGATTTCGAATAAGTTATAAGTGTGACAGTTTAAAAGTAATCACTTCAGTGTGTACTTGAATTGACGACGGATAAAAGCATTTACTTCATTGTGACGTGAGAATGAATCTTATCAAGACATTAAATACCAAAGAACCCGATCGATTTTCTATAGCCAATACCCTTAATATCAGATGATTTAAAATATAAGTAAGGCTAAATTTGAACAGATACTGCTTACTGTTAATAGTGTAATGGCTTTAAGTGTTATTTTAAACTACTCCTCAAGAAACACAGCTAGACGTTTTGATGTGATCAACTTATGATCTAATCCTGCAAATGTAGGTAATTTCAACCTTTTTTTAAACTTTTTTAATATTATTTAAGATGAGTAATTCGAATAAGTGTATAAGTGAAGTTTACTAGTTAATCTTTCAATATTCCATGACTTGGAAAAGGCTAAAAGCATCTGCATAAATTAAAACTCCGTGAACGAAATCCTAATCATGGCAATTAACATACCAATGCACCCGATCGTATCTATAGCAATAACCATATTATTTATAAGAGGGATTTATCATCTAATTAATGGCTATTTTGAACCATACTGCAACCTGTTATTAGTAAAGGCGTTAAGGTTTATTTCATCCTTGATAAATCAGCTGACTTTATTGTTGCGATAAACTCATTATCAAACATGCAATTAGAGAATTGTGAATTCCTAATCTTTAAAACATTATATTAAGGAGAGTATTCAATTAAGTGTAGAGTGAAATTTAATAGTATACTTCACCTTGTACTTGCATTGACTAGGTCCAAAAGATCGTATATAAATTTAAACCGCCCGGTGAACGAGATTTATCATGGCAATAACATACCAAGGAACCGGATCGATATTCTATAGCATACCCATATTATCTTCAAAGAGTGGTTTAAATGTATTAATGGATATTTGGAAAGATATGTGCTGACTGTTAACTTAAGTAAAGTCTTTACAGTGATATTAAGCGTTAAGAATACAGCTAGACATTTTTGAATGTGATCCAATCTCATGACTAATACATGCAAATTAGAGAATTTGACATCTTAAACTTTTATAATATTCATATTTAGAGCAGTATTCGATAAGTGTACAAGTGAAGTTTTTAATAGTCTAGACTTCTGTATTGTTACAATTCACAATGGCTAAAAGCATTGCATAAATTAAAACTGTGTGAATGAGATCTTATGATGGATTAACATACCAAAGAATCCGATCGAGTTGTCATAGCGCAATACACATTATTATTCAAGTGTGGATTTTGATTCTCATTAATGCCACGTTGAAAGATACTGCTACTGGTAATTAATAAAGCTTAAGTGCATATTAATCCTTATTAATACCGCTAAACTTTTTGAATGTTATTCAACTCAGACTAATAAATGAAAATTAGATGATTTGAATTTCTCAATCTTTGAAATAGTAATTTAATAACTATTCGAATAAGTGTATAGTAAAGTTTAATAGTAATTTCAGTTTTGAACTTGTAATTGACGCGGCCGAACCATTATATACATGAAACTGCTTTGATGATATCATATCATGGCAATTACATACATGGACGCGATCGATATTCTATACCAATACCATATTCATTTCAAGAGGGATTTATACTACTAATAATCCGCTAATTGAAAATTGGCTACTGTTAATTAAGTAAAGGCTTTACGAGTTATTATCCCAAAATTCAGCTAGACGTTTTGAAAATGATCAACTCATGACTACTACATGCAAAATTAGATACTTTGAAGTTTCACAAACTTTTATAGTATTATATTAAGAGTGTCCGTATACTGTATACGGTGAAAGTTTATAGTAATACTTCAGGTTTGTACTTGAATTGACGAGCTAAAAGCATCTACATTCATTGAGACTGTGAGAATGAGATTTTTATCATGGCATTAACTACCAAAGAACCGATCGCTTGTCTATAGCCAATACCCATCAACATACTAAGTGCTTTAA